>KZ301992.1:0-168772 GCA_002554575.1 Amanita thiersii Skay4041
AGTGTAAACCAACGATCTAATGACTGCTATTACTTCAGCTCGGGCTGGGCATCGTGGGAGTTGGGATGACTAACGAGAGAACCCGTCAAGCGTCACGACAGACTGCGCGTGTTCGATCTTTCTTTCGGGGGTTGCTTCTCGTGAAAAGACGTCACTGCGACTCGGATGATGCCAGTGGAACGGGGGCGTAGTATAGTATATAGCAGATTACCCTAAAAAAAATAAAATAAAACAAGGCTCCAGGTTGGGTATAGATAGATATGTTGATATAGTACTTGGCGTATATGATGTCCGTTCCGGTACCGTCTAAGTGGTATTGTCCAGGTTTGTGTTGTTGCTCAGGGTCGGTCAGCAGGGGGGGGGTATACCAGTACAGTAATCAAGATGGGCTTGGAAAGCCAAAGGGGAGAAATCTGAGATTAGCTCTAGGCCCTTGTCTTGGACGGAACGTGGGTTTTGGTTGGAGCACGTATACTGTACAGGCACATACATCATCCACGCAAAGCCTGGATAAAATATCGATGGAAATGTTGAAATGGAAGATGGGACTTGTCGAAAAACCTTATAGTGGCGTACCTCGGGGGGTTTATATTAAAATATATATATATTCTTGTTATTTTTGGGTAGTTGTTTCTTTTTCTTTATGGGACTCCGTAAGTTTGGGTGGAAGTGGGGGTGTTTGAGTTGACTCGCACGGATTAATAATTAATGAGGCAAGTTCTTGCTCGGACTTTGTTATACCATTTTTCTCGCGCGTGTATCGTACATTCGCCTTTCCTCTCCTCCTCCTTTCCGCCGTCGTTCTTCCCAGGCTATGTGCTGCTTTTGTTCGGAGGGCTTGGTTCGCCATGCAGTAGCTCGGGATATAATAAAATACAGAAATGATAATTAGTCTGGTAATGTGGTTAATTTCTCTTATTGTGTGATCCTGACAAAGATTAAATGAGCGATTTGGGGGGGAAGAAGGGTGGTGGGGTCGAATGCTCGATCAGACGAGGACCCTGAATATAAATTGATTGTCGATCCGTAAGCAAGTATGGAAGGAATTGGTTGGAAGGGGGGGCCGTACGGCGTGTACTGGACAGTACGGGGAAATAGAGAGCAAGGGCCGTAAATTGAATAAGGTAAGTTGTAAAGTAACGAGTACAGTACAGTACAGTACAGTGGAAACGGAGCTTCGGTTCGGAAAGATTTCCGCCGATTGCCCCGTTGGGAAAGGTACAGTACAAGGCTTGGAGGAAAGGAAAGGAAGGGGGGGGACAAAGGGTGACTAGAGCGTAGTATAGGTATAGTAGATTACAGTACAGTACAGTGCAGTAAGCTGAGAGGCAGTGAGAAACCGCTCGTTCGTATATAAATCACTTATCTACACACTTCCTCCCGTTCCTCCCCCGCTCCCCTTCCCCCAGTCCCCTTTTGTCACCCCATACTCTCTCCTCCACTACCCCTCCCTCTCCATCCTGGACCATCACCGTTCAAGACACCCCGGACATCATTATGGTGCGTTCCCTTCCCCTTCCCCTTCCCCTTCCTCCACCACTCATGTGCGTCCGACAGAATTTTGGATCAAGAAACCTCACCGCTCCACTAGGAATCGACTTTATTATCGTGGGCGCAAGTCTTGCGGGTTTGACTTGTGCAATTGCGTTGAGACGAGTGGGTCACAGGGTCGTGGTCCTTGAGAAGGACGCCACTATTGGTGAAGTGAGTCATCAATTCATACCTCGAGTAACTTCCCGAGCCCCCCCCCCCTTTCTTACACATTATTATTTAACTTCTTAGGCCGCCGGTGGATGTCGCTTACCTCCTAACCTCACAAAAATCTTGTACCGCTGGGGCCTCGAAAGTGAATTGGACAAGATCTCGGCAAGCTCAACCGGCCTACATATCTTACAATGTGCGTTTACTTTGGTTTTTTAACTTAATTTAGGCAATCGAGTTGCTTATGCGGTGCTCGTAGATGAGACGGGCGAGTTTTTAGGAGCTCATGAATGGAATGAAGAAATGATGCAAGATCTCGAGGGCAGTTACCTCACTACGACTGTATGCGCCCTTTTCTTGCAGTAGCGCCCTTGATACCCCTCTCACTATCGTTGGTTTATTACAGTATTCTGCAATGCAAAAGCTATTATACAAGACGGCGCTCGCTTACGGTGCCCAAGTGCGACTAGGCAACCGTGTCCTCTATGTGGATCCCACAAATCGAATCGTTACCTTGGAGTCGGGAGACCTGGTCGAGGCCGATGTGATCATCGGCGCGGACGGGCAACACGGCGTTTGCAGGTCGATATTTTCTGATGAGAATGATGAACCAGATATGACTTGGAATGTGTACCGGTAAGCATCTCTCAGCGTGTTCCTGGTTGTAGATATCCAACTCATCCTGACTAATTATAGTACAACAATACCTGTGCGATCTGTTTTGAGGGATCCAAGTTTGTCCTCGTTATTCAGTCCTGAAAAGGTATCTTTAAATGACTTGCCCTCAAAGTCTGAACTAAAAGTGTATTGCTCTTTGTAGATAAGTAGGGCCTACCATTGGGGTGGTAGCATGCGCGCTGCTTCTAGTTATTTATTGGTTTGTACACTCATTTCATCTAGTGATTTTGTGGGGCTCCATTGACTGATGCTTTTTTACTCGATTAGGGTGGGACTGGAGAAATTGTATTGCATTTACATACATACGGTGATGGCCCAAGGGGCCAACAGAATACTGTGACAAAGGAGGAAATGAAGAATGCCGTTGGTGATATTTATGACCCATGGTTTGTGCCGAGAACGTAATATCCTGGAAAGCTGCTTGCTGACTCAACATTCCCATCAGTCTTCTACGATTGATAGACTTGGCAGAACCCCCCGTCTGTCTACCACTGTGTGAGTCTGGGAGCCTGGAAGAGTGGGTACACGAGGATGGGCGTATGGTTCTGCTGGGAGATGCCGCGCATCCCATGCCTGTAAGTGTCACACGTGTTGATAACTCTAGACCATGTGATCTCACGAGCTGTGCAGCAGGGATACGTTCAGGAATCGGCGCTATGTATAGAAGACGCCGCTGTTCTTGCCAGATTGTTCGCACGACTGCACTCTAAAGATCAGATACCTATTTTCTTGTATGCGTTTCAAGAACTGCAACAGACGCGATGTGAGATGATACAGCGAAGAGCACAGGAGAAGTTGTTCCTTTTTTCAGATCCGTTGAATGAAGGTACCGTTGATGAACGTGTTGAAGAGATGCGGGAGAGGCTGTTGTCGACTATTGTGGATGAGGATTCGTTATGGACGGAGTTGGTGGAGATGTTTGGGTATGATGCGGAGGATGCTGCAGACGAATGGTGGATCCAATGGGGTGCATTGAAAAAGAGAATGGATGGGGACGTCAAGGAGTTTGAGATGGTATTGAGCAATGTGCGGATCGTGCTTGAGGTATGTTACCAATGGTGCTGGTGCCTCGTTTATTCATTCCGCAACTATAGCAAGCAATGGCAACCTCAACACCTGATCCAAATATGAGGCGGGACGTCCGAGTGTTCCGGTTCTCCATCTAAGCCCCCACCTCCCATCTTTGGCATCGTATGGAATTTCGGACACTTTGTTTTGTTCCCGCATATCATCATCAAAGATCCCCCTCATTCCCTTACCTCACCCATTTTGCATTGGGACTAGGGGTTATAACATGGCATGCTTGATCTTTTCATTTCGGTTCATTCCGGTTTTCATTATATATATATACTATTCTCCCTCTGCTCATCCTTTCGTGTTTGTCGTATCTATTTGGTTCTAGGCTTCTCTTTTTTGGTGGTTGTATGCGTTTACCTCCCCTACACACACAAACTTCCCTCCGCAGGCTCCCTTTTCTTTTCCCTGTTGTCGTCTCTCTGTTTTTTTTGTCGGTCCTTGTGTCTCCTCTCTCACTGTGCTTCTCTTGCCATGTATCTGTCTCTTGTCTCCCGTCTTCATTGGCTATCGCTGTTGTTGTTGATAAATTGATGCTGATGAATGTTATATCAACTACCACCAGTATCTTTCTCTTCTTTCTAGTCACTCCTTTGATGCTCTTTTTTCTTTTTATATATACACAGCGTGCTCGAGCGAGAGTCGGTTTCATGTATCGCAATTCTGTTGGACTTGTGGCCCCCTTTGATACACATTCGCAATGAAAAGAAAAGGCATTGCACATTTTTGTTCATCTTGTTGTAGTTGTATATTTGTTACTGTAACTCATTTGATACCCCGTTAGAGTAGATTATCTATCATGATGCGTATATGATGTTCTTGTTGCATTCGGATGATTGTGCGCGTGAAGTGGAAATGTGTGTATGTACAGTATGTGCCGTATGTCTATCGTTGTGTATAATGTAATGTCTAGTAGGAGGGGGCCCCTTTCGAGTTTCAATTCAGCCACACAAAAATTAACCATTAAAGATATAAAGCAGAACCCTGCCTTTTTATTTTATGTTATTACTGTACCTTAAACCTTACCTCCTCACCTTCTGAAACACACCCACCCCGCGCAGCACGCTCCTCTCAAGTCGATACCCACCCAACCAAGGGAGTACACGCGCCCAAAGCAGCCAATACACCGCGCCGATACCAAACACGGCCCACCCGGCGAGGGCGTGCGTCCAGTAGGGCAGACGCTTGTATGGCTCGCCGCGGGGAGGGGGTGGAGTGAGCGGGACGATGAAGAGGAAGGTGTTGGCGAGTCCGAAGAAGAGGGCGGCGAGGAGTGAGGGTGGGGTGAGTTTTGACCATGGAGGGTAGGGCGAAGCGGAGCAGGAAGATGAAGTGGAAGTGGAGGAGGGGGAAGGGGGAGTGGGGGGACGGAAGTGGAGGTAGATGATGCCAAAGGAGATGGTGGCGTTGATGATGGAGAGTGGGTAGGTAATGGTGTTGATGACAAAGTTGTAGGCGTCGCCTGGGGGTAGAGCGAATATGACGATTATGCAGGCGAGCCAGTCTATGCTTGGGAAGAAAGGGGGAAGAGATTAAACTGAAAGATAAGGTGAAAAGAAAGGCGGGATGACATACGGAGGGAGAGACCAGCTAGGGGTGCGTTGAAGGGCTTGTCGGAACCCCAGATCTTACTGAAGGGGAGGATGCCTTCGAGTCCGAGTGCTTGGTTTACACGGCCTTGGGAGAAAGTCTAACCGTTCGCAAACTTAATCTCGTGAAGAAAATAACGGCAGGGAGAGGTAAAACATACGACTGATAGTACATTCCCCAGTGCAGATAGTGCTACCAACGCTGACAAGGCACGTTCTGCACCGGGTCCGTAGACGTTCCTGAATAGCAGGGCTGCTACGAGCCGACCTGAGCTGGTTATTTCTTCCTTGGAGGCAGCGGCAAAGTAAGCGACGTTAGCGAGGAGGTAGAGGATTGTGACTGCGCATATAGCGAGGGGCCCTGCTATTCGGATGGTGCGTTTGGGGTTTTTGACTTCGGAGAGGGCATAATTGACGTTGCTGTATCCGATGTAGGACCAGATAACCTGCATCAGAGTTAGAGGTCTGCAAAGTTTTAAATTCAAAGGATGGGCGAGTACATTGTATAAACTCAAGCAAAAGGACGATGCGCTGGCCGTCGTCCCATCGAAGGCGTTTTTGAAGTTGTTTGGTTTCTCGACTTTGAGATGGCCAAATGCGACAAATCCAGTGACGATGAGGAAGATCAATACAAAAAGCTTGACCATCCCCAGGAGGTTTTGCAGACGCAAGCCCCATTTGAGAGCAGTACCATGAAGGAGAAGAGCAAATGTGATGCAGGCGAACCCGACGAGACGTAATGTCCAACGACTGGGTTCTTTGTTGGCTGCTTTGAGGACGTATTCCCCAAAGACGAGTGAATTCCCTGCTGCCCATGCTGCACAGACAAAATTTAGCAAAATACAAGAAGTGGATAATGTTGGAAGCTGACCTACCTAAGAGTAGGGCATTTGAAGCATATATGGAGGTAATGAGGTCTTTTGGTTTGCGGAAAAGATATTCGAGGTAGTTTTTTTCGCCTCCGTTTCGCGGGATTGCCTGGATGTACTTCAGCTTATGAAGGAGATTAGTTTTAGCAGCTTGTGACTTACGGACCCCCATACGATGTATACTTGCATGCCTGCACCTGCAATCATAGCACCGATCACCCACATGATTCTAGAGATTGAAATCAGGAATCAGTACCTTGCTGTACCTTGGAGACAGCAGAATCAACTCACAAGGTTAGGCCAACGCTCCCGCTTAAACTTAGAATGAAACTTGGTGTCGCAAAGACACTGGATGACAATGAGCTATCAGAAACGATAAAAATAAACCGAATCACTCACCCTGTACCGATAATACGGTTGAAGATGATAAATACGGCCGAGACGAGACCGATCTGACGACGCGCGGGAGTGACATTTTCATCACTGGGATCAGCATCAGTGAGTGATACAACGGTGTTTGAGGCCTTTTTGAGCGAGCTGCTTGATACGGATTCGTGGTCATGGTGGCTGGTGGAGCTCATTTTTTGCAAATCGTCCCAGTCACAGAGAGGGTGAGAGGGCCAGAGGGAAGGAGGGGATGTGTGTTACAATACAGAGAGAAAAGCTGAGTTCTCATGTGGACAAGATAGTGGTTATATATAACCACTTGCGTGCGAGTAATATTTCCATTTTGTCGGTCCGCAAATCAACGATGGATGCCCAGAGAGACGTACGCCGCCGGTACAATTGTGTGGGTGAGCTTGCTGAGACTGATGAGAACAAACGCCATTATTGCATAAGAATGGCGTTGACGCGTTGAGCTGCAAAACCTGGATTCAACGGCAACTAGGGGAGAATGGGGAGAATTTTTCCGTGTTTTGAATGACGACATTGATGTCGACAAAAGTTTTCATTGCACCAGCATGGTATCATCCGATTGATGCCTACAGGAGCTGTTACACTCTGCTTTGCTCAATTGATGTCAGTAAGGTAGTCCTCTGATACCTGTTATTTACAGTGTAAGATGGTGAATGCATGCATATGATGCTATGAGGGATGGAACTGCAAGAGGAGAGCATTTGAGTTCGTAATGTCACGGTTGTCGTAAAAGCCGGTCGGTATCGGGATTCGGGAAATGAAATTGCACAACAAGCAGAGGCAGGTTACCCGCCGGCAGTGTTTTCTTCTGATGGAAACGCGTTTGAAGTGTTGGAGGTCCTGGAGATCCGTGTTAACGTTGGTGAACCATAGCGCATAGCGTTTGTATCTTTTTCTTTCGCTCGGAAAGGAATTCAAACATGATTATGGTTACTCGACTCTGGGGGTTAAGAACGATCACTTAGTGATTACGAGTTGAACTTTCTGTCCCTCAGGCGGCTTCTGGGTTATTTATCTACGGAAGGATCTGCATCTTATGGAAATACTTAAATCTCGAATAGCTTGAACCTTGTGCTACTGGACTGCGTCCTTTTCATGAGAAAAGTTTACTGCGGATTCAGACAAGCAGTTCGCTCTTTGTGGATACAAATCTTTGCCACTATCCTGATTCTGGAAATTTGCAAAAGCATTTCTGGTTCAGGGAACGAGAACCTTATTAGTCGGTGAACTTTTTAATCCTGAGCGCCAGGTGGGTTTTCTCGCTCGATCATCAGAAATATTTCTCGAATGTTATGGTTATGGGTCTTTTAGTACTTTTGGTGCTCCCAACTGAAAAAAAAAAACAAACAAACAACATGATCACATTCTTTCGATCAAGGATCTTGGGTATCTATCTTATACCCGGCATTGTAGGCGCATTCTGACGGATTTATGTCTCCGTTGTTGTGTTACGAATCAGATTTCCTGCATGTCGTCTGTGAATCTGATAATAAGCACTACCGAGGCTGGTCATAATCACAGTGACACAAACGGCGGCAGAGAATGGATGCCACTCCTCATTAAGTTACGCCAAATTCAAGTGATTGTGACTCTGGTGAGCAATACTATATTACTGTAGAGTAAATCTGAGATTAAATACCGTCTAGTCCTGTGTTGTGTCGCGCGCACTAACTGGGCGGGGATTATGAAGGTCAGCCTTTTACCTTTTTTCGGATCAATCTCGGGCCACCGACATTCCAAAATGAGTACAATGGCGTTCTATTTCTCTCAACCACCACATTGACCTGACGTTCGCTCAGTCAGCTCAGGCCCCATTCCTGCATCCATGACACTTCGACGACATAGGCACATCATCTTAGGGGTTTTCCCATGAACAACAAGGCACTTGAAATGTCAATAGCAAGGCGATGATGGCGCCCTTCTGGATCCTGCCAAGGGACTGAGAACGAAGAAGCATTCTGAATTCAGAGTACATGCACCCTCAAACGTTTTCATATATCACACTGTTGGAGACATGGGAATATCAAAGTGGAGAACGTCGGAGATGAAGAAAAGCTGCGTGTCGAGTGTGTGGTTTGCTGCGCGGCCTATGGAAGAGCATGAGGTGTAGTTAGAATATGATGAGAGAAGAGGCGATACATAGAAGAGACGCCGCAGGACAAGGGGTTTCCAGTCGCAGCGCTACAGAACATCATGAATCAAAAGTCATGGCTTGCCACGTGAACCCACGTTCGTGTTATTCGCTTCAATACTCTACAGAGTCTACAGTACTAGCAGCACGGAGGAGCCAGCTGACGTATTCGGTATTCTACAACTGCACCAATTAGTGGGTGTTGAGGGTGGTGGAGAGACCATCTGACTGTTTTGAATTGTGTCAGACGCTGTCCATTATTCGGCACCGCCCTGCTTCATGCCTTTGTCCAACAATTGGGAAAACAACAACGTTCTTAAAAGAACGTGATCTCCACAGGTTTAAACTCAAGTATGTGGCGCTGATCAGCCCTTGAACCGTGTCTTTAGGGTGACTGACAGTACCTTCAGCACCATGGGACGCATCATCATTCTTCGCCAGTGAACGAAATCAGTCACAAGCGGTAACTGTAAAGTTCGTATTTAATACGATGATCTCTGGTATACAAGTCCCTGCTAGGGTATATTCAATGTTCACAAGTGACTCGAAGCGGGAAACCTCAAGTCGGAAGGCTTCAAAGCCCGATGTGCCTTTGAAGTTAGTCGGTTCAATGCAACTTCGTTACATCATTGTCACCGCAGTGAGAAGTGTGCCTTCTAAAGAATCTGGATCTGCTTCTAGCATAGCATCACGGCAAACATCTCGGGCGTTTATCTGTTCAGGACAAGACAGTTTGCATGGAAGCGTATAGGCAATAGCCGTCTACTTTTGATCTGACAAGTTATATTTCAAGATGGGGTCCTCGCATTCAATACTTTCATTGTCTCCTTCCTCCCCCCCCTCCCCCCTCTCCACTCCCTGCTCTCTCCATTCAACTCGTCATGGCACACCGAGCCGACGAAGAAACACCTTTGCTGCACCAGACAGCGAAGAAGACACCAACACCGTTGCCGTGGTTCCAACTATCCATCCTGCTATTTCTGCAACTTGCAGAACCGCTGACGTCGCAAGTCATACACCCGTTTGCTCCGGATGTACGTGTAGAGCAATTACGAGTGGTGCAAATTCTAATGGAAGCTCATATATTCAGCTGGTGCGGAGCCTTGGAATAACTGGTGGGAATGAAAAGAAAGTGGGTTATTATGTTGGGATGTTGGTGAGTGATGGATGGTAAATATATGTGCAATTCATTAATGACGTTCCTGTGTTAGCAATCCGTGTTCTTTTTTACCCAAGCTTTCACTGTGCTGCAGTGGAGTCGAATATCAGACCGTGTTGGCCGCAAGCCTGTCATTCTTACGGGCTTGGCGGGACTGTCGATATCCATGTACTCATTTGGGTTGTCAACAGTGTTCTGGGGTTTTCTCCTAAGGTGTGTTTGCTTCGTGTCAGAGATGATATCAGACCTTGATGGTGCTGCTTTGAAGCCGGAGTCTATGTGGGGCACTAAGTAGGTTATTATTAGCTATTGGAGTAGTGCCGTTGGCTGACAGATGTGTGTGTAGATGGAAACGTTGGTGTAATCAAAAGGTTTGCCTTCTGCTTTTGTTCCAAATAGGTTAATTCTAATGCCATATTTAGCACTATGGCCGACTTGACAGACTCAACTAATATAGCAAGGGTGAGTTGTCTGATTCATCATCTGTTATAAGTTGTTGATGATTAGTAAAGGCGTATACTTATATACCCATTGCATGGTCTATCGGAGGAGCGGTAATACCAAGCTTTTGCACACCACAGACGATACTGAAATGTGACCCTTCCTAGGTTGCTCCCATTATTGGTGGCATGCTTTCCAGACCAGCCGAACAGTTTCCGGGCTTGTTTGGGAATAATCAATTCCTTAAGAAGTACCCTTATTTCCTACCATGTGCAGTTTCTGCCTCATTTTCTGCCACGGCCTGGTTGGTGGCGTTCATCTTTCTCAAGGAAACGGTGAAGTGGCCTATGCCCATCTCCCAATGCCTCGGGGTGCGCAAAGACAAGCTCGGCTCGAGAGTGCGGAGTCCGTCAATACACCGAACCGATTCAAAGCAGCAAGAAGTGTCAGAAGACGAAAAGCCACTGCCACTTCGTGCCCTTCTTGTACCCAAAGTCGTCATTGCTGCATCGAATTATGCATTAATGTCGCTTGTTGATATTGCTTTTAGGGCAATACAACCTGTATTCTATTCTTCTCCTATTGAGGATGGAGGCCTAGGTCTCTCGCCTGCGGAAATAGGCAAGATCTTTTCCATCTTTGGAATCTTGAACGGCGTTTTCCAGCTCTTCTTTGCGTCCATACATGACCGATGTGGATCCAGGAAGACGTTCATTGTTGGGATGGCCGCGACCTTGCCGATGCTTGGGTCCTTCCCTGTCATTAATATACTTGCGCGGGCGCAGGGGTGTAGTGCTGCTGTCTGGAGTCTTGTAGGATTCCAGGTAGCTGTGTCCGTCTTGACCGGTTTGTCTCGTGGTAAGCAAAGAATGGTTGTTGTACGCCGCTGACATCCATGCTGATGCCCTGGGTTTAGGGGCGATATTTATCTTCATTAACAACTCTTCACCTAACCGTGCATCGATTGGCGCCACAAATGGACTGAGTCAGGTTAGACAATTCTCCTTGGTTTTATCTTGAACACAGAATGTGCTGACCATGACCATAGATGTCCGTCAGTATCACAAGAGCCATTGGCCCTGCATTGGCCAATGCCCTGTTTTCATTATCAATAGATAAAGGTTATCTAGGCGGGAACCTTGTCTACTTTGTGCTTATGAGCCTCGCATGTGTTTCCCTGTATGTGGCCTCGTTGTTGCCGCGCAACGTAGGGAAGGTGTAGCATAGGATTACAATACTTTGTATTTTATTGGCACAGGTTTCTACATGTATAAATAAATGCAAATAATTATTGTGGCTGGGGTTTGGCCCGAGAGACAGCCTCTTTTACATTTGCTAGCGTCTTTTCCCTGACTTATACTCTATCCTCCCTTGGTTTTCTATACCCAAACCATTTCTTTTGACTCTGTTCCTTCGTTATTATGTCTACATTTCAGGCCCTCATGGCGCTAAGTGCGTCCCAGACGAAGGAGGCACAGAGTGCTGTGCAAGTAGCGCTGCAGGAGCGACAGCGCAAGGAGGCGGCTAAGCGGAAGGAACAGGAGGAGAGGGAGCGCAAAGAGCAAGAGCGCGAGCGGCAGCTGCGACTGAAGAAGTTTGAACAGGAGAAGAAAGAGCAGGAGCGGGTGAAACGGGAGGAGGACCGGCGCAAAGCGATGGAGGCGGCGTTGCAGCGGCGGGAGGATGAACAGCGGAATGCGCTACTGTATGGACCAAAGAAGGGAAACAAGTGGCCTAGCTCAACGTCTGGAGCGAAGGAAGCCGTGCGGAAGAGTCGGCTGCCTGCCGATGTCGATGATGGCGAACCGCCTGCTGGGTCGTTCCTCACACGGGAGGAGCTGCGCCAGAGGAAGCAGGAGGCTGAGAGGCGAAGGCTGTATGGCTCGACCAGACGGACGAGTGGGGGGACGTCCTATTCGAAGCATGGGAAACGGCTTCCTGGTGGTGCGGTGGATGTGGCGACTCCTACGCGCTCGGCGGGGGACCCTGGTACTTTCAAGAGTGTGAAGGATCGGCTGGCGGCGGAGCCGATTACGCTGACCAGGTTGAATGTGAACAAGAGGGATACACGCACGATTGATGAGATCGTGCAGGATAGAGCAAAGGCGAAGGTGCTTGATGGGGACAAGGCTAGGGAATTTAATGATTGGTTTTCGACATCAAAGAAGGACAAGAAAGAGGGGGCTAAGAAAGTACCTTCGCCTGGTACGACAACGACAACGACGAGTGCCGCTGTCACTGCTCAGGGAAGTTTTTCGTCCGTAACTTCTGGTGCGAATACCCCTGTTTCTCGTAAGTATCTGCGCGTGCGGTTTGAGTGCCACTGGTGTCGTTGTGTCGTTGTGATCTAATGTTTTTTCTTTGAAAAATAAGGAGGAACACCAGGCCCGAATGGGTCGTCTTCTGGGTCATCTGCTAAGGCAAAGTCCTTCATGCAGTCGACGAAATCCGTTCCGATGTCCTCCTCTAAGTCTGCCCTTGGTGGCAAGGCTTCCTTGTCTACTTCAACTTACACAAAGTCGTTATCTCAGCCTACAAGCTCAAAGAATCCTGCTCTTAATGGTAAAATCGGCAAAATGTCTAGTTCCCAGCCTGCTCCCAAGTCAAACTACGGCTTGCAGCCAATGTCAAAGTCGCTGTCTTCTGTACCGAAGAAGCGACATCGGTCGGAGAGCCGATCAGAGTCTCCCGCACCCAAGAAGCGTGCGAGTGCCCATGTTTCTGATGACGATGATGCACCTGATAACCTTGGTTCGGTTATCTGGAGCATCTTTGGAAGAAACAGGGATAGCTATGTCGGAATAGATGTGTATAGCGATGATGAAGATATGGAAGCTGATGCCACTACTGTAGCACGGGAGGAGGCTTTCAGGTTCTTTTTTATCTCATCTTTTGTCTATGCCCCGTCCATTCTCACGTTGCTTGTAGTACCCGCATCGCTGCTAGGGAAGAGCAGATTGCTCTCGAGGAAGAGCGCCGTCATGAGGAAGAGAAACGGCGACGCAGAAAGGAGCGAGAAGCTCGAGAGGGGGCTCGTGAGCGCTAAAGGCGTAGCAGCTGAATGCTCCTCACTCTTGCACCGCTATTTGGCCCCATACTCCCTTCTGTTGTTCTTTATACATTCTCTCAATGTAGAGTTGCTGAAGCGCCATAAACCAGTTGGCCTTGACCTGGTGCGTTTGTCCCCATGATTCCCATCATAGATGAAAACCGGTGCTCTGTGTTGCTTCTCCTTTTTTACTTTCTATTCTATTACTTTCTGTCATATAACTTGCCTACATCCTACTCCTTGGTTGCCGTTATGGATTCGGAGTGTGCACGGCTTTCTCCCCATTTTTTTTTGGTTTCTGCATACGCATTCCTTGCTCTCTGTCCAAGTTGTCGTTTCATACACACACGTGGCTTATGAGAAATCACATTTACATGCTCCAGCAATACCTCAGCACATTTACCCCTTTTGCGCATACAACTACGTCTTCCACACACACACCCTCTCTGTTTGCCATTCATACAAACACCTTCTTGTGTTGCTTTTACTTCTTCTTTCTGTTCCCGTTTCCCCCCTTCTTACTGATACAATATTGGGCTCTTTGTTTGCCTTTTCCCTAAAACATATGTAATGTATATGTGCATTTCTGTAACAGTCCCAGTTATCCTCGTATGTTGTGTTGTTTTTTTTTGTTGATCTGGTCTAGATGCGTTGTGATACCTGGAGGAGTTGTGATGTTACGGAAAATTACGCCAGTTTCAAACTATTTCCGACGAAGATGGAAGGAGATTGTGTACCGGTTGGTGGATGGTGGAGGATGGATGGGACCGTTTCGTTTTCAAGAGTGCTATTGGAGTTATGCTAACAACTTATCACTGGAAGTTTCTTTTGATTGTTCTTCGTTGTACCTCCATAGATACATAAAAGATTTCTTTCATGGAATATAGCTTATGGTCGTTCCGTGGAATGTATAATTGGTCGAGAAACATACGATGTATCAATGGGTATATGTTGTTATGGTACCTAGTCCAGTGTGGATGTGTATGTACGTGTATTGGATTGTAGATTGACAACTCCTATTTGGCGGCTAAATCCAGGCGCCCAGGCACTTCCAGCGTTTCCCGGGGACTCGATGAGGTTTTTTATTTTTGTTGTCATGTTCATAGCCATGATTTTGACATATGTCGTACATCTACAAATCTTTGTACACACGCGCTGAGCCCCCCATTTTTGTGATGGACATGCTGCTACTGTAGTAATGTTCTGTATAGGAAGTTTGATCGGACTTTGTTACATTGGGCGCGCCCAATCCGTGCATCTCGAAGATTACAGCATTACATTTCCATGGGGTGTGTGAGTGGTGGTGGTGGTTGAGTGGGTGAGCCTCATGGGACCGTGCCTGTGACCGTCGGGGGTCGTACTTACCGAACTTACTATACACATACCGTATGGAATAGCATAAGTAGCGTCTTTTAGGGAATGGGATCATCCATTTAAACGATGGTCCCATATCCTGCTGTGTCCGCTGAACGCGCAGGAAGATTGGTTGTTGGGTTCTGTTACTGTGCTGTGTTGTGTTTGAAATTAGTTCAGGCACGGTGTGTCCAAAAGGAAAAAAAATGGAGGTGTATTGAAAGGGCAGTCGCTGTTGAGGGGAAGGGTTCTTGTCATGTTCTTATTGTTGTCTATTCGAAAATGGGAGGTCTCGCCTAAACTAGGAAAAAAACATATAGTTTGGGAGATCGCCGGTTAAACAGCTGGAACTTGGAGATTTCTGGCAACTTCTGGTTGACCCTTCTTGTAAGTATGGAAGAACAGCGCGCCCAAGGACCGATTACGCGGAAAGTTGCTTCATCTGATTAATTGGACAAAGGGTAGAGAAAGCACCATCTGACCAATATGTGAGAATCGAAGACGAAGGTGTTGTTCCTCGAAGGGCTATACGTATGGTTGCAAACATACGATGGAGTAAATCGCAGACGGTATCTCGTTATTGGCGATTGCACTTACTTGATGGGATAGTGAGGGCGCCTATATCTAGATCTTTTGACGGAATTCGGTGCAGTAAACAAAAGGATATCACCACAGGACGAACACAATAATGTGGAGCCAGGAAGCCAAGCAGATGAAGGGCCAAGAGAGAACCCCTGGTTCTTGATCAAGTATTTGGGGGGACTTATTTGCCTCAGGAGGGCCTTGGTGAATCGTATATGTTTCATGTCCAATACGCGAGATGTCCTTACTTCCCATGAGATTAAAAGGAGATAAAACAACGTAGTCAAGGGTTGGAGCAGTCCAATATGTCTTGCGACACGTACTGTAATCCAATGTTATTCGTGCCTGTGTGTAAGGCCTTTTTTTTGGGTTTTTTTTGCAAAGCTAATCGTTTTCTAAGGGGACGATGGAGCAACGAGAGGTTCAAGCTAGTATGCGTACAAGCTTGTGATCGGGGAAACCCCAGCAGTTGCTCAGGCTTGGCATATGGGTATCGTAGCGGAAACTTCTTGCGGTTACTTGAACCTCTTGTAATTGCACATCGGAAATCGTCCCATCATAGACCCGGAGAATAACACAGAAAAGGCATAGACCACGTCAATTAAGATGGGCGCTTTGTACTGGTTATTAGCTTTCCTGAGTTTATTACCAGAGGCCGACTCGGAATGACTAGCAGAGAAACAACCAAAGAGTTTGATCGAATAGACAGTCATAACTGGTAAATTTTCTTCAGGAATTGGGTAATCTGTGTTATGGCAGGTGTTATAAAATGTCGGACGATAATATATGTGAATGATCACATAAACAGATGCCAGTGCTTCCATCAAACCGGCTTTTATCGGCGTGTTTCATGAATTCATCTAATCGGGGAAAGCTAACATGTCATGGATCAAAGTTTTACAAAGACATTTTCAGAGGTGACTGAGGAAGCGTCGAAACATGTGAGAGTCAAAAAAAAAATAGGGTTGGGTATTTATTTTAGTTGGAGTTTTCTTATGCATGTTATTGAACTATTGGTACAACTCTTTGAGACTATTATATGCGACTTCAAAATGCTAACCCGACTAAACGATTCTTTGATACCGACTGGAAAGAAAAAATAAGGGTCAGAACGAATTGAGCATTTAACAAAAGCCACAGAGGGAGGAACTCACCGAACATGAGAAGCAAACGCTGCTCCACTAAATGCTAACTCTCTCTTCATCGCAAACTTATCAGCTAACCTCGAGCTCAGCCCGTTCCACCGTTCACCGAGTTCTAGACGAGGGAAAACGGTGGTAGCGGCTTCCTCGGAGCGCGGTAGGTGGGTAGGATCATCCCCTTTGCTGCCACCATTGAAGATGGGCCAGGATCTTATAGTTTGCCCGCTTAAGGGTCTGTGCGTACGGGCATGAAGGTTACGCTTGGTCTGAGTATCTGGCACCTCAATTGAAGAGTCGGCGTCTGATGTGGTAGTGGTCGTCGTGGTCTGAACTGGAGGTGGCACGCCCGAAACAGTGGGGATTGAGCCAACTGTTGGAATAACGGGGACAGTTCCAGTCGGGATTGCCACTGGCACGCTCGAAGCTCCTGGTACTTGCGTCGCATAGCCTGACTGCATTGGAACAGGCAAATAGGTTGAGACTCCGGACACCACGGGAAGTTCACCAACTGCAGTTGCAGAGGGCGAGTAAGGCAGCGTATTCAACATCGTCACTGTGGGCAATTCTCCGGGAAAAACTTGAGGCTGGTTGCTTGGGACTGGAAGAATCGTTGCCACAGCTGTCTGGTCTAATAGTGTAGACGATGGAAGTCCATATGTGGTGCTCAGGCCTGCAGGAATAGAGTCGGTGGGTAATGACACTGGGATAGCCGTGTCAGTAGGGATATTGGACACAGTTGGAGTGGGGCCCTCAATATTGCTAGAGAGTGATCCATTCTGAGGCAAGCCCACAGAGGACGATTCGCTTTCCGGTGTTTCTGATGGGTCAGGCACCGGAGCGGGCTCAGTAGGGGTGGGTGATTCGGGAAGAGAAGACGACAAAGTGGGAGTAGATTCAGAGTCGGCAGCAGATTCAGTGGGGGTGGGTGATTCGGACGACAAAGTGGGAGTAGGTTCAGAGTCGGCAGCAGATTCAGTGGGGGTGGGTGATTCGGACGACAAAGTGGGAGTAGGTTCAGAGTCGGCAGCAGATTCAGTGGGGGTGGGTTCAGGGACAGAAGAAGACTCGGAGCCATCAGTAGCATCAGTAGGAGTGGGCTCAGGGACAGAAGAAGACTCGGAGCCATCAATAGTATCAGTAGGAGTGGGCTCAGGTACGGAGTCAGTGGAGGTCTCTACTGGGGCATCTGTCGCGGTGGGCGATGGCGGCACATCTGTTGGGCCACCCATAGGAGCGGCATCAGTGGGTGTCGGTTCAGAGTCAGTAGAAGACTCGGTGGGAGGTGCCTCTACTGGAGATTCATCTGTGGGGAGAGTATTCGTAGCGCCGTCTGTCGGAGTCGATTCAGAGCCATCAGTGGGAGTAGGGGTGTATGGTGGAGTCGATTCAGAACCGTCAGTGGGCATTGATTCAGAACCGTCAGTGGGCGTCGACTGGGAACCATCAGTGGGCATCGATTCAGAGCCATCAGTGGGCATCGACTGGGAACCGTCAGTGGGCATCGGTTCAGAGCCATCAGTGGGCGTCGATTCAGAGTCAGTGGGCGTCGATTCAGAACCGTCCGTAGGTGTTGACTCTGAGTTGTCAGTGGACGAAGCCGTCGTTTTTGAACCATCGGTAGGGGTGGTGGACGACGTCTCTTCTGGAACCTCAGCGTCAGTGGGCGATGGGGGGACATCTGTCGAAGAACCATCTGTAGGAGCTTCTGTTGGAGTTGGAGCATCAGTGCAGTCGACCACACCGCTCTGGGGGGGTGCCTCTGTAGGGAAAGCTGTAGTCGTTGGGATTGGAGGGAATGTTTCTACAGTAAACGTCGGTGTCCCGCTTGGTACATCGGTAGGTGCAGGTGTGTCGGTAGGTGCACCGGAAGTCTCGTCAGCGGGTGCATCAGTAGGTGTGCTAGAGGGTACGTCGGTAGGTATGCTAGAGGGTACGTCGGTAGGTGCACCAGGGGGTGCGCCGGTGGACAAGGGAAGAGATGAAGTTGGCGTTTGGTGGCATGCACACCTAGCATCGAGCGAAATAGTCTGAGTGACTTCACTCAAACCTGTGCTGCTGCTATCGCTACGATGTGAGCAGCCGCATCGCGCAGACAAAATATTATCGTGACGACCGCTGTTGCGTGCAACATTTGCCTCGGTAGCACCATGGCGTTTCTCGTAGTACTCATAATAGACACGACGAGGGTATCGACGCGCTGAGGGGTTGTGTTCCTGAGAGTGGTGCTCCCCATGATGGGGCTCTGGGGAGCGGATCTCAGGCGCAGGAGTGTCACGAGCCTCAAGGGGTTGGTTAGAGTCGGGTTCTCCGGGGGTCACTAAACGGGCTAATCTCCGGGACCTAGTGCGAAGTGCGCTGACGAGCGAGGAAGTATCTCTGGAAACTGGGATATCCACAATGTCGCGTGCAACAACAGGTGGGACACGAGGTTCCAGAATTTCACGACGCCCGTCGGTGATGTGTACTTCTGATAGTCTGGAATTGGAGGTGAGTATGGGCAAAGCAACGAAAATAAGCACTTGTACTCACCTCACAGGAGCACCAAAAACCGAAACAGCATTGAAAACCAGGGATGCAAGAACCAGCTTAGCGAAGGAAGAAATCATTGTTGACCGAGCAATAATGGGGTTTCTATCCAAAGAAGTCTTTGAAGTTTACCGTCAAGTTGTGAAAGTCGATTCGTCGAGAATGACCGCAAGAACAGGATCAACCTGTGGTAAAGACAGACTCTGGGCGACCGGGCCTCTAGAGGGGGAGCACTGCTAAGGATTTCAAAATGTAGTTCGGGTGTTTATATAGGGCATCGACGGGACATACTGTTTGGAGATAGTGGTGGCTGTTACATCTACCTGAAGCAGGGGCTTGGCTGTGTAATCAAGAGATCAATACGGAATATTATTCGTGGTTGTGGCCAGTGAATGGCCGCCAACACATACTTGTAGTATGTTACACCGGTTGCATTGATGTCTCAGGAGTCGGCTGATACGTGTAATCACCAAGTTGGAACCTGTCTGATGATTACAGCTGCTGAGCCACATCAACCTCCACAGCACAGCGATGGACTCTATTAATTACTCACCTTCCCTTTGGTAACCGGCAGGTGACAGGATCAGCACAGATCAATGCGCCCTTCATACTGTAACTTTGCAGGGTGGAGGGTGATAACTAAGGTACATTGGCGAGTGAGTTGACCTCGACGTCTATGAGATTAGCATAGGATTATGTCAGCAACCTTTTGATGATGACAAACTGTCATACAGTTTAGGTAGTTGGCTGCGGCGATTGTGAGGAGGCGAATCAACGAGAGAATGGTATACACAGTCATGGCATATACCGTTACTTGAAGTTATTATTTCTTTGCTAGGATTATAGTAAAATACATGGGGAGTGCTCTCTACCGAGGACTGGTGGTGTTTGCGATTGGCAAGGCAGACAAATAAACGTGGGAAAATCCGGGGGTTGCGGCAGTCACTCGATTTGACTCGCTTTGTACGCTTTCAAGTCTTCACCACTCGCCATTCAGTGCAATTCCCTTCCCTTGCACTCCCCCTTAAACACATTCCTATCAACACATTCATGTTCTCTACTCCAACTCCAGGCTCAAGGACTATTGCAGCTAATGCTCTACGCAATGCTGGTCTGATTGACCGAGACACTCAAATGCAGGACGCATCAGACAGACCAGGTGGGCGTAAAGGTCCCACTCGAATACGAGTACATAAAGCTCGCAATAAGGATCCATCAGGAGCCAGCTCTCGTGCGGTAAGTATCTCATTGCTCATCGTTCCTTTATCCCCGCTTCCAAGTCTGAGCCGCACTTGACCACCAATTGTTGTTGCCTGTACGACGATATACCTCTTGGGTGCAAAACGCTGCACAATCCTTGCTCAAACTTCCTTTGTTATCTTCTTTCATCACTTTCAATGTTATTCAATTTAAACGACATGAATGAAACGGCTGCTTACTGATTCCTTTGTCTTGTTCGGCTCCCCTTCTCTTCTTTTTGCTCAGCGTGCAAGCGAAACATTAGCAGCGCATATGAGCCCAACAACTGATCCACTCTCGATACGCGGCGCGGCGCGACCAACAGCTGCTGGACGACTACGCAGAAACGCGGTATCAGCGGGTAGCCACCTGGAGTCTAGTTCGTGGCCACCGAATGCTCGACCCCCTCGACCTGCCTCCGGAACACGAACGAAAGCAGTAGACCAATGGAGGGAATTGGTCTTCAAGAGGTGGAATCCCGAAACTCGATTTCTGAACTTAGAGGTTAGTGTCGCTTATAGTCCTCGTCTCATCCAGTGTTTCAAGCGCAACACCCTGGATGCGGAATCACTGAGAAATAGTTGCCAACTATTGACCCTAGGCAATGATCGACGACGAGGTTGTCAAGAAATCCAAGTTGATGCCACCTGGATATGGAGGTTCGGCTCGAGATGCTGCGGTCATCTTCAAACTTGCCTCGCAACTTACACCAGAGGTTTGTGGCAATTGTTTTATACAGGTGTTCTATTCCTAATCCAGGTTTAGGTTAAAACGCTGTCTTTAGCAAGGAATAATCTCAGCGGCCAGCATCTCACCTACCTCAACCGTTATCTTCCCCAACTGGCAAATCTATCCCTCCAAAACAACAACTTACGTGTCTGGAAGGATCTTGATTTCCTCTCTGGTCGCAGAGAGAAGCTTGTACATTTACGGGAATTAATCCTAGTTGGGAACCCAGTGCGAGAAACTGAATATCAGAATGGGAGAGGAGAAGCATTTCGAAGGTGATTTTCTTTCCATCCTGGCTACTACATATGGTGACTAACAGACTTGATATAGTGAAATAGCTCGGCGTTTCACATCACTGGAAGTTTTAGATCAGGAAGCTATCGCTCAGATATCATTCGATAATCCTCAGTCATCCTCTGCTCCAGCTGTCCCGAAGCCCAGTGCAACCACTTTTCCGTATGAAATGGAACCTTCATTCATAACAGGCGTCGATTCCTCTCTTCTTAGCAATTTTCTCGTTCGGTGAGTTGCACATCGTATATCGTGCTTATATAGGTTTATTCATTACCGCTCCTCCAGCTTCTTTGAGAAGTTTGATACACAAAGAGCGTCTCTTTTCGATGTGTATGATCCCTCGTGCACCTTTTCATTCTCAGCCAATACATCAATACCAGTTCGTGCTCGTCTACAAGGCTTCCAGCATTCAAAAGAGATGCCAAATCAACGCAAGCTGGAATGGGGCCCATGGATAAATGGTGGCGATGGAGGATCCCGAAATCTCTCAAGAATTGCCGGCGGTTTTCAGAAGACAGTGGAGAGTCTGCATATAGGAACGGAGAAAACTGTGAAAGCAATGGTGAACCTACCAGGGACAAAACACGATCTCAACGGGCCACCTGAGAATTATTGCATTGATTCCTTCCCTGTACTTGAAGGGCAAAGATTGTTGTTGAAGGTTCATGGGCAGTTCACAGAAGGCAAGTAATATATCATGTTCATGTGAGCATTTCCCTTGACGTGGTTCTTCCACAGTTGCAACTGGAGGAGTACGATCTTTTGATCGTGTATTTGTACTAGCAATAGCGCCAGAGGGATCTCGGTACGTAGTATTCATATCTATTTCTAGGGTAGCTGGTTGATCTTTTCACGATTTTAGCGCAAAAAAGAATGGATGGGACGTTGTGATCTTATCGGATCAGTTAACAGTCAGAGGCTACTGTAGCCCAGCCGCTTGGAAGCCTGGACCGATGCTAGTTCAGGCTCAGCCAAATCCCCGACGTCAATTGGGCAATGAATCCTCTGTTGTGATGGCGGATGCTCAGGCGCAGGATAATGCAGTTCTGATGCAGTCGCTTCCCTTTGATCAACAACAAATCCTTGCCGCGATCGTGAGTACAATCATTCGGCTGAATAGCACAACACGTGGTCTTACATCATTGCAGCCTGAACTTCAGCAGAATCTGGTGCTGGAACTATGTCGAAGGACCAGGCTGAACGTCAGGTTTTCTATCGATTGCCTGACCGGCAATCAGTGGGACATGGATAAAGCTGTATTGAATTTTGAACAAGTCAAGGTGAGTTCAAACCTATGTCATTATATTGAGGGTGGAGCACTAACATTGAATTGCAGGCTACACTTCCTGGAGGGGCATACCTGTAACGCGGGAACACACGTGTTGGAGGCTTGGCTTTCCGCTGTCTCCGCTGTTGTCCTCCCAAATTCTTTTCTTTTTTTTCCTCCCCACGATTCCGATGTGCCTAAAAAGGGCTTCAAGTAAATGTGAAAATAACGTTTCAACATTTCAACAACTCCCTTTTTTTTTTTTTAATTGGAACATTAATTTTCTGATGATCGTCGGTCGTGTTTAAGTATACTTAAACACACGCACACGCATATATCGTGGAAGGGGGTATTATAATATAATCACCTCGGACTTGCTCCTTCCTCTTTTCTTTTTCTTTTTTGGCGTTTTGTAGCACCTAATCCATCCCTCCTTCCCCTCAACCCCACCTCTCTTCTGTTTCTTTTTCTGGTTTTCTTCATATCGAATATACACAAAATCGTCTACGATTGCAATTCAATTAAACCCTATCCCAAGATTTTATCACAAAAAGAATCTCAAAGGGAATTTTTCCTGATTACCAAACTACTATACACACTATCAACAAACAACTATAATATATCTCCCCCCCCCCCCCCACCCTTGCTTTTTCCCTTTTATCATTATTACAGGCCCCCGTTGTAGCAGCCCCTTATTTCAGAGTCAGTAAGCTAAATGTACTTTTATCCGAGAAATGGGGGGGGGAAGAGCTTGAGTATGTCGATTACTTTGTGGTAGACGTCTGAGTATCTAAGCGGAGCGGGTAAATTTGCCAGTTCAGGTTTGGACGTTTGAAACGTTCGAATGTTTTGTTCGTTTGTTGGACAATCTAGGAGTAGTTTAAGTTGTGGGTATGTGAGGTAGTGGAATTCCTTGGAATGTTAAAGTACCCAGGGAGGCTTGAGGTTACTTTTTTTTTTTTCTTTTTTCTTTTTCTAGGATTGCGAAGAGAGGATGCGGATGAATTGTCCTTTTAATTTTTAATTTGGTTTCGATTTTTTTCCTTTTTGGGGTCTTGGCTATCGGAATGATTGATTTTTTTTTTTAAAAAAAAAATAACGCTTGCTGGACTTTACTGTATTCTTTCTGGGCTGGGCTCCCGTCTAATCAACGCAGTGGTGAAAATAGAACAAGATCACTTTCGAGAGTCGGTTCTAGGCGTCGTCACAACAAAACAACAAACAGTAGTTTATATGATGGGTTGAATTGATATTCTGCACAACGAAGCTTGATGGGCCATTGGGGAAGAGGACCGACCGACCCCCCTCCCCGTCCCTTTTGGTTGGTGGTGCCTTGTTGTTTTCCGTAAAGTGATATATGAAAAGTGATGCAGTATGAATTGATGTGTTGTGTATTTTTAGGACTGATTATTGTGATTATTGAGGGACCAAAAAGGCACTTTATGGCCGTGGATGCGTACAGTATTGAGGGTAATGCTGTGGAGTCCCCCCCTTGTGATCGTCTGTACTAGCGTGATAGAATGGTAGGTGTGGAAGCGTGAACGCCCAAGCCTAGAAAACAAGAAAAAGAAAAGAGAAAAGAATACAGTAGAAAGGAAAAGGAAGCCATCAGAATGCCATACGCCATAACGGTAATATAGTACCCATAGTTGTGCTCATGTGGTTCAGCAAACTAGGATTTATGGGTTTTTTCGGGTTGTTCGGAGAGACTATTGGCTTTCCCTGTCGGGGTGTAAGCGAAGCGAGCTTTCGAAGGTTTTTGGAATAGGAATAGGGGGTGAGTTTGACATGACATCAATGACATGCATGGAGATGAGCGTTCGTGTAGTGTGGTGTCGTAAGTGATTTTTTTTTTTTTTAGCTCTGCCCCCCCTTGCTACTTCGTATTTCAGGACTTTGAGATTGCACTAAATAGTAGTAGCCTATCAAATATCAGTATCGGGGTTGGTAAAGTTTTTGGGGATTGCCTTTTTTGATTTTTTTTTTCTTTTTTGTCTCGTCCTTCCCGTCTTTGCCCCGCTTTCTCTCCCCCAAAAATAATTTAGGTTATGGGATAAGCAAGCGGTATTCGCGGTTATGATGACCTTTGGCTAATGTCCGTGGGCGTACATATGTGTTGACCTTGGTCCTTCCGGCGGAGATGTATTCGGTTGTTGGGGGGAAAGTCCAAGCAAGATATAAGATTTATGATGCTATAGAAACCAAAATAAAAGTGGCAAGTATGTTGTATGGGAGAGGAGCAGAGGGTGATGAAAGAGGAGTTGGACAGTTGGCTGGACGGTGCCTGATGAAAGAGTACTGTACAGGACAGGACGCATATGACTGGATGAGGGTTAATCGGAGTCATTTAGGCTGCTTTTTGGGGCAGTGCTAAAGGAACAAAAAGACAAAAAAGAAGAGGAATACGGGTAAGGGTGCACGCGTGCATGCTCCAGCTCCGGGACTAAGGACACTTTTCAAGGTGGCGTTTTTTTTTAAGGCCATGTCAAAGGAGTTGCTTGCGTTAGTTTTATTTGGAGTGGGACATTGGTGGGGTGATTTAGTGATTGCTAGCTGCGGCGAAGGTGTTAAGTGCTAATAGTGAGTGGTGCACATGCATCGTGTACTACAGGCAGGTGGATGATGCTGATGCTGATGACGAGACGAACAGCGCGGTCAGGGTTCACAGATAGAAAGTTCCCAAAAGTCCTAGAGGGTGACGAGACAGTGGTACATACGACATGACCGGGGACAGGAGGTCCAGGACTGAGACTGGATACGTTATACGCGATTGGATGGCGTGGGTGTGGGGAAAAAGTCGAGTGGAGCGGAAGGAATTGAGGATTATACCAAAAAAGGAAAGGCGCGCGGTGTGCGACTTTTATTATTTTAATTTATTTTTCTCCACTTTCTTTTGTCATTTCCGAATGTGGATTGCATCGTGTTTTTCTTTTTGTTTGCCTCCTGTGGCAGCGCTGCAGCGCCCAAACTCAACGGAATCGTCTACGTTGTTTGCCGATTTATATTGCATTCAGTTCCGTTGTGGTAAGGATGAATATCTTGTTTATTTTAGGTTGATTTTTTTTTTGGATCGGTCATCAAACCTGGCTTGGCTTAAATTACGACGGGGAGGAAGGGAGTACCATGGGAGGGACCTTAACATGGCGCAATAATGAATAAAGTTGTGCTACGAATTTTTAGAAGAGAAAGAAGGTTTTGTCAAGAATCGGCGGATTGGATGGAAATACAGTAAGAGCCGAGAAGGTTTTGCGGGTTGAGAGATGCAGTGGATCTGTAATCGCTTGGGTCAGGGAAGCCGAGACTGTATACAAATCTTTCTTATTCAAATAAAGCCCGCAATCTCTGAGCCCGTAGAGCCGCCTTCATAATCCCAGTCTTCCCTCGAATTCGCCCGACCCAGGCGAGAGTCTGCCAGAGAAATCACTCTCTTTCTCTCCCTTCCTCCGATAACCCCCCCCCCTCCCCCTTCTCGGTCTCTTCCCGAGAAAAAAAAAAAAAAAAACAAAACTCGGCTTCGCTCCTCTTTAACACCATCTCACCACCTCGCAGCACTCTCGACTACACCCTCCGCACTCGATCCTCCGCGGTTACGTCAAACTTTTCTATCCTCCATTTTTAGCCTTTTTCTTCTCGGTCTCGTGCTCTCCTTCGTACGCCCACTACTCTCATCTCTCTCAACTCACAATTTTTTGCAACGCATATATCCTCAAGTTGAAATTATTTCCTCAATCTATCTGTCTCCACTTCAATTGTATACTTTCACTCCTCACGCTCTCTTTTATTCTTTCGCTGTCTTGGAAAAAAAAAAAAAAAAAAAGGCCTCCCCAAGAAATGATTACAGGGTTACATTCTTTTGAAAACCACGGGTTGCATGCGGCGGCATTGGCTGGTAGTGACATAGATGTCCTACGTGCAATTGACGCTGGGGCCGACATCAACGCCTTGGACTCCATGGGACGCGTAGCCATTATGTGTGCCGTGGCTGGTGAACGGTTGGTGTTTCATCATTGAATTAGTTCGCGTTCGGCATCCTAATAAATTCACTCAGTTGGAACGAAGTTGACGCGCTGAACGACGCGTCGTTTATGACAAAGGAGCGTCTGAATGCAATCGAGGCCATGCTCCGACACTCTGGGATTTCGTTGTACACGCTCAACGCGCCCCAGAGTTCACTACAGGGTGTTACGCCTCTCGGTGTGGCTGCTTGGCTCAATGCCGTGGAAATTGTCCGGGTCCTATTAGAAGACAGCGCAGGCACAGTCGCCGTTGATGGTATGGACACCCATGGTGCGACCGCGCTCATGTGTAAGAACAGTTTTTGCACATTTGCTTTTCCAAGATGTCGTGATTGTGTTATCTAGATGCCGCACGGGATGGCCGGTTGGAGGTGGTGAAGTTACTGGTACGTTATACAGTTCCCAATAGGCTGTACCTGGATCTTGAAAATCAACACGTATATTTAGCTCTCCCATGGCGCACGGCCGGACTTTCGAGATATCAATCATCGGACTTCAATTCAGTTCGCGCTTGCTCACCCACACCCGCAAATACTGTGGCTTTGCGAGTTGATTCTTCGCCGGCATCGGTGGCGCGAGAGCCAGGTGAGAGTGTTCGAGGCGGAGGTGACCACCACATGGCTGACTTTATTTTATTTTATTTTATTTTTTTACGTACCATGCTTTGTTTCCTTTTTCAGACTTCCGATCGTTGTCGCTTATTCCAACAATCTGAATCGCATCTTCTTGAACTTGTTCGATCCTCCATTGTACAACCTTTTTCCCATCCACCGGCGCACCACCACCACCCCGAAACCAATGCAACTCGTCATCTCCCTTATCCAAATCTCAACTCACCCCCGGCATCCACCGTGTTCGACCAAGTCTCGTTGACACGTGCTACTCGAATCATCCTCTCATGTATTGATTCCAACGACTTGCCTTTCCTATACTCCCTGTTGTTCGCTCCCCCACCATCCTATGACGCGCCAGCAACGCGGTATCCTCTTTCGGTCCCATTACTGGTTAATTGGCTGGATGAGGCTACGGGTTGGAGTCCATTGCATTACTGTGCCTCAGTCGATTGTCCCAATGTACTTATACTTGATGCACTGTATTGCGCAGGAGCCGATGTTGCGCTGGTAACCAGGGACGAGGAAGCCACCGTATTGCATGTCCTGGCAATGTTGGCACGGTTACCCGATAGGGAATGTGAGGATGAAGAAATTTACGAAACCCGTCTAGGTGGCTTATATGACTTTACGATGCATTTAATTGGCGATTTACGTGCCCCATTGGCCGCGAGGAATAAAAATGACGAAACTTGCATACACATCGCTGCTGAACGCGGAATGAGTATTGAATTGCTCAAGATGTTCCTTGAGTGTGATTCCACTGGTTCTGTCAGGGAACTCCGTAATGCAAGAGGGTTGGTTTTTTTTTTTTTCTATTGTTGCGGTTGCCAGTTGCAGTTGTAATTGATTCGTTGCCCTGTTAGCTTGACTGCGCTCGAGGTTGCCAAACCTGAGTTTCGTGTAGCATTCGGGAAAGACGTGGAGAAGCTACGATGCGTCTCGTCCCTCTCGATGCGCACTATCCGCCAAAGCGAATCCTTCTCGTCGCTTGCCTCTTACCCGGCCTGGCGTTGCTCTAGTTATGGAATGTCTCAATCAGACACTGCGTCATTCGTTTCAGAAAAGGCATCACCAGTGGATGGTGGTGGTGGTGCTCATGGCCAAGAGAAAAACAACTGTACTGTTATTATTACGGAACACGAGACGAACGACAATGTTAACCTTGATGCGCTTATCCGGGCGATTATTCATGATTTGAGGGTGACAGCGTGCTACGAACCGCTCGTTTCCTCATGCCCACAAGAGTCGCCCGAAGAGCTGTCTATTGTTACCACCCATCGGAGTCAATTGATCGATTCGACGTCGGCCCTTAGCAGGCGGATCCTGCAGGTGTTCAGGATGAGGATGGAAGAAGTGTTCAAGGCTCTTGACGAGTTGGTCGCGGATGTCAATAAGATCAAGGGCTTGGGGGAGGCCGTGGACCGCGCAGCTGAAGAGAAGGCGAAGGCACTGGGTATCAAGCGTGTTCTTCGGCGGCAGAAGGTGTTGGGTGTGAACCATCTATCTGGTGAATCATGGGTATTTGAAGGTGATCGTGAAAGAGGGTCTGAGGACTCACAAACGACCGCTGTGTCGCTTTTATCTCCAGAATCCGCCTATGATATTCCTATCGCGCTGGACAAGAAATCGAAGAAGGGTCCAAGGAGTCTGCCGAAGTCGCCTTCTTTGCTGTCGCTGTTGCTCCCCAAGCCGGACTGTCACATACATGGGTCATCGACGCCGTCGTTGCCGATTTTGTCTCACGCCTCGTGGAACGGCCTGTTCAACACATCGTCATGCATCAGGCTGGATCAGACAAAGCAGGAATGTCAGGTTATCAGGGATACTCACGTGTCTGTTTCTACCCAGACGTCACCCCTTGATATCATCGGACTACAGACGATTTACAAACCCGGTATTAGCTCTGCTGCTGTTGCCGCCACCGCTGCACAGGCATTGTCCTCGTGGAACGATGGACTGGATAAGTATTATTTGACGATGGATACTATGACATATTACAAGTCACAGTTGAATGACTTGGTGAAGATGGAGGTGTCACTGAAGGGGAAGGAGGGCGTGGATCCCCGGATACGGCAGTCGATCAAGGGGAAGCGGAAGGCGCTGCAGGAGAAGATTAAGGAGATTGAGCATGGTTTTGCGTCGAGTGGTCACAGCCATCATGGGAAGGAGTCACGGTTGAGGGCTTGGATTAGGAAAGTGGTGGGTGGGGGAGAGAAAGGGTCAGCTCCGGATATGGTCTGGAATAAAATGGGGGATGTGAAGTGTTCTGGTGCTGGTGCTGGTGCTGGTGCTGGTGCTGGTGCTGGCAATAAGTGTGTGGTGAGAACGAAAAAGATGGAGATTGTGTATGATATTGATGGTGCTGGATCGAATGTGGCGAGGGAGATGAAGCACATTGCTGCTGGTGAAGTGATGGTGACAACGACGATGACGCCTCCGAGAATTCTGGAGCCGCGTGATGATGATAAATCGAGTGAGACGAATGTGACAGGGAAGTGCGATGAGGCAAATGATCCTGCTATTGAGGCTGTGTTGCGGACGTCCAAGGTGGTTTTGGATGCTGCAAGTCAGGATTTGCAGAGTATGGAGCAGACTTTGAAAGCCGTGAGTGTGTTTTACACAGATCTGCGTGGTGGAATGTGCTGATTGGGGATATATGTTCTAGGCGGAGGAGTATGCGTCTCTCGCTAACCAATACATCTCAAGAGCTGAGCGTGTCATGAATAGAGCTCTAAAGGTATGATATTGTTTCCGTTCCAGATATCTGAAACACCGTTGACTATGTAATGGTTTACTCTCTTGTATTTGAGCAGAGACGCCAAGATATGTTGCTGGGAGCTAAAACGCCTGGGCTGCTTCTATCGGCTCCACATGTTGCTGAACCAAGTCCAAGTTCAAACCCAAGGGGACCACAGCCATCGCGTTCTGCCGCCTCATCTATCGTGTCGCTGTCGATGACTGCGAATAACAATGATGAAGCTGCCGCCGACAATGGCGATGAAGATGAGGATACTCGAATTATTCGACGGCTGCTGCTTCGCAAGATCGAGGCGCAGGTTGCAGGTGCGTGGGATGAGATGGATAGAGTGGATAGCTGGCTGCGGGTTACTAAGGAGGTGATACGAGGTGTCAAGCGGAGGGCGTATTTGTATTTATGAGATGGCTTGGATAGAAGACAATAACTCCATTTTTCACGCATTCGCATTTGCTCAACAAGGAAATCCTAGCTAGTCTAATCGATTTTTGGGTCTTTTTCACTAGTTGGGCTTTTTAGTAAACGCACTTATTTTATTTTGTATTATAGACTTGGTGTTTTAGGACTCTGCGCACTTTGATGTGTTTATAGCTGTTAGTACATACTTTGTATGGCCACCAAACCCATGTCTTTCTGAAGCTGCCGAGGATTACTTCTGTGTGGTGACTGACTGACAATCAAGTTTTTTTGATGCGCTGCCGAGTTTTTGGAAATTGACTCGGATAATACTTGTAACGCCTCTAGTCTTCTGACACCCAAACATGTTATACCGGCCCGGGCACGGATTCAGCAACTTGAAGTTCACATGGTAGCGCGTAGCATCATGCCGGCGTTTTTTAACAAAGGCTCAAGGAAGATATGGTACTAAAAGTACTACCATCGAAACGCGTTATTGCAGCTTATTGCATATGGAAACGCGGGCAAAACCTTTTTGAAGCCACACGTTCAAGTTGGAGTTTTGCCGCATCACTTGGAAGGTCGGTTGCAAAAGACCCGCTCATCACCATGACATTATCATTACGCGCTACGTCGCATCGGTATCATGTAACTGGAGATTGATTTCACCCGAATGAGACGTGCTTTGCCACGATGGGGTACTGTCGGTGCTGGTGTATAGTCGAGTCGGACTTTGGTCCTCACAATAAGTAGGACTGGTCACTTGCTTAAAGTTCGCACAAGTCTTGTGAAACGCGCCTCTGGCACCATGAACTGACTGTCCGGAAACATGGTACGCAATGCAGTTAATCGCTTAATTGTTAACAACAACCCCTTCCTCTCCCCTCGCCGTCATCGAAACAAGGTTTGAGAGTCAACATATGAGAAAAAAGAGGGAAACTAATCATTCGTTTCAGATTTAGCGTTTCCAACGCAGCTTACCTTCCCCTTCTCAATGTCCTATTTAAGCATTTCGAGCATGCTGGATCCGGTTTTTTCTTCAGCTGCGCTCCCCCCCACTCACACGCTCTCTTTGCATTTCTCTCTTCGGTGCTGGTTGCCAAAGAGTCACCTATCATTTCACAGCTACAACAACTACAACTACTGCTACTTTCTACTCACACTTGCCGACTTTCGTGTTTGATCTTCTTTGACATCATGGTTGGAACCAAAGCGTCTATCATCCTTGCTGCCGTTGCTCTCAACGCTGCGTCTACCGTTTTTGCTGCTCCCTCTGGGTGAGTTCCCTTCGTTCATTTGCAAAGTCAGTGTCAGCAGATTGTTAATGTTTTCCTTGAATAGATATGCTAGTAGATCCGAGATAGTTGAACGAAGCGTTCCTGCTGAGGAACAAGAGATCGCCGCCCGTGACTACGAGGACGAGCTGTATGCCAGGGAATACGATGATGACCTAATGGAGCGTGACCTCCTTGATGTCTCCGAGGACGCCCTCCAGGCCCGCGAGTTTGACGATGACGAGCTTTATTCTCGAGAGCTCTGGGAAGAGAATCTCGAAGCTCGTTACAACGGTGACGACGACGACCTGGAAGCTCGGGATTACAACGAGCGTGATCTAGAGGCGCGCGGTCGTCATGATGATGATGAATACTCCCGAAACAAGAAGGGTGGTTCGAATCGGCCTAAGCATTCCCACTCCAAAGGGGATGATTTTGAAGAAGAAATGGAAGCTCGCGACTACGATGAGCACAGTTGGGAGGCCCGTGATTATGATGACGCTGAGGAGGAAGAGCGCCCTACGAAGGGTTCGAGTCAGTCCAAAAAGTCCCATTACAAGAGTCGTGATCTCGATGACTACGTTGAAGCCCGCGACTACGATGAGCACGAGTGGGACGCCCGTGAATTCAATGAGTATGACATGGAGGCCCGTTCTAACTATGATGAGGACTATCCCGATGAGGAACAACCGCAGAAGAAAGCATCCAGGAAGAAAGGAGCCTCTAAGAAACAGTTCGACGAACGTGATCTTGATGGCTATGTTAGAGAGGCCCGCGACTTTGACGACGACTTTCTAGTGGCTCGAGGTTCCTCTGATGACAATGGTTTATACGCTCGCAGCTCTCTCCAGCGGCGCCGAGGTGGCAAATCCTTCGATGAATCCTTCGATGATGATAATTATTTCAAGAAGCATTCAAAGAAAGCTGGAAGGTCGAAAAGTCATAAGGGCAACAAGAATGATCTCAGCGAGGACGAGGATCTCGGCGACTCCGGCGACTTCGAATCTCGTCAAACTTCTAGCGGCAAGAAGCGAGACCGCAGAGATTTTGACATGCACGAGTCTAGTAAGCTCGCTCGTTCCCTTGGTTTAGACAACCATTTCTTCGAGTAAGGGCTTTTTGTTTCATGGTTTCTGTCCCAGTTTTGAGTTGACTTGCTGTTTTAGGCGACGGGACTACCTCGATGACTTGGCCTTCTAAAACCTTCTTATAAGCTAATTCCGCTAGCATCTTTGTAGTGTAGTGTATTTGTGAAGATAGTGAACTTGATCGACGAGTTGAAATGTTATCATGTTCTTGATATCATGTTCTGTTGGATCTCAGGATCTCAACGCTAAGATTTCTTTGCGGAGAGGCAGTGATGACAATTCAAAGCTGACGGCAGCTACAGCATACTACTAAAGAAGTCAAATTAACATGTTATTATACAGCTGTAGTAGGTAAACGGTGGTATCAAAACAGGACAACCCTAATCAGAAGAAAAACCAAGCATACTCCATCACGATCTCAGCTCGTGGAGTTTCTTTGAGAACGCTTCGCGGCATTGATAATGCGTTACCTCTCCACTGAGAAACAGATGGCGAGATATCAGCAAAAAAATGATCTACCCCAGAAAAACGGGAATAACAAACCAAGGGGCATGAACAGCAATCACGCTATTTCCAATCCGTTTGTGGCACTGCGGACATCTGTTAGAAGTGTGCGTTGAGCGTTATGGTGAGTGATTTCAAGACGAAGCAAAGAAGAGAGTAGAGAACGGTACATACATCCGGACATCTGTCACTTTCACCCTCTGCATCTGGAGCCCCATCAACCGTCGTGAAACTGTATCATTACGCGTTTTACTAATCTCTCGGACCACTTTTGTATCAAACAACGGGGCGCGCATCGCCTCGATCAAGAATTTCTTCACATCTCGCGTCGTCACGAGGGGAGGTAGGAGTTGCAGCGTTTCGACTGGGTCCAGGTGAGGCGTATGTCTGCTGATCAGCTCAAGAGCTGGATGGAGAAGATCCATGTCAGTTTTCACGGTTGGACGGAGGTATATGTGTAGTAGTGTGAGGAAGACATTGCTTGTCTCAGTGTCAGGAACGTAGATCCGATTGCAGTATTCTTCTGCTTTGGAGAAGTCCCGTAGACGATAGACATATAGCTCGAGGGCTTGGTCGTGTCGCCCTAGACGGCCAAGCAGGATGGCCTTTGCTTCATGGAGTTCTGTATAATTTCGCTTCAATAGCCGCCTAATGAAACATGAGAATAGAATATACCTGTTGATGCGAGAAGACTATACAGCCGTGCAATAGTATAGTAATTATCTGTATCAATGAATGCCAATAACTTCTTGTAATTCTCGCGCCGAGACTCTGCACAGCCCATGAAATCAGTATACCGATTAATGCTAGCAACTGCATACGCTGACCATCATCATTACGCTTCTTCGCAGCCAGTGTCATATCCAAGTATGTTACAGCAAGCCGGTCGTGATACTCCGGGACATGTTCATGACGTTCCGCAATAAGGAACTCGAGGTATTTCGCGCATATAAGCGGGTCGATACTCTCGAGATAGTCGGCCACAGCTTGTCGAGGTAATTCCACATCCTCCGAAGTGAAGATCTGTTCAAGATGCAATCTGTTACTATTCACAGCGATGATAGTTTCATTAAAAGGCATACCTCGAATGCCATATCCTGATCCACTTCAAACACCCACCGGGCAGTCAGGAATATCTGATCAAGGTGCTCCGGCCCAAGTTTCTGAAGGTACGCAATTGTCGGCCACAGCTTATCTTGGATATCATCTTCTGTCTCACTCAAACTACAAAGACCAATCCAGAAAACAGTCAGCATAACAAAGAAAAAGGGCACCTGCAGCGCCAAAGACAACATACTCCTTCAATAGACTCAACGCCCTCCCATGCATCTTTTTCCCAAAGTACAAATCCCTCAATTCTCCAAACTTATGTCGCGATCTCAGATCCTCTTCCACTTCGGTGACCTCACACCAATTAGGCACGCGACACAGTGAACCCAAAAGTACGGGTCGGATAATCAGGTAAGACTTGTATAATGCGGTATCTACAATCTGAGCGAACCGCAGCAACTGCTCTGGAGTCAATGCAGATAGCCGGGCGTTTGGCAATGCAAAGAGTTCCTCAACAGGTGCTTCAGAGAGCGGTGCAATTTGATGAGACTGGTTTTGCGGCGTAATGCCCAGAGCTTGAAGAGCCGCTCCAATCTTCGGTCGCCGGTCTGACAAATATCGAACAAGTGTCTCCACTGAGCGGTGAAACTCATCTTCACTCCCTATCAGGATCTCAAAAATCATGCACGTAGCAAAGGAACCCACCCGGAATACCCCTCCGCTGGCTTATAATAGACGCAGTGTCACTTTGCAGCAACCTCATCTTAGCTGAAGAAAGCCCTGGCAGCCTATCCACTAACGATCTTGTATCTGCCGCAGCGTCTGCGCCAGTTTCCACTTGAGGTGCAGATTTACCCTTGTCCTCTTTATGTGAAGAGGATACAGATGATGAGTCTTCATCCTGTGCTTGGGGGGGTGGTAGTGGTAGTGGTTCTGGCCCGCCGAAAAGCGGTATCCACCTATGAGCAGATACAGAAAGTCGGCCAGCAACTGATTCTGGGTATAGTGCTACGACTTTTGCGGGGTTCACATCTAGTTCTGTGAATATGTCGATAGCTGTGTCGTATTTACTCGCTCTGAACTGTGCAACTGCATTCAGGACTCGGATTTCTTGGCGCTTTTGTTCCTACAAACCCTGAACTGAGCCAGAAATTAAGATACAGTATTATATTCTCTACCTTGTCAGGGAGAGAAACATCGTCAATCACATCCAACAATGTCAGTGCATCAGCGTACTGTCCCGCCATCACTAACTCGTCAAGTTGTTCCGTCCATGATTTCATACTCATTTGCCATATCGTACTTCCTTCAGCTGCAGCCGCATTTCGGTCCATCGGTGTTGTTACTATGAACAAATGCGGTTTTATATGATAAGAAGGCGTCAAAAGTCGTATAGTGGCATTCTGGTTTGAATTGGTTTGAATTGGTGAGAGTGCATGGGAGCCATTGGTGTCAGAGAACGGGTACGAGGTGGTCTGGACGGGCTGTAATGTGAATGAGGAGCGAATTTGTAGAACTGTTGTTGGGATGTAGCTTTGCGCCGTATTCACGCTTGGGGATGATCCTTCAAGTGCTGAGGATGCTACAGTTCCAGCAGGAAGAACAGAGAATAGGTATGGCTTAATGAACACTATTGTTGACCTTGTTACCCAGACTTCATTGTACATAGACAGGATTACGCAGGCTTACCAGTCTCTTCTGGGGGTGCTGGCCAATCAACATATCCCAACCTCGATGCTTTGGCCTCTCTCCCAACAAAGATTCCCTGGTCTACACCCTTGATCATTTCTCCATTCTTGCATTATACACCGAGACAACACGCTCACTTACTATCTTTGACCACCAGCGCCTCCGTTTCATCAATCGAAACCACACACGGCTTCGTCTTGGCTCCAAACCCAAGTGACATATACCCAGAGAGACCCGTCAACGCAGACATACCAGTTGAAGCAGCTGCAGCAATGAGGGAGGGTGTTGTCACATCGGTAGCAGTCATAGTGGATATGTTAAAGATCGCGTGTTCCGTTGATGTGTATGCAAAACATGCGGTTTCATGGTCAACGAAGGTGATGGCACGAGGTGAATGGGATAGAGACACTTCCTTTGAATGTATGCATTGGCTTTTTACAAAAAGAAACCGTACTGATAAACATACCTTGGCTTCTTGAGCTTCCCCATCTCTCCACGAATACAGCACTACTTTCCTCCTACAACCCACCAGCAGCAGTGTAATCAACATTGGAGGAGAACGGGACATCTGACTCTTCACCGATTCCGCCTGGAAGCTCCCAGCACTCCCGACCACTTTAGAATCATCTCCCCCACTCGTATCAGGTACGTCCACCCTTCTCACACACGAATACACAGCGAATGAGAGCACACCCTTCGCCTTCACAAGCGGTGTAGGTGGAGAGAATGTAGGCAACGGGAAGAGCGTGACGGTTGCCTCTAATGTATCCAGATTTGATATGAACGTTAGTGAATGGATACTTGTAAGCGTAGAAGTCGGGAAGCATACCAGATAACACCACGAGGGAGTTCACAACTTTGATGAACCCGAGCTGCTCAATCGACCGTCTGGTCAGGCTCTTCTTAACCTCAACAAGCTGCATCCGATGTCCGTTATCGTTTTCTGGTTCCAAATTCACTCCAGATCAATAAAAGTGATTGATCGACAAAGCCGAGTAAGAACGTACCAACAACCGAACCATCTACTTGCAAACCATACACATGGAGGCTCCCCGCCGAAGTTCCAATGTACACCCTATCATCTAGCCGCACCCACATCATCACATCAGGATAACCACTTCACACAAAAAAAAGCTATGATCACCTTGCACAACCAGCGAATCAATCTTCTCCTTGAATCCTGACAGTACCACCTTCGGAAGATCAAATGGTGCCATGTGTCTTCTGCTGCTGCTTCACCTATTATTATTCTATCCTCAGCTTATAGGTTCATAAGCAGTAGGGGGGATTTCGCGTTTGAGCGAACAATTAGAGACACGCGTGCTCAGTCGGGGCAATACAGTGGTACTATACTGATGGTGACGTCGTGATTGTTGTTGTTTGGCTGCAGCCTCAAGCTGTTGCCAGATTCTATCACTTTCACGTCCGAGTCCTTCTTGCTCTCCCCTTCCTCTTCACCAGCCTGAAGACGCGGACGTCAAGATAAGATTCAATAATAATCACTTTACAGAGCCTTGCGCTACGCGACTCAGTAACAATCATAGAAGACCGAGATGTTAGCGAGAACCATGGAAATCTATACCGTTTACTATACATGCTACCATCTATGTCTCATAGATATCAACATACCGCTGATTTTACTTGAACTCGGAGTCACGGATTTATTCGTTCGAAATTATTCTCCACGTGAAGTAAACCTCCATCTGTTCGTCTGGCTTTCGTGTGAAATATGTTAACCACTGCTCCGGTCACCCTTCTTAGCTAATTGGACCTCTTTGAGAAGACGTTCCTCTCCACCGCCTAGGAAACACATACTATCTGGTGGCACATAAATGCCGGAACTCAACTCTCCCTTCAGAACGTCTTCAGTCTAGGTCCCCTATGATTCAATCCTTCTCCTCCCATGGTTTTGGTGGCAGGCATGTCACAATAGGCAACATCGCACAAGAAAGAATCGATAATATGACATATACACCATAACCGCCAAGCAAGTTGTTCGTCACAGAGAAGGAAAAGAGCGATGTTGTCATTGCAGGCCCAATTGCACGCACAATCGATACCGTCGTCTGGGTGAGTCCATTGGTAGCTCCAAGCGACCTTTTATTCGGCGACGATGTCGTGATATAGATGAAAACACAGCCTGTCGACCCAACATTTCAGGTTTCATTCAGATATCGACTAACACCTTTTCATCCACTCACCAAATCCCATATCCATCATGGCCATAAGGAGGAACATGCATGTCAACAGTGTCCAGACAATCCACTGGGGTCCCCGATTCTTCAACATTATACTCATTGTAAGGAGCAACAAAAAGATGATCGGGAACATTGACATTGCTGTTATCATAACACGCCGCTCACCAAACCTCCGAGCAATCCTTGCGAAGCAGAGGGTCTGGTAAATTCCATTGAACGCACCGAAAGCACCAAACAAATATCCTATCATAGCGGGAGAAAGCTCCATCCCCCCTATACTGGTAGGCATTGCCATGAACAATGGGATCAATGCATATATGTTTATCTCGAGAAACGCCAGAGAAACATAGTTTGCGATTGAAATGAGGACTGGGTATGTGAGCAGCTGGCGAAGAGGAACAGGTTTGGAGTCTGGCGGTGACATTCCATTCTCATCATGCGACCTACGTGGAACCGTCTGACTTGGTCGTTAGTGGCTTTTAAATTACCGAATCATTGAAAACCAGTACCTCTTTCAAGAAAATCAAAGTGATACCGAATTCAACGAAGATAAGACCCGCACTGACAATGCAGGGAAGGAAGTAGGGGTAATCCTTCCAGAACCTGCTGGTGAAGGTTTCTGGGAATCTTTCATGTGGTCTCGAAAGGGATCCTCCTATCATGGGCCTTGACGGCATCATAATCCTCTCTCACTCTTGATTTTCAATGAGCTTACGCGACAGTCACCCCAAGGGCATAAATAACGGGAATCATTGCAAACCCATCAGCACGATTAGTAGAATCGGTAATTTCACCCATCACACTCTTCATGACACCTTTATTCAACAGTGATCAAAAAAATCTTTGTCCAGCTATGCATATGTACCACTCACCAACGTTTCCATTCAGTAGCCCACATAAACACCGACTGTTGGACATGAAGGTGTGATTTCAGACTTGTCACCGTTTTAACAACATACCTTATTACCAACAACCAAAAAGACCGCGAAAGACCAAAGAACAACATAGAAATGGCACTTCCTGCCAATCCAATTAATAGGACCGGTTTTCGACCAATATGGTCAGACGCTTTACTCCAGTGAAGTGCAGTAAATGCTTGGGTAACGAAAAAAAGGGACTCCTGAAATATTTGTGGTCAAAAGGAGCAATAGACAGAGACCCAGTTGGCATACAATCAACCCAGCATAGTATCCTACTTTTCGCTTGTCTCCTCCAGTGATGTCCAGTTCTCCGATAAGCTAGGTATCATGATTAACCTACTGACTGTTTCTAGGGAAATGGCCATACCTGGTTTATATAAGGATAAATAGAGAGACTCGTGATTGGTTCACAAAGGTTCAGGATCAATAAGATGGTTAGCTGGAGCTTGGGAAGAGGTGTGCGAACTTTTGGCTTGCTGTTATTGGATAACAGTGCCGTTTGTTCATCAGCAGTTGTCGTGTCGTCTATCTCTGACATCAAGGAGGAACTTCTAAACGCAGTACAATCTTCGATTTGTTGAGAGACCCAGAGGGGAGAAAGTCTCTTGAACTTCGGTAGGACTGCAATGGGGCCGCGATGGGTAGGTGTGGGTTATGATGAGGACATTCTACTATTCCAGGTGCTGATTTATATCGAAGTCGACCCTTGCCGCATCACTCACTTCGTTATGGCCGCGCAAAAGGCCAGACTAGTACGCATGCGGTGGTATTGGATTATAAAGAAGGGCGGGGATATGTATAGCCGAAGATTGATCCCGATGTGGTATGAGCGAACGACTTATATGCATTCTGGAAAGACTACGCGATGACTGCTGCAGAGAAGATATCTTCTGTTCGAGACGATTGATTAACGCCTTGTAGGTAAGTTGCAGCTATAGACTATTATCGGTTTTTCAAGTTGGCTACGCAATACCTTCGGGATTGAGCGAATATTCATCCAGGGCCGCCGGGACATTTCATACAAGGAACCAATAACTTGAAGCTGTTCCTTGCCTTAGAGCAGACACTCAAGATCGGAGCCATTGTTTAGGTTGAATAGTGATCATGCAAAAGGCATATTTGGGGTAGGTGGCTAACTTTGGAATTGTCAGCCGCCTGACGAATTGAAGGCTGATGTGGTGGTCAGGAATTTATACGTTTGAAGTCATCCCGCATCTGAAGTCAACCTCCACCTGTTCGTCTGGTTTTCTTGTGAAATATGTTAACCACTGCTCCGGTCACCCTTCTTAGCTAATTGGACTTCTTTGAGAAAATGAAGCTCCCCTAGGAAATACATGCTATCTGGTGGCACATAAATGCCGGAACTCAACTCTCCTCGTCAAATCATCCCCAGCCCAGTTCCTCCAATTCAATCCTTCTCCTCCCATGGTTTGGGTGGCAGACATGTCGCAATAGGCAACACTGCACAAGAAAGAATCGATAATATGGCATACACAGCATAACCGCCAAGCAGGTTTTTCGTCACAGAGAAAGAAAAGAGTGATGTAGCCATTGTAGGCCCAATCGCACGCACGATTGATACTATTGTCTGGGAGAGTCCATTGGTGGCTCCGAGCGACCTTTTATTTGGTGATGATGTGGTGATATAAATGAAAACGCAACCTACCGACCCCAATATCTCAGGTTTCATTCAGATATCGACTAACACCTTTTCATCCACTCACCAAATCCCATATCCATTATACACATAAGCAAGAACATGCATGTCAACAGTGTCCAGACAATCCACTGGGGTCCCTGATTCTTTGATAGTATACTCATGGTCAGGAGCAACAAGAAGATGATCGGGAACATTGACATTGCTGTTATCATAACACGCCGCTCACCAAACCTCCGAGCAATCCTTGCGAAGCAGAGGGTCTGGTAAATTCCATTGAACGCACCGAAAGCACCAAACAAATATCCTATCATAGCGGGAGAAAGCTCCATCCCCCCTATACTGGTAGGCATTGCCATGAACAATGGGATCAATGCATATATGTTTATCTCGAGAAACGCCAGAGAAACATAATTAGCGATTGAAATGAGGACTGGGTATGTGAGCAGCTGGCGAAGAGGAACAGGTTTGGAGTCTGGCGGTGACATTCCATTCTCATCATGCGACCTACGTGGAACCGTCTGGCTTGGGTATTAAAGGGTTTAAATCACCGAGATATTGAAATGAAGTACCTCTTTCAAGAGAATCAAAGTGATGATGAAACCAAAAAAGCTAACACTTGCACTAACAACACAGGGGAGGAAATAAGGATAATCCCTCCAGAATCTGCTGGTGAAGGTTTCTGGGAATCTTTCATGTGGTCTCGAAAGGGATCCTCCTATCATGGGCCTTGACGGCATCATAATCCTCTCTCACTCTTGATATTGGATGAGCTTACGCGACAGTCACCCCAAGGGCATAAATAACGGGAATCATTGCAAACCCATCAGCACGATTAGTAGAATCGGTAATTTCACCCATCACACTCTTCATGACGCCTTAACTTAACAGTGATCAAAAAATATTCGTCCAGCTGCTTATGCACCACTCACCAACGTTTCCATTCAATAACCCACATAAACACCGACTGTTGGACATGAAGGTGTGATTTCAGACTTGTCACCGTTGTAACAACATACCTTATTACCAACAACCAAAAAGACCGCGAAAGACCAAAGAACAACATAGAAATGGCACTTCCTGCCAATCCAATTAACAGGACCGGCTTTCGACCAATATGGTCAGACGCTCTACTCCAGTGAAGTACAGTAAACGCTTGGGTAACGAAAAAAAGGGACTCCTGAAATATTTGTGGTCAAAAGGAGCAATAGACAGAGACCCAGTTGGCATACAATCAACCCAGCATAGTATCCTACTTTTCGCTTGTCTCCTCCAGTGATGTCCAGTTCTCCGATAAGCTAGATATCATAATTGGAGTGCTGACTGATTCAAAGGCATTGGTCATACCTGATTTATGTAAGGGTAGATAGATAGACCCGTGATTGGTTCACAAAGGTTCAGGATCAATAAGATGGTTAGCTGGAGCTTGGGAAGAGGTGTGCGAACTTTTGGCTTGCTGTTATTGAATAACAATGCCGTTTGTTCATCCGGGTCAGCAGTCGTTGCGCCGTCTATATCTGACATCGAGGAGGAACTTCTACTAGTAAAAGTAGTACAACAATCCGAATCTAAAGCTGGTCGAGAGACGCCAGGGAAAAGGAACTTCAATGGGACTGTGATGGGATTGTGATAGGTGGGCGTGGGTTTGTCAACTGCTATTTCTAGGGTTAATTTATATCCAAGTCGCTCCTTGTCATTTGACTCACTTGCCACACAAAGTGGCACATACCCACGCGGTGATATTGGATCGTAATGGTGGGCGGGGATGTGGTATGGCCGAAGATTGATGATCCCGATGCGGCACGAGCGAACGGTTTTGTATTTTGTGTTTTGCGTTCCAGAAAGAGCTCACGAGGACCGCTGCAAAGGAGGTGCCTCCTGTTCATAACATTTGATCAATGCCTTATAGACTGATAACAATATGTGGACGGTGTCCTCTTTGGTAGTTGAATACCCTGGGAGTTGAACAAAACGGTTGACTTTGGAATTGTCGGCCACCTGACTAATTGATATAAGCCATCTCTCCTGCCACCGTTACTGTAGTTGACCAGCCAATGCGGCTGGAGACCTCTTGTCGCTCAAATCAGTTCAATTCACCGTGTACGTCAACTCTCCTGTTACACTCATTCTCTTCTTCACAAGGGCTTTCTTGCATGCCTGCCTCACGATTTCGCTCCCGTAATTTCTCTAGCCATTGACTCGTGTCCCCGTCCGTTGGTCACCGGCACTATTGCAAGGTCACCCATTTTTGCCCTCTTCCTCTTTATTACCACTCCGAGGTCTATATATTAGAATGTTGAATGGACGTAGTACCTCGTTAGTCCTTTTGGGTGAAAGTACATTTCACCGTGGAGTTATTCATTTTGACGTAGTTGAACGTCTCGGGTACTCTCTTACGGATGCCAAACCTACTGGGCGCGTTGAAAGCTCGCAAGCCAAGAATAGTCAGTTCAGTGTGTTTGATGCGGCCTACATCATGCAACTCATATCTAGAAATGAACAGGAAGAAAGCCAATGATGCTAAACTAGCAGTTAATGTTGGCACACCATCTAGATAGATCCTCTGAATAGCGCGATATTGCATACAGTGCTTTTGTTCCAAAATAAAGAGTCTCTCCCCATTTCCACTTAATCCTCAACTTCCCACACGTGGTACGGAAGGCGAGTCGCAAGGGGTAAAACTGAGCAGGAAAACACGAATAATATTATATACACAGCAAATCCGCCCAGCCAATTTCCTTCCACAGACCAGGCAAACAGCGATGTTGCTAATGCGGGCCCGACTGAACGAGTAAGCGACACTGTAGTTTGGGAGAGACCATTTGTGGAACCGAGCGATCTCTTGTTTGGTGCAGACCCGTTGACATAAATAAATATGCAACCTATGCACATGGCTTAACCGAGGTGCTCATTGAAGGAACGGTAAATCAAACTCACTGAAACCCATTTCCGCTGTTGTCGTTAATATGAGCGTGAAAACAAGCAATGTCCAAATGATCCATGCTGGTCCATCATTTTTCGACATAGTGCCCATTATCGGGAACAATAAGAGGATGATTGGATAAATCGACATGACAGTCATAAACAAACGCCGTTCGCCAAACCTTCGAACAAGCCTTGCAAAGAATAGGGACTGGAACAAACCATTGAAGACGCTGATGGAACTAAGCACATAACCTATCACAGCCGGGGACGCTCCCATCCCCCCAATGTCGGTAGGCATAGCAAGAAATAGTGGAAGTAGGACCGTTACACAGATTTCAAGAAATGCGAGCACGGCATAATTTGTGATCGAAATGATGACCGGATACACGAGGAGTTCACGGAATGGCACTGGTGCATCGCCACCATTATGATTACTAATACTACCTCTCCGACCGGGGGAACACTGTTCCGCTGTTATTAACACTCTCAGATTCATAGATAGGAACAAGTACCTCTTTGAAGAAAGCTAGTGTGATTATGAAAACAACTAACGCAAATCCTGCAACTGAGACACAAGGCAAAAAGTAAGGATACGATGTCCAGAATTTACTTGTAAAGGCCTTTCGTACGATCGCGAAAGAGGCCCTCCTAACAGGGGACTTGAGGAATAAGTGATCATCAAGTATAGTTGACATCGTAATTAAATGAACTTACCCAATAACTCCACCGACAGCAACGATGACAGGAAACAATGCAAAACCTTGAGCGCAGTTTGTTGGGTCGGTGAGATCACCCATAATACTTTTCGAAACAGCTTTCGTTCAATATCAGTGCTTTATTTTGATTGTATAGCAAGTAACAGATAACTACTTACCAAGGTTCCCATCCAACAAGCCAGTAAAACACCGGCTAATGGGTCAAGCAAAATATGTGTAGTACAATCAGAGCCATTTTCAAGCCGCACCTCAGTGCTAGTGTATAAAATGTGCGTGAAAGTCCGAAAGACAACATGGAGGCAGCGATCCCCATCAGACCAAGTAGTAGAATCGGTTTACGACCAACGTAATCAGATGCTCTGCTCCAGTGAAGCATCGTCAAAGCTTGACAACCAAAATAGAGAGACTCCTGTATCATATGTAATATTAGAAATGATCGGAAGGAATTTCTCGAACACACCCACCAATATTCCTACATAATAACCTACTTTCCGTTTATCTCCACCTGTGATATCGAGTTCGCCCACAAGCTACAAAGCAATATGAAGATCTTGGCCCATTATTTTGAAGCTGGACGTACCTGGGCTATATAGGGGTAAATGGAGTAATTGATGAGGGGTTCGCATAAGTGTATAGCTAGCGGGATTGAAATTTGTAACTTTGGAAGTGGTGTGCGCTTTGTTCTTTTGATATTGCTTGATAACAAAGGAACCTCTTCATTACTTGTTCTGCTATCCATTTATCGCAGAGAGGGAGATGGAGGATGAGGAAGATGTCGTTGAGGGTCTGGAAGGACAGCTTTAGGATGATGAGGGTGGTGTGGAGGAATCAAATGTTCCCCAAACGTGCCATAAGCATAATAATAGATTGGCAGATTACCCATCACGGAACCAAGGCAATGGTGCTAACCAGGTTCCTGTAAACTCTCCGTACATCCCTGAAGACTGGCAGAGCAACTGAACACCGTTTTTGTAGAAAATGTATTGCTTGTATGGAAACCAACGACTCGGGGGTTGAAGGGGAGGATCATGGGTGAGCTGATGAAGTGATGCAGACAAGCAGCACGACAGAACGGGAGCCCTCGACGTATATGGTGGCTGGTACTACGGTACTGTAGATAAAAAAGGGTGATGAGGGCGTTTGCCGTTGTGACAATGTGACAACTTGAAGAATGACCACCCTTCAAGTTCTCGCACTCCCCTCAACTTGAAGTACTTTGATTCTATCTATAAAGCTTTCTGTTGGCTATCAGTCATTATATGGCAGGCATTGAGGAACTTTCAAATATACCAGAGCCGCAAAATAGAAAAACAAATGATTTGAATTTTACTATTAGATGACAGTACTGAGCGCATGCAGAGCACAGTGGAAACGTATGAACACTCGAACTAATTCTCAATGAATATAGCATACCCTCAAAACGCCGTAGCAGGTTCGTGTTCTGATCTTACCGCTGGTCCTTTACTACAAAACACTTGCTTTCTTTCTTCCCAAACATGATGAGGGAGGCACATCACAAGCCGCAACAGAGAGCAAAGAAACTGCGAACAGAACGTCGTACACAAGATATCCCTCAAACAAGTTCTTCTCGACAGATAGAGAAATTAGTGATGTCGCCATTGCAGGTGCTCTTGCACGGGTGACAGATACACTCGTCTGTGAGAGACCATTGGTGGCCTGAGGGATCTTTTACCTGGGGACGCCGTCGTAATATACATGGATAGTATACAACCTACCAGTCAACATATATGAATACCGACACGGTAAACACTAATATTTACACTCACCAAAACCCATGCCCATTATTGACATCAACAAGAGCATGGAAATCGGGGGGGTCCAAACAAGCCACGTTGGTCCCTGGTCCCTGATTATTTGAAACCATGCTCAGAATCAGGAATAATATGCAGATAAGGGGGAGCATCGACATGGGCGTCAAGAAAACTCACCTCTCTCCAAGGCTGCGAACAATTTTGGCGAAGACAAGCATCTGATATATGCAAACGAACGTCACATAGGATCCTCGGACATATTCTATTCGCGCCGGAGCAGACTCCATCCCTCCAATACTTGCGGGCATAAGCAGTGGTTTCAATGCCCAGACTGATTTCAAAAAAAAAAAACGCAGAGTAATGTAGTCTGAGATGAAGAACAAGACGGGGTATACAAACAGAATTTGAAGAGGAACTGGTTCAGAAACTGGTCGTGATGGTTATTATCAGAAACTTATCGCGGAGAGCGTCGTGTAACTTCTACCTTTATTGCCAATGTGGTTGGTATTTGGTCACCACTTTGAAAAGGAGCGGAGTGGCGACCAATGCTGCAAGGAGAAAACTGTAGCCGCAACCGCAAAACAAGACAAGAGTTACGGATATTCCCCCCATAAGCCGCTAAGCGCCAAGGGTCATCGTCAGTATTTTTCACGCCTTGGACATAAGATTTGCACACAGACCCATTTACATATCAGCATCACTGACTCACCCAACAACATGGCATCCAAAAGAAAACTAACACTAGTGTGGCTTCCATACGTAGATGGAAGTTGCACCGAGGAAAGTATACAAAGCTTTGATTTATTGATCTAATTCCTTGTGGTAGATTGCAGGACATGACTTCAATCTAAGTTATTCAGTTTATGGCTAATTTCTGATGCGTGCCATCATGCAGATGCTGTTCTCGGAGCAAAATATTGCAGAGAAAAGAGTCAGCTTCTCAAGTAAACATGAAGCTTCGTGTTTAGTTTTTCTCCTCCCAGACTTGCTCTGGAAGGAGCATTGCAAGGGGTATTGCAAGGCAAGAGCACACAAACAACACCAGATACACCGCATACCCTCCAAGTAGGTCCTTCTCGACAGAAAACGAAAACATGGACGTCGCTAATGCAGGTCCAATAGCTCGGAAGATGGAAACCGTCGTCTGAGACAGCCCGTTCGTAGCACCAAGCGAACGTCTATTAGGAGCCGACGCAGTGACGTACATGAACACACAACCTACAAACCCCCGAATGTATCAGTCTTTTTTTTGTAGCATCAACCAAACGGACGGAGAACTAACCGTAGCCCGTTATCATGACGATCATCAAAAGTAAAATTGTCGCAAGGAGAGTCCAGACAATCCACCTTGGACCATTATTCTTGGAAATCATGCTCATGATCGGGAAAAGCGCAAACATACACGGAAAAGTCCCCATCGATATTAAAAAGATACGCCTCTCGCCGAATCTACGAATAACTTTGGCAAAGAAGGCAACTTGAACCACACCATTGATAGCACCCTGAACCCCCAACGCGTATCCTATCACTACTTGCGACGTTCCCATCCCGCCGATCTCGGGAGGCATAGTCATGAAGAGGGGCACAAGCGAAAACAGCATCATATCCAAGAATGCAAGCGAAACGTAATTGGACACGGAAATTAGGACCGGGAAGACAAGCAGTTGGCGGAGTGGGAGTGGTTGATCCATTTGATCGGGAGTGATGGTATCGCTAGAATACCTCCGAACGGGCCGCTTTGTAAGGGTCTAGAGAAACCATGAGCAAGTTATGCTGTCAACGTCTATAACAAAAGCTCGTACTTCTTGGAAGCACAGCAAAGCTACCATAAATGAAACAAAAACACATCCGGCAGAGACGGCGCAGGGAAGAAAGTAGGGGTATTCCTTCCAAAATTCCCCTGAGAAGACTCTTGGGAAGCGTTCATGTGGTCTTGCCAAGGAACCACCCATGAGAGGACTGTGACATCATTATATACTACACGAGGATAGATAAGCGGAAGAACCCTTACCCAAGCGTAGATCCCAGAGACCAAACCATCGGAAGTAACGCAAAACCTTCAGCACGATTCGAAGAATCAGTGAGTTCTCCAAGTGCACTCTTCATGACCCCTGGAAAAGACAGAACCGATTTTAGCCTGCATAGAGAACACTCCAAGGGTGCACAATCACCCACCAACATTTCCATTAAGCATTCCACATATACACCGACTAGAGAAGTGAGTTACCCTTTAGTAAATAAAAGATTCCTACTCGTACCTTATCACTAACCCCCAAAAGGTGCGTGAAAGACCAAAGCAGAGCATAGACAAAGCAGTTCCAGCCAGACCAAACAAAAGAATCGGTTTTCGTCCCAGATGATCTGACGCTCTACTCCACTGAAGCACCGTGACAGCTTCCGTAGCATAATAAAGAGATTCCTATACCGCTCAGCATCTTGAGGATAAACTTTTAGAGATATCTCACTATAAGCCCCGCATAGTAACCCACTTTTCTTATATCGCCGCCGGTTATGTCGAGTTCACTAACAAGCTTGAAAAAAAGAGGATCAGATGATATGCATACTCTTAAAACACGCTCATGAATACCCGGTTGATGTAGGGATAGATGGAAAAGTAGGCGATGGGTTCACATAGCTGAAGTATCATCAGGATATAAATCTGAAGTTTTGGAAGAGGAGTCGATTTCGCGGTAATCTTCTTTTTTTGTGCATCTAACAGGAGCGGCGTTTCCTCGTCAATGGGGTGATTTTCCATGTTTGATATGAAGTATTCAAGGAGGGTATTACAACAAAAGGTATCAGGCCAGGATGATGGAACAAGAGCAGGGCACGACCCTGGGAGTTGGGGAGCATATAGGCTGTTGAGACTAGTGTATAAGAAGGCCGAGGAATAATTGTAAAGATAGCTAGACATCCTAGAACCCCTACGTGAGTACGCAAGCGGATATGACCAGACTATTGAGTACTTACAGCAGTGACGACATCCATCAGTGCAGCTAATACAATACAAGCACATGTCCCTGAGTTAAACCTACCACGATAAGAGCACAGATAGAAGGTTTAAACGAGAACCATAGTCAGCTGCCTAGGGCTTTGATGGTGACAGTCTCGATGAGAAAATTGATACAGTGAAGATAGTGCTGCAAATAAGTATATACAAATGCGAATGACCAAAAAATTACGTGCAACTCTGGTGCTAAATGTCAACATAACAATGCTTACTTATACACTAAAAAATTGGATCTATGCAGAAGACAAGGATATACAGTATCTTTAAAAATGAAATTAAACCCAACTTGAAGTTGCCCGGAAATTTGCGTGTTGTTGACATGAGTACATTTTTGGTTTGGTTTGGATTACTAGGCTGGGGGTATAACTTGAACCCGTGGATTCAAAGGAGTCCAAATCTGGAAACGAGAGCTCGTAGGTATGTGCTCGTGGCAGTGTTGTTATGTATGATTTTGTATCTTTCATTTCACCCGATGACAGTGAGCTATTACTGTGGCAAGGGCGTACTGTTAGGATTGATAACTTACAGTCCGGTGATGCCCACTTGATACCTGATACTCCATCCGTACTATTCTGGAGCGGCAGACGACTGGACCCTTGAAGCCGAAGATGCATTCGGCAGACCATAATCCCCAACGCCGCATGAAACGGTCTAACGATCACCAACTAAAATGAGCCAAACTCCAAACATTTCGGTTCCCATTCGCCTCACCCAAACCCAAAATATGGCAACTGCGAATTCTTCTATAATGACGACGTTAGTCATTATGGTATTTCTCCTATTAGAATTTGCTTACTATAGCGACAAAAGTGCTGCATTGAAGAACCAAATTCACCCTATATTTGTTCGAGAAAGCACGTCAGGAATTTGGCGCTGCTACCCAAAAATCACCACACTTACCCAACAAAATACAGCGCTTGATCCTCCAGGATCAATGCTGTCAAGGTTTTTCTTGACCAAATGGAATACCGTCTTGCGACACAAAGATAAAGTACCAAACCAAAGAGATAAAACTCGAATATCGAAGCTAACGAACGTTTCGTCAGTCCCGCAAATTAAAAAAAAATACCCCACAGATCCACTAGCAGTCTCTTACCTGGTACCCATAAAGCCCACTGAAAACCCGACATATCAGGGCGACAACCAAGGCAAGGTTCGCTCTCCGGACCAGCAACCAACTCTCTCAACTTCCTTTCATTACTAAACGGCTCCTGTAGGACCCATACAAACACTCCTGCAGTTGCCAGAAACAGCAGCATATTCCAGTACAGAAGCTGTTAAATTAACCCCCCCCCAAAAAACCTATCAGAATGATTGAGGCGACAGATAGCATTTACTCCAGTCAACTTGCCTTTTTCGAACAGGCCGAAAGCGCATATATCCGCTGTTGCATGTAGATCTGTACAGACCATAGATTCACAGCGCCCGCTATTCGCATCACGACATCTATAATGTGGCAACTAAAGAAGGCGAATGCGCCATTAGTTCGTGCCCTTCGTCGGGGAGCGGTAATCAGGTATCCTTACTATGAACACATGATGTTTTTTGGATTCGTCGTCAAATGAAGTTGGACCGTCTCGAGGATCAGTAACAGCAGGCTGTAGTACCGGATCTGTCACCAAGGAAAAAAAAAAAAAAGGACCGTTGATTTAGTCCCTTTTTCAGTATGATCAAAAAATAACACAACCCACCCACAAAAAGAGAATCCACCCCAAACGGCGACGCGTCGAAAACTGCACAAAAAAAAAAAATCAACACGACCGTAAAACGCACTAAAGAAAAAAAAAATCCGCAACCCACCCACACATAATGCACTTCGTCTACAAACGTAACACCTAACAAAGCAGCAGAACCAAACCCCCGTCAATCTCCGTCAAAATCTAAAGAATGAGTTCAATTCCACTTACAATACTCGTATATATACCACGTCAATGAAGCAACTGTTTTTTTTTTAAAAAAAAAGGATGAAACACCACAGCACTCATCAGTATTTGATCCCCACGGTTTCAGCCTCAAAAAGTTCAAACGTACCAATGACATAAAGAGGTATCAAGCTTTCTCTGTAATCTTCGATTTGTGCAAGGCTCCATTGTCCATCCGTTTGCATGCTCTCTGGAACGAGCTCCTGGGATCATGTTGGGGGGATAGCGAAGCACGATAGAACAGTGATTTAAAGCGATCTTCCGCGGCTAGGTAGTCTCGGCAGACAGCAATAAGAACAGCAATGGAGCACGTGGAAAATGAAGACACGTACAAGACTTTCACAGGTGCTCATGCACTTGGACTATATTTGCTGTACCTGGGGAACAAGTGATTGCAGACCAAATTAACTGACAACAGCAGTTGCGGAGCCAGAGGAAATATACAATTAATAAGCATTGTTTTACTACTAGATTACTGATTACTACACTATATAGGCATTATACGATCAACGACACTTCCCCCCACATACAGCATCTGTCGCAGCTCATGTTAAAGAATGGACGGGACTCGACACACCAGACAAGTGACATATGCTATATGCAATAGATGTCAAATTACCAGGGTCCCATTACGACACCTGTACTTCTTCTGAGCTATCTTCAGCACCTGAAAGCGATCATCAGCGCTCCCCAACAACCACTCCAAAGAGTTGTTACAGGGAAAACAGACCGATTATTATCACTCCATCGTCTCTAGGCTCAGACTGAGCCCAATTAAGACTAGCAACAACAAGTCTATCATCAACATCATCCCCTGCCATCGTCTTCAGCACTCGAATCATCATCCGACTCGTCATAATACCCAAAGCTGCATGAAACGGCCTGTACGAAAAATGATAATAAAAACAAAGACCTCATTTAGGCTCTTCCAAGGTTGACTCATTAGCGTATTCACTCACCCGAATCCAAACCACGGTATCCGCGTCTTTCCCTGGCGTTTGTGGCAAATTTAGTCAGGCAATTTCAATAACGACATCCATAAAACTAATAGCTGTATAACATACCGCCACCATTACATTATTAAAGCATAGAACGCAAGTAACCCTATATAGCACACAATGTACCAAATGACGTCATCCAGAGGAACAGCAGCGAGCAGTACGAAAGACTAACCCAAAAAAGTATAACATGTTATCCTTGAGCAGCACTTTTGACAAGGGTTTGCGTTGCCCATAGGCAGCTACACGAGGCGAACCTCTGATCGTCTTGAACAGAGCGTACCAGAACAGGAGTACTTCATACAACGTTGCTTTCCCATGGTCAATAACATCAATGAATGTGAAGAAGAGTAGCGAGTAGATATCACACCTGGAAGCCACTGAACCGCCTGGAGACCAGTATTGATGGTGGGACATCCCGGCAATGGGAAGTGCATAGCACCTCTGATAAGCTCCCTTCTCTGTAGTGTGTTGTGAATGAGAATCCAAAAGAACGCGGCAATGGAAGCTATAAACGCCAGCCCATTGAATACAGCAACCTATATAAGGTTATTACAGCAATGTCCCCTAAGACAAGATGTTGATGAACATCTCACACCACGTGAACATCTAAACAGCGCATATATTCTTAGCTGTATGATGATCTCAACTGTCCACAAGCTGATGGCGCCAACGAATCTCTGAAAAGGAGCGATAACTACACAGCTGAAAATATGTCGATCACTAGAGGTATTTGTCAAGTTGGTATTGCACATACAGAGTCTCGGAAACAACACCCCCATGGGAAAAAACGTGTATCCGCGTTGCATCAAGGATAAGTAGTACGATGGTGTAGTAGCGTATCTACTCGAACCGAGTAATCAGCGCACTAATTCTTTTGGAGTTGACACAACTTACCCAGAAATACAGGACTTTGCCGACGTTCCAGCGTTGCGGCTTGAAGCTATGCTTAGTTCTATGGAACATCTGCAACTTTGGAAAAATCTCCATACCCAAACAAGTCGTACCTATTGCCCGTAAGAAAAAACTAACTCCCGGTTGATGTTCAGCGGTCAACTCACCTCGTCTTCAAGTGTGAGAACTGGAAATTGTGGTAGAAGATCAAGTATACGGTTGAGAAATATAATACATACAATAATCATGGAGCACCCAAGTCAGCGCACCAACTGCAAACCTTTATCACTGAATTGGATCGAAGAAAAGCTGATTTACTTACGGACGACACGTAGCGGTATGAGGTTCCCTTTGTAAAGAAAAAGTAGTTTGGAGGTTTCGTCTGTGTCTGGTACCTTCATGTCACGAGCACGGTTTCGATGTGAATTTCAAATCCCAAGTTCAAGGATGATTTTATCTTGTTGACTCAAAAGATTTATACCGGATAACCATCGCCCATGCACAGACCCACAAACCCTGCAGCACATGCAGCAGTGGAGTTCAAGGAACAAGTCGTGAATTCAGCCAGGTACTTGGACTTGTATTTTCTTGTCAAGACAAGGTTGAAACGAAGAGGACTGAATTCAGTGCCTTTGACTGCGGATCAAACCTGTCAAGATAATCCCTATACCAGACGCTCATTTACCGCTGCACAGTCGGTGGCAGTTCACAGCAGCGTCTAGTGAGATGGCACATGACACGTTTTTGCAGCCTTGGCGGAACGTACTACGGGGCAGCCAATGTCACTGATTGAACGAGTCATGATCACCACTAAAGCGACAACTTATCGGCCATAATCGCATAAATATTTATCAGGTCATAATGCGTTTGTGGGCTTTCCCCAAGCAATTCGCTAGTCTCTCGTCCCTGTGGCTGATTGTTCCGAACTGTTGTTTATCGCATGCGTATTGTTCCATTAATATGAAAGATTACATCATTCAAACTCATAAATTTGCATGTGGCGGCGGCTGATCCATGCGGGATACAGTTTCCTGTTTCAAGCGTTGAATAGCAATGAGGTACACATTGGCCTTTTGATTATGTTGGACTGGTGGGGAACCAGGACAAGGACCCTAGATGGACCCTGTTTGTCCTTGTAGTGCTCCCAAAGTATTCAGTGGTGAAACGACTCGGGATACTCCGGGCGTCATCTAGCTCGATGCGATTCAGTTATTACGATTGACTGGGGAACAAAGGCAATCAAAGCACATTTGGGGATCGCGGAGTCCTCAACCCTCCACTAGTAGCCAAACGAGATTAGGTGGAATTCCAGTTTGGAAACAAGGAATATATGCGTCACACAAGATATAATTTCGGTGTATGTACTCGCTAGAAGCAGGTGGTTGCGAAAAAAAAAATGTCGTAAAACGTACGAATTATTGCAAGTGAACGAGGCCGAGTGGGTGTCACTTCAGAATTGAATGGGATTGACATGCATCAAAGGGTAAGGTTGGGGCTGAGGCTCAAGCGGTACAACGAGTCAAGGTGGCAGGCATGAAGAAGAGACAGGTGTCCAACACGAGTCTTGGAGGGGAAGGACCGGGGCGACGCGTGACCTCGCGTGACGTTTGTCATGACTCGGATGCGTGGGAGAATCACGACCACGCGTAAACAAAAGCACATTGAAGTAACAATCAGTCGCATCAGGATCTCAAACGGGTGTGTGCATAGCCACGAGGGAGTGACTAAAAAAGGAAATAATGAGGAGCGATGAGTGGCAGGGAGAAGCTTGTTCCACCCTCGGAATTTCACTGTCCTCGCCTTACATATCAACCCTCCTCTTTTACCCCCCTCCGCCTTTCCTCCTCTTCTCTCTTTCTCTCCCATGTCCACCCCTCTCATCGTCGTATCCCCTCCCCGCCTCTCCCCACGTTCAACTCGTAAACGCCCCGCATCCCCATCTCGCGACTTTGATCACCGCCCTTCAAAACTCTCACGCACTTCCACACAAGCTACAGCATCGCCTGTCGCCTCCTCCTCAATGACTCCCTTGAAGCGATCTGAGACATATATATCACTAGCGAGTTTCTGCACTCCTCCTATAGCTCCTCCGCCACCCTTGCCACTACCTCCAGTTACAACTACTACTGGCCCACTAGCTACTCCGTCTTCCTCGGCTTCATCAAGCTCGCGAGCAAGCCATTCAATTCCTTACAAGAGAACTCTAAAGTATTACAAGGAGCAACGAGACCGCAGAAACGCACTATTACACAGCGGCCAGCCGCTTGACTCAGACCCTTTGTTTTACCTGCTCACAAACGCTTTTTCTGGCTTCACTCAAAAGCCATATCAGGAGCAGCCTCAACAAGTCCAACCCGACCCCTATCCACAGCAAACCGTTCCATCATCGTCAACTTCTCACCTCTTTCGACCCAAGTCGCTTGACTCACTTCTTTTCGCCGCAGCCAATAAGCAGCAGTTTCCAGCCGCTCCGAAGCGCTCCAAGAAGCAATCGACCGCTCCACGACTTCGGCCACCTTTTGAGCGCGTTTCGTCGCCACTTGCTCCCCGACCAGCCACTCCCTCTACACTATACAACATGAAGCCAAATCCCCATCCCGATTTTGTCCGGCCAATCCCATTACGGGCCAAACAGTCTCCCGATCTCTATAAGGTAGCTATAAAGACACGCATGCGTCTATCGAAGGATGGACAGCAGTTGCTCGCTCTTGGCCCAAGGTTAGCATGGAAGCTTGATGCTGCCACGAGGGAACTTGAGAAGATCGTGGCTGCGGAGAATGCACAGGTGCAAGTCACGTTACCCTACCCGCAGCCACTACCACCCCAACAACGGGCTCTACCAAGACCCGTGCTTACATCGTCGAGGAATCTCGTGCGCACTCCCTCTATTGCGGATCTTGGCCCGTACATCAAGCCGGTGTCACTTCCCCCTGTGAAAGACCCAGCTGATACGCTCATGGAGGATCTTGGAAAGCAGTTTTGGCTCACATTAGAGAAAGAAGACTGGGAGATGGTTGATGTACCATCATGATTACTCATCCAACTTGCACATCGTTAGTGTCCTTTTCGTCACCTTTCGCATACATCACACTCACATGGTGCAGACCCACACCGCATACATAGGGCTTGGCGCTTCTGGAATTCTGCGAAAGATAGAAAACAACTACTTTAGGACTCTTTCTTGTTGTAACCAATCAACAACACCCCTGAGGGCGACTATCGCCGTCCTCTTTTTGTTTGGATGCCCACTCAGCAGCATTTATCGATTGGCACTGGTTGACAGCTGTCAAAGGGGGGGGTTGGTTGCTGTGTATTGCCTCACTTGTGTCGGATTATCAATACTGTACTCTTAGAGAATTATTTCGTTCGAGATTGTCTGTTTCCTTTTACTTCGCCTTCGCCTTCCCGTGCATGCATAGTCCATTGTCTGTGTACAACGCTTCGTTTTGGGACAATAGTTATTTTATTATTCGCCTTCAGCCCCCCTCCCTTTCCTCAGCAACCTGCTGATGTACATATCTGACTCGTTTGTAATTCGCCCTGCATCAAGTCCTTGTACCAGTACATACAACTTTCATACATCGTACATACATACATCCACAAACATTTCCATTTGCATACACGAAAGATGTTTCGTTTCCATTCCATTTTGTCCTGCGTTATTTGTCAGTTCTGCTCCGGAGTTCTACGTTATGGAATTCGAGCCTTTGTGAAATTTTGTGAAGGGATACTATAATGTACATGTGAATGATACTTGATACCACCCCCCCCCCTTGATCATGATCGAGCTTGATTGGGCGTCCTTCTGAATTAGCACCTTTTTTTGTTGTTGATGTATATCTTATTATACTATACTTGGGTGATCTGGTCTGATTTTGCGGTGTACATGTCCCCGGTTGTGGTGGTTTGAGAATTCTGTAATAAGATTAATGATGCTATAGCAGGAGCAGTAGTTATCATTTACAATCATACTCATACTCAAGATTCATCCTTGTCCCTGGTAACGTTCCATATGGAATACGAGCTTATAAGTTAACAACAGCATGCGTGCATATACTATTGTAGTATATATGGAAAGCTTGCATGCAACTGGCTTTGCATCAGTAGTACTAAATATAACCCCCTCGGGCCCCCCCTCATGTCATCTATCCCAATCTGTCTCTGTGCCATGGCTGCAGTGTATAAAGTATATACTGTATACGGAAGGCATGGGAAACGATCAAACCGATGATACGAGACTCGGGATTCAAATCTGTGATAACTGTAGCTATCTGCTGTAGATTTTATAAATCAGGGGGGGTGGGGGGTTAGATATCACATCAATTTGATGTGCATGAGACGGATGGAAGAGAGATGGGAGAGATGGGATACAAACACTATTGTATAGGTACCTGAATTGACTGCACGCGACATGATCGAGGTGTTGTTTGTTTTTCTCCTTTTTTTTTTCTTTTGGGGTCTTGATACAGTACCTACTGTATATAGCATAATAATAGCAGTGTATTAGGAATAAAAGTCATAGTAGTAGCTATTAGCAACATCAACCAACATAGGGAATAAATAAAATGGAAACAAAGGCAGCAACGCGCTTACTGTACTGTACTTGTAACCCATAGCTACCACTCACATTAAATCTTGATAAAATGCTCAATAACATCTAGTTTCATTCTGGGCCTCAAACTAACTGGCAGGAATGATGAAGGGCATTTCGGTATACAATTATTAGAATGCATCCATTTCTTCCTAATACATTACATACTGAGTTTGAGCTAAGACGCCCACAATAAACAGAACATTAAGACCCTACCTACATACTATACTGTGTGCGGTTCAATTCACTATGCTGTAGATGTGGAGAACAGAAATTGAAAGAACAAGCCGGACTTGCGAAAAAGGGGTCACGATAACAAAGCATTGACAAATATGTACAGATATGGACCCAGGATGTAGCCTAAATCTCATACTACAGTAGTAACAAAGCAATAATTAATCATGATATCTCCCCCATCCATTCGTCGGTTCGTTGCAAGTGTATAAAGGTGCTGCTTGTCAACATGTGTTTAGGGACGAAGAAAAGGGTCTCTTGCACCCCAACCCTCCCGGGCCGTCGAGTTCTCGGCTCCGCTCTTAATATTTCTGGTACCCGGGTACGAGTTGTGGTATATACATAAACTCTCGCTAACAAAATAACTCACCTACACTCCGCGGGCTGTGTTCGCATGTATGCGTGGGTAGTAGGTATACACAGTAGGGAAACAACACCAGCACACACATTTTTCGATACAATCAAGGTGTCGGGGTCGAGCCCGCGTGGGTAAATCAGATCCCACAAAATACATACCTGCAACAGCAACAGTGTATATGTGTGCGTGTATATTTACTATGATCCGATGGTGCAGCAAAGTGCTGTATATCATCGCAGCAGCTGATACTGGTATGATGAATCCATGATGGCCACGATGCGTGGTGCCGCAGCTGACAGTTGGTCCTATCAGCACACGGCTACACCGGAACTGAGGTAGATCAGAAGCACGGATTGATGACAGTGATGACAGGAATCACAAGCTCCGAGTTATTATTAGCATCCAGACACCGCAGCAAAGTGACACAAGTACTCAGAGTCTGAGACCGCAGTATAGTACAGTTACAGTAGCGAATTATTGTTGCTGACTACCAACAAAGTCATCCATTCATTCAAACTATCAGTCAACCCGAAACATCGTTGTTTGTTGGTAGCACCATGACGTGTTCGCACATTAGCCTCCGAGAGATGGAAACACTCGAGTGACAAAAGAACCAAACAAAAGTAGGCCGTCCAAAGAATGGAACTTGCTGTTTTCATTTTCATCTTATTGTCAGCGCCATTTCATCCCCACGCCCTGCATAAGTTTGTACAGCAAGAAATCGTGAGTCAGTGGTATTGGGAGCCGTATTGGGTCCTACTCCACACAGCTCCTTAATTTCATTTCCACTACAATGGCGCTGGAATTAATTAGTTGGGGTAGTCTTGTCATGTGAAGTCAGTGAATAGCGGGCCGTGAGTGGGCGCAGCAAGAGTGCAAATACCCGCGTACCCCGGGAGGAAACACCAGAACTTTCCGGGTCAGCTGGGGGAAAGTGTTGTGCTTCCAGATTGGCCCCGAGCAGGCCAGCCAAGTAAATCACCGTCACTCTCAGCATTGTTAAGAATCTACTTGTTGTCGAGTCATTATTGCATACACCCATAAGAGCATAGATACCCGACGTGACCGACCGAAAAAAGCGAGGGACAAAGGGGATAGAGGTGTGAACCAGTTTAATTGCGATTCAAGCGACGAAAATGAGAAGGGGGCTGTAACTGCCACCGACGACACGATTGTCGGGCATGTACTCCCACCTGCCTTGGCCACGCCGCTCTGTCCCTTCAAGCACATTCAGCGAAAGTCCCACAAAGCCAACGGGCCTATGGGCGAGATGAGTCATCAGCAGGCTTGACGAATAAGGACGTTAGGCGCATCAAATTGAGCGTGGGCTTGGCTGTTGGAAATAGAATGGAAACCGAGAAGAGGACTTAGAACGCCAGATATCTTGCCAATTTCGGGAGGATGGCGTGAGGCAATGGGGGCAAGAGGTACAGTAAAGAAAGGGCTGGCTGTATTGGACGGACTCGGAAAACCACTTCAGAGATTTGTGACTCGGCTCTAAACCCAACTGAGAAGGGACGAATAGAGGGGACGTTGTAATCGGCCGCGGTATCGGTCGGGGCTTAGTGGGAATCCCGAGTCTTGGTCATGCTCCGATGCTTTGTTGTAGGTGGGTGCTTGGTGGAGGAGATAGAGTGGTAGGGTGCTTGGCTGGACCTTTACTTTGCTCGCATGTAGCTCTTTGAGGCCTGTTTGCAGGGCATGCGGATGTTCCGAAAATTTCCTCACTTTCCCTGGGCATACTGTACCCAAGCATCACTGAACATAGTACGGAGAAGCCCGAGGACACGCATTGCCACAGCCATCTCGTTCCGGTGAGACTCAACCATTCCACTGACTATACATCCGCCGCCCCCCGCAAATCATTATGAGTAACATTCCGCATGGAGAAAACCATCATAAGTCACCATCCCGCTATCGATACGAATAGGCAGGTGCTTACCGAGAAACGGTAGCAATACATTCCCTATCATGGAGGCTGCGTTTCTGGACTAGAATTGAACTCATTCCGAACGGATTGGTGAGAAAGAGATTACGCTACTGAGTCCAGCGGGTCTCGTGTTTTGGCGAAAGGACCGCCTATGTATGTCAGTGTTAGGATAAGTTTTTCGAGTTTCCACTTGAAGTTGATGTGGACATATGGACCACTGTCTATGACATTGTCAAAGTGGGTATATGCGGTTCAAAGTCCACAACCGAGAAGTTATCGCACAGTATCGCGCACACTTACAAACACACAGAACCTTTTCGTATCAGGGGTACCTGGAGAAAACTACCAGCAAAATTGAAGCTAAATATCGTCTATTGGGCTTTCGAATTCATACGACATGTGAAAAAATGAGGACCAAAGGCCACAAATTATTTATCGTATCATGGCAGTCACCAAACATCAAAGCTTGGAGTTAATCATCTGTTTCCGTATCCCCCGCAGCTAATCCTATCCTATTTCATCCATTCCGACATCACCACTTTGTCCGGATCTCTGTTTTGAGGAGCAGTACTAGAATTATCATGTTTCTGCTGCATATCTTACCCTCAAAAGCCCATTTTCTCAGTAGTCGATGAGAAGGACGTCCCAAATGTCGTGTGCCGTACAAATGGACAGGATCCCAAATGGTGGTACTTATATTGTGGATCACCGTTAAGGTGGTCCACCCCATGCACCTCTGACTCCACGGTCAAGTTCCAGTTGAGTATGATGGTTATTTTTAAAAAAACGCAGTAATACTACAAGTTGTTTCTACTGATCAGGATCATCGGCAGATTCACTCAACGCCACCCCACCCAGTAATATATATAAACTTCTCAAGGTGAAATCCGCCTTCATCGACCCATTCACTCCAACTAGGTTAAGCTCTCACAGCCACCCATTAATTGCCTGGTGATTCCATCTGATTTCCTAGCGTGTTGCTCTCACAGCTCAAACACGGTGCCGAAGCAGTGTGACACTGACAAGTTTTCTGGTGGAGTCCAAATTCACAAATTGGTGAATAACGATGAATGTTATGTTTTTAGGATCATCTGCCATATCGTTGATCACCAGCGCCCGAATTACCCCACATGTAGGCCAATCAGGGAATGGCTCCGAGCTGCTAATATGATATTAGATTGCTCCGACCTGACCCTCATTCCTCTTGCGCACTGTCTCCTTTCCAGTGCGCAAACCTATGAATATTTGTTATTTCACTGCTATTGCAGATAGTCGGCAATCGTCTCAACTTGTATTCCTTTTGTGTGCCCACCATACATGACCTTTGTGATCAGGGACAACTTCTCTTAACAAAGTATCTTCTCTTGGAGTCTCTCCTGTTGTCGAAGGTTTAGGTGTGTCGAGTGGATTCTTGGATACCTGAGCCCTCATGAGAACAATTACGGTGCACATACCTCTATACATATCCTCCGGGGCTTCCCACTGTAGATCCGGTCTAGGAGAAAAGTTCAGACAGCAGGTAGAAGGCCTTCGAAATCAAAAACATACCATGTGATGTCAACTGCGACTTCTAGCCACTTTCGAGAACTATACAATTGCCAGGCTCCACACAATCATTTCCATTTTCTGGACTAGTGGGTGGTCAGTGTGTTTGGCTATGATATTCAGAGCCTCAATGCCACGCGTAGCATGCTCATGTAGGCTGTTCAGGTTTGTGCTAATATAAAATCCCCAGTAGCGTATATATAACATCCCGTGGACGTGATATCAGCAAATCACAACGCGCTCTACCCTTGATTCAATGCCTGAGGGTTCGATTCTGGACTCCGTTACCGCCGTCTCCCTTGTAAGTGAACTCTCCTCTATCATTCACCAACCCCATTGGACACCATCTCGCATTCCGATTAGTTGCTCGGGAATTTAATCAATTGGGGACTCTATGGTGTCCTCACAGTCCAAATTTGTTCGTCTCCAAACATCCTTAGCGCAGGAGGCAAAAAAAGGGGTAGCTTACATGCTCTCAGATTTATATTACCTTGCATTTCCAAAGGACCGTCGATGGACCAAAGCAGTGGTGCACACGATCTACGGATTGGAGGGCATTCACACCATATGCCTTACGTACGAGTTGGTAATGGTAGTTGGGTTGAACAAGCCAGCAGTGCCGATATTGGGAGGGGTGTTCATCACAACCTTGCTGGCTCCGTTGGTACTTGGTATAGGTGAATTGAGATGCACGGAAACGTCATCCGTCGCCTCTCCTCTGATCACCACCTTGATAGTGGGGACGATAAGCCAATGTCTATATGCCAATCGTATTTTTGTCATCACACAGTCGAAAGTCACACCCATCATTATTTGTCCGGTAAACACCTACTCTAAAAAGTTGATGTAACTTTAAAGATTTTCGATTTCTCCAGCTTGCAGGGAGCCAGTTCGTGGGTGCCCTTGTCTTCGCGATATCTCTCTCAACCAGCGGATCTTCGCTATCTATCGTCTTTGGATTAGGAGCCCCTCCGTCAGGTATTGTATTGGCGCTTGTCGTTTCCGGATTCGTGGGTGCCCTCCGCATAATTATATAAATGTACATCCTATAAGATGTAACCACATTCCGGATTAGGTCTGGCTAATCCCGAGCGTAATTTGCGATATCCTAATAGCTGTCATCATGGTACGTTCTGTAAGTACTTTCCTCTCAACCAAAGGAGAAGAGCACACCTGCCCTAATGCCTACTATTAATTTGAGCTTTCAAGACGCACGTTGTTATCAAAGACGGTCAAGACTCATGTGACGAGACTTACTCGCCTCGTACTCGAAACCGGAAGTCTAACAGGTACATCCCTTGCGCTCTTTTCTCTAACTTGGGCAATTACTGATTACACTGCTAGCACTTGTAAACATCGCACTAGTCGTCTTCCTTGTCATTCCCATGTCAGCAGGGCCAGGTGCTGCACCGACACTCGCGATCTCAAAAATATATGCCAACTCGGTCATGGTGCTGCTCAACAACCGACTCAACATTGTCGGTGGGAGGAACGAGATCACGTCAACCACAGATACGGAGAGTGGGAGGCCGAGTTCGGACAACCAGCTAATGTTCCGACATACTAGTCAAGGGAGTACCTTCACTGGTCCTATGCCCAATGGCAGTGGGATGTATGGTGATAACCCCCTGGTGGCCAGCACAAGCTCGACCATATCAGCTGGTTAAACGAAAAGCATCAGATGATGCACAAACGCCCAGAACACCCACGAATACCTGGTTGATGTATGGACAGACAAAGTAGCAGGCCATGGGTTCAGATAGGTAGAGTATTAACAGATGGAGTGAGGAGAAGTGTATATGCTGGGGGGACTGGGACAAAGAGATCGTAAGGACAGCTAGGCGGGCCAAAATTGTGGACGTCAGGCACTTGAGCAGATAAGACTGTGTACCTACCGTGATAAAAGCAGACAAAAGATTCAAACGGGAGTCATAACTTGGCCTGTTGATAATGATGAGAAATCGAGGAGCAAAGCGACAACTCGAAAGCGCACTTGTTGCTGCGTCAGTAAAAAGGTAGAGATCTCCTTACCAAACAAAAGTCAAAAAATCATTTACGTAATCACACACACATACTCTGCCAGTGTCACTGTATGGTCCGCTTCAAGGTAAGCCCCGCCATCACGGTCTTCCCTCCCATCCAGTTACACCATGCGTTTGCTATTGTTGTTGCATAACTCCTCCAGAACCGGTGGCTCCTCGTTGAATTCCTCCCCATCAACGCCACCAACGGACGTGCATCCCTAGGCGTAGTGGGTGGACAACGACACCCCAGCTCCGAGCATGGGCTAGATGGGAAGAAAGTGTACAACGCGCTCAAACAGAGTGTCCTGCTCAATTTCGGCGATACGGGGTGGGGTGCGGTTGGGTTGTCGATGAATGGTGCGTGTGTGTGTGTCCAGTGCTGAGTGTCACTATGGGGCAAAAGAGTTGATGATGTGGTTTGCTCTAGTGAAATACTTTTCCCCAATGACCAATATCTGTATTATTCGTGTGGGGCGGGACCAAGCCCGGATCGCATGGGGCGCTGTGACGCTCTTGACGAACGTGGATGGAGTGAAAGTGGTTCCGTTTGTAGTTCATGTCTCTGGTATGCCTTCTCTGGTGATGTTCTTAATTCTTTTACTGACTTGGCGCGCTGTTTGTTCCCTCTAGGCACGATCAAACACGCCCAACTCGCCGCAATAACGCATAACCGGGAAGTCATCGCGCGATATCGTGCAAGCCTACAAACGCCGACAGCCTACCACGCGCAAGATTCATACGAAGGGTACCTTGAGAAAAGTACCGTTGAAATCGAAGCACTGCAGGATTGATTGAGCGTGTGATTTTACATATGGACACCTGATTACATTTTATCTTATCACTTATCACAACTGGTACATATGAAAAAATAAGGGTAAGAGTGCGCAAAAAAAAAATATCAATCGACTGATGTCAGCCGTCCATTTCCGTCTGCCATCTGTTTCCGTCTCCTCCGCGGCTAACCCCATACCATCCCATCCCTTCCGACATCTCTACTAAGAAAAAATTCATACTGTATCCGTAACAGGTTTCTCCCCCTCCCCTCCCCAAGACCGACCTAGACAGCACCTAGATTCACGCCCCTATCCCTATCGCTGATTCAAAAAAAATGTCCTTTGCGGCATCATCACTAGGTTCAAAGCTACAAGCAGCACTCGCTTCCAGAGATACTCGCCAAATACGACGCAGACTCCCCGATCCTATTCCCCCACCTCCCCCCAGCACACAAAAACACTCACATAGCCAACCACCACCACTCGTCGACTTCAACTCCAACGACTACCTCTCACTCGCCTCCAACCCGCGCCTCCGCACGCTCTACCTCCAAAAGCTCACCCACGCTCCCCAAATCCTCGGCTCGGGCGGCTCTCGCCTGCTCGTCAACGGCACCGCACACGCTGCGCTCGAGAGCAGATTAAGGACTTTCTTCGATAGCGAAGAGGCGTTGCTGTTCAATTCTGGGTTTGACGCAAACGTGGCGTTTTTTGAGTGCGTGCCGCAGGCGGGGGACGTGGTGGTGTATGATGAATACGTGCATGCATCTGTACATGATGGGATGCGCAGATCGCGGGCGGGGAGGGTCGCGTTTGAGCATAATGATGTGATGAGTTTGAGGACGGTGTTGCAAGAGGTGAAGGGGAAACTGCGGGAGGGGGAAGGGAGCGTATTTGTTGCGGTGGAGAGCTTGTATAGTATGGATGGGACGTTTGCACCGCTCGGGGAGGTGTGTGAGGTTGTTGAGGGTGTGTTTGGGAGGGGTGGGTGTGGGTATCTGGTTGTGGATGAGGCGCATGCGACGGGTGTGTATGGAGAGAATGGGAGAGGGAGGGTTGCGATGATGGGGTTGGAGAAAAGGGTGTTGGTTAGGTTATGTACGTTTGGTAAAGCGTTGGGTGCTAGTGGAGGTGAGCAGCTATCCAAGCATAGTAATTGGTGCTGACAGGGGGCGGGCATACGCAGCGGTGTTGCTGACGAACAGACTAATTCGGGATTACATGCTCAATTACGCTAGGCCGTTGATTTACACAACGTCCCTCAGTTTTGCGAGCGTCATCGCGGTGGATTGTTCGTTTGACTTGTTACAAGACGGAACGACAGAAAAGGTATCATATTTGCTGGCTTGCCTTTTCTTAAAAATCAACCTGCACTAACACTTGTGATTAGTTGGCAACCAAACTCCTCACACTCGCAGCCTACTTCCTCTCCCTGCTTAGACCACAACTCAAATCAATACCCAGTGACATACTCTCCCTTCCCGCTCACCTGATTCACCCTAGCCACTCTATTAACAGCAACAAAACCAAAACCACCTACACCGCTGACGAGCTTTCCTCCTTTTCCCCTATCATACCCTTACATACCCAGTTCCCCCGCCCGCTCTCTGCAACACTGCACAAACATGGTATGAACGCGCGTCCAATCACATGGCCGACCGTACCGCGGGGTAAGGATCGCGTGCGAGTATGTCTCCACGCGGGGAACACGAGGGGAGAGGTGGAGAGACTCGTCAGAGTGTCAGTGGAGTGGGCGAGGGGAATCGCGGTGTCACGACAGAGCGATATTGAGCGAGAACGCGAGGCGGTGGAGGGAGAGAGCAGCAGACAACTGGTGCTGGACGCACGACGAGAGGTGGCAGCAGCGCTTGCCAGTAGTAAATTATAGAAAGAAACCAAATAGATGCAAATATTAACGTGCTGCCTTCCATCACCATGACGGACGAGTACGATTTCAGCGCCATGTATCACTTCGGGGCGGCAGTGAACACGTCATCGATCGAGACGGCGACAACGACAACGGCGGCGGCGGCGGCACCGATGTTGCGCGACGCGATTACGTCTTTCACAACAACAACAACAACAACAACCCCCGCTCGAGACTCCATTTCCCTCTCAACGCCAACTCCAGCCCGGAATAGACCAAGACCACGTCCCATTTTTCGCAAACATACACTCACCGCTTCCTCAGACAACCCCATCCACGATACAAGCCACGAATACGAACGTGGGATAGAGATAGACAACATGGATTTCTTCCCATCCACCCTCAGTATCGCGGACCGCGCCAAAATGCGTCAACGAAGTGCTGCTAAACTATCTGGGCCTAGTCAGCCCACAGTTGCAGACCAGTTCTTAAGTAGTGGCGAACACGAAGAGTCCGCCTCCCGTCCTACCAGACCCAAACCGCGTCCAAAGAAGAAACCAAAGCTATCCACCGACAACACTACTATTACTACCCCCAGTCAGCCATCGACACCGTCAGCCCCACTCCCCAACCCACATATACCCACTTCCCAATTCTCTATACCCCTCCCAACCTCTCCTCCGCTCCCACCATCTGACCCTCCTTTCACACCCCATATAAATTTCCGCAATATCCAATACGACAACAAAATATCACCACCCAAAGTCTCCCTCGTTCCCCCAATTGAAACACTACCAAATGTTTCTACACCGTCAAGTCTATTCAGTGCTGACGAGCAAGAGGCCATAGAGCCAAACCAGAAACGAAAGAAGAGACGCGTAGGTAGAGCCCCCTTGTATACGGACGACGAAGGAGGAGGAGGGGAGAGAGACGAGTTGGTTTCTGATGGATTCGGCGCGCATATACCCCATGGAATTGATGCGCGCGGGGAAGACGATCCACTGTTGTTGCAACCCCCATCGACGTTCTTTGCAGGGTCGACACCTGATTCTGGTGGACGACCCTTGGGACCGGAGAAGGAGACGGAAAGAAATGAAGAGATTATTATTGATTTGTGTACCGTGCCAGAGAGGCGCGGGTCAACTCAACAAGTTGAGCCGAAGATGGGTAAGGATAAGGGAAAGAAGAAGAGGATTGATGACGAGGACGAGGACTTTGATCTGGAGAAGGAAGAGAAGAGCAGAAAAGAGAAGAAACCAAAACCGAAGCCAAGACCAAAGGTTAAGGAGAAGAAAGTTGCGGAGAGCCCATCGAAGCGAGGGGCGAAGAAGATGGTGGGAGTGGTGATTGAATCACCTACTGCGAAGAAGAAAGGAAAAGAGGCAACATTTGACGAGGGTGATGTTCTGGATATTTCGGATGACGATCTGGAAATGGTACATGAAGGGGATTTTCGCGGTCAGGGACTAGAAAGGATGGAGGAGTACACGGCTAAACGGATCCCAGCTAGGGGAGAGCTGGGCGATCATGGGTCTCCAATGAGCGCTGTGCCTGATTCGGAGGACGAGGGGATGGGGATGCAAATCCAAATGGACGAGGATAAGAGGGTGTATAGCTCGATAAGTAAGTCTCAGACGAAACAGGATGTTCCGAGTAGTGGGAGTTCCGGCAGTGGGAAGCGGCGGAGAAAGGTTATCGAGGATAGTGATGAAGATCGTGGTAATGAGAAGGAGGAGGAGGATGCGAGAGTGGCGAGTCCGAAGAGGCCAAAAATGGATAAGAAAGGAAGAGTGAAGAAAGGGAAGGCTGCTCCTGAAGAAAACTCGACTCAGACGGATAAAGTTGCAAAGGGTAAGGGAGAAGGGAAAAAAGGCAAGCGAGTTGTTCTTAGTGATGAGGAAGAGGAAGAGTGGGAGTACGAGTACTTGAGTAGTGCTAGGAAGGAGAAAGGCACAGAAAAGAAGGCACGAGCAAGAAAGAAAGGTGGAAAGGCGTCTCGCGTTTTATCAGAGACTGAAGATGAAGAGCGGGAGTATGAGCACCCGACTGATGCTAGGGAGGAGACCGGGACAGAAAAGAAGACACAAAGTAAGAAGAGAGGTGGGAAGGTGTCTCGCGTTTTATCAGAGACAGAAGGTGAGGGTGGTCGTGAAGAAGATGGAAACAACTCGGCAAAAGTATGTTATCTTGGTTTTTTTTAGTCGGTGCAAGTTGTGCTAATTCCCTGGTACAGGAGAACGTTCATCCTCAAAGCAGCAATAACTCGAATCGTTCGGCTTCGCAGGCACCACCGCCTATGACACCGGCAGCCAAACCTTCTACGATAGCAGTGAAGCCAGAGTATTCCACCCTCACCTCTCGATACACTATCGCACCCAAAACCAAATCATTACCTATGACCGAGCTCATACGTCGTGTCAACTCGCTCCCTGGATCCCCCTTCTATTCACCCTCCGTATCCACTCCCTCCAACCGCCCCACATCAAACCAGAACCCCATCCGTACTCCCGCCACTGGCAACAATCACAAAATCAACAGTGACAACACCAAAGTGCCTCAGTTCAGCCTCGGCCTGCGCGCCGGAGTTACCGCGTACTCGCCGTACCTCAAGACGTCACGGAGCTTCCTATCCAAAATCGCACCGCTGCACCCGAATAGGCGGACGCCCCCTCCTCCACTCCCGCGCCCGCCGCCGCCAAAGAAGTCGAAGAAACAGTTGGAGCGAGAGGAACAGTGGGAGGAGGAGATGATTGAGGGGGTTGGTGGAATGGGGATGTGGAGTTGTATGAGTGAGGAGGAGAGGAGGGATGTGAAGAGGGCTAAGTGGGCGATGGAGTTGGGGGAGTGTGATTAGTGGGGGATGCCGAAGTGCTTGATTCTTGGTAGGAAGTGTATTGTATACTATAATAAATGTTTTTATTTGCAGCCGCTGGTGGATGACGATGGGTCATGGTGGCTGACTGACTGGCTGATGCTTTCGGTTTAGTTTTAATCAAGACAAATGTCCGCCGCCGACGGATACAAGATGATTGTTCGAGCGTTCGTTCGAGCGTCTCCATCAAGCCACTGAGTTTATAATTAATTCCCATCATAGTATTCTACTTGTTCTATATGGCCATCCCTCCGAACAAGGATAATTTACAATACATTCCTAGGTCTATTCCTGGCTATAGCAGATGCGTGTCCATTACCATCCCGCACCTTAGTACCATCACAGTAACACAGGACGTAACAGTCAAGCATGTGGCATGTAACAATTGTAACTTGAAATGATGCTAACTTCAATTGAACTCCGCATGTGCATCGCGGCTCCAGAGCCAGACCCCACAGTCCTGGCTCACAAGTCCTTGGGCAGCAATATACTTACACGTACGAATGTTCACCACTATGCTGCAGCCTTTGTGATTTGGCTGGCTGGGTGGTGTTCACCTAATATATTTGTTACATAGTGCTTCTAGCTCAAGATTCAGGGATACTTTGCTTTCCTGATGTGACGTATTTGGTACACCTCGAGAAAAAGAGGCGCGGTCAGGAACATACACGTTTCTGAGTCAGCAACGACCTCGTTGGGGTTGGTTGGTTGCCACTGTTCGGGTTGGTATGCTAATACAGCTACCGTATCCTTTTTTAGGAGGGAAGGAAGGGGAGGTAAAGGAAACTGATTTCGGTTTCTAACTACTTCTGCAACAACTGCAACACTCCCTCCCCCTTCCTCGCCTTCAAAACCAAACCAACCGATTCTTCCTCTGAACCAACTCAGGAGCAAAGTGGGTCCCAAGTATGACGAACAAGACAAGCGATGAAGAGACTCCTTTGTTGGCCGAGTCGTCAATCAGCCAAAAATGGAAGCCAACAACAAGAACGCAAACACCACTTCCAAAGCTGCAGATTGCGGTTCTGTTGATTCTGAACATCTGTGAACCCCTCATAATCACGTCGATTTATGCGTATATAACTCTGGTATAGCGAGTATATGTCTGCCAAGAAGTTTAGTACTAATTTTAACCTTTTGTAGTTTGTCAGTGAGCTGGAGATCACGGGTGGAGATAAACGGAAAGTAGGGTATTATGTGGGGATACTGGTATGTTGTGTGCAACGTTTTCTGTGGCCTCGACGGGATGTGTGGTCTTGATATTTTCCATTAGGAATCGCTATATTTCGCTATTCAGTCTTTGACGGCGCTTCACTGGAGTAGGACATCTGATAAGGTTGGCCGGAAACCAGTTCTACTTTTTGGTCTGTTTGGGAGTATAACTTCCATCTTGTTGTTTGGGCTTTCACGGACATTTTGGAGGCTTGCCCTTAGGTGTGGTTTGGTGCTCTTATTTGGATATTGTCATTTATCGTCCTCTTTTTTTGGTTGACTTAGTCAATGTTTGGCTGGGTTGTTGGATGGCAACATCGGTGAGTGGTTGTTAGCCTTATTATCCAAGCTCACCAATATCTCACTGACACTGAAATTTGAAAGGCGTCCTGAGAAGTGTCATGGGTGATCTTACCGATTCCAGCAACCGTGCTCAAGGCTTTGCATTACTCCCTATTGTTTGGGCTGTCGCAGCAACTGTTGGGTAAGCCTCACCCGATAGATGCCCCATTGTGTGTTTGTGACCAGGTGGTTGTCAAAGCCCCATAATAGGAGGCCATCTTTCACGACCACACGACCATTTCCCAGGAACTTTCACGAGTAAATTTTGGGTAGAACATCCTTATTTCTTGCCTTGTGCTGTTGTTGCAGGAATTCTACTGCTTGTATTCTTAATCTCTGTTGTTTTCTTAAAAGAGGTAAGTTGTTTGTTTTCGAAGATCGTTTTTATCAATCGGCATATGCTAATAGCAGAATTTCAGACAGCTCCAGGTCGGTCTAGGGGGCGTGTGGATGGCAATGGTGTCGCTGCACTTACCACCGAGAAGCCTGTTCCTTTTCGGGATGTCCTCGTATACCCGGTCCTTATTTCCGTTGCCAATTACGGTGCACTTTGCTTTCTTTCAATCACTTTGTCGGCACTGCTGCCCTTGTTTTTTGCTATGCCCCCCAGTCTAGGCGGGCTAGGAGCATCTCCAGCCATGATTGGATATGTGTTTAGTGCATCCAGTGCCTTAAATGGCATCTTTCAGACTCTCTTCTTTGCACGGATAGTTCGACGGTTTGGTGAGCGGCGGGTGCTTATCACGGCGCTCTTGATGTACCCAATGATCTTCTTGTGGTTCCCGATAACGAGTATTGTTTCAAGGAATGATGGGCCAAAATGGCTTATCTGGATGTTGCTCGTGATCTTGCTAGTGTTGAAGCCAATAAGGGAAATAGGTTTCAGTGAGTTGTACCTTTTTTTAGAGCAGGAAATGAAGGACTAAATTCGCCTGCCTTTTAACTGCATTAGCCTGCGTATACCTCTACATAACAGCAGCAGCACCAAATAAGAGATCACTTGGAACCACAAACGGGGTTGGGCAGATATCAGCATCAGTTGCCCGTGCGATTGGGCCTGCGTTGTCAGCATCGCTGTTTTCCTGGTCCATAGAGAAGAACTTACTTGGGGGGTATGCTGTATATGTGTTTTTGTTTATGTGTTCGTGCTTTGCGGTGCTCCTTGCTATGCGTCTTCCGGCTCGCCCGTGGGAGGAAAGAGATTAGGTGATGGGCTTGTAAGAGTGTACCATTTTCGGCGGTTGAAGTGTTAGAGTATGTTTTATTATGGTATAGACCAGCCGGGGTGTTCGTCAGTCATTGTGGGAACCGAGGCAAAATCTCGCTTATTGTCTGACCTTCATACAGAACGTTTGAACCTTCTACCACTTTAACTCTAGCGTGTAATGCGGGCTGACTATTTCGACAGTACAGCGCGCTGCAGAGGTTAGACATTTCTGTCCGCCGCTGTGAATGATGTAGGATTTGGCCACCGTCGTGGTCAGCCACAATTAATGATACTGTAAACGGTGCCACTGAATCTAATGTATTCTTTCCCGTTGCTCCAGTATGCATCCATAAGGCCATGGGCCTATGTCGCTCCCGAACAAGAGTAATCACGGTTCTTGCCGTATCTCGGGATCCGAGCAACAGTAGACGCGTGTATATGGTTTAATGCTACATACAAATCAAGACGTAATATTAGAGTACTAGTAATCAGTTTACGTGCTTCTTTCTTTCTGTTGGAACAGAATTCAGTTTTTGGTTCTATCCAATTCCCAGTGATACCGTCAACGTGCGTGTTATCCACCTTCCACCTCATGGTCGCGCTTCGGGATCATTCTTCAGACTGTTATTGCCTATCAGAACGCCTTCAAGCTTTGCTTCTAGATTCAGAGAGACATTCTTCGCATCCTTATCTGTGTGACCACCCACATTGGCTCAGTGATGCATGATGATAAGCCAGCATTAACGTATTTGTTTGGAGGTCCACTTTTGGTTTAATACTCGCCTATACAGTACTAGTGACTCACAGGAAAGGGGATTTCATTATCACACCGATCGCGTTTATTTTGCGACATCAACACCTACTCCTCCTAGTGAAATTCTCCTATTATATCTCTTGAACTGGACTTGATCACCTATTCCATGCGAAGTATGCAAGACCTGACAAGCGATGAAGTGGCCCCATTGTTGCCATCCACTAATCGACAGGGGAAAGGAACAACGCGAACACCACTTCCGAAGCTACAGATGGCAATTCTGTTGATACTGATGATGGCTGAGCCCGTCGCTATGATGTCAATCCTTGCGTATATCACTCAGGTATGCACATCACCTGTTCTGATAGTTAAACGGTTTGCTTATACTGTGTTTGTTAGCTTGTCAGTGAACTGGACATCACGGGCGGTGACCAACGCAAAGTAGGCTACTATGTAGGAATAATTGTATACAGACGTGTCTGCTTATGAAACGATATTTCTAATGTCAATTTGTTGCAGGTATCCGTCTTTTATGCTACTCAGTCAATCATGACGCTTCAATGGAGCAGTGCATCCGATCACGTTGGCCGGAAACCTATTCTGCTACTTGGCCTGTTGGGGAGTATGGCCTCCATGTTGTTATTTGGGCTTTCTCGTACATTTTTGGGACTTGTGTTTAGGTATGGTTCAAAAACAGCCTGACTTTCATATACCGACTGTCATTCTCTTACCAGTCAATGTCTAGCTGGCTTTTTCGGTGGAAACATTGGTGAGTGGTATAACCTGTTTATGTGTGACAACAATATTCACATCTCGTCTTTGCTGGACAAAAGGTGTCTTGCGAAGTGCCCTGGGCGATATCACTGATTCGACTAACCGTGTTGAAGGCTTCACAATTCTCCCTGTCTTTTGGTCTGTTGGAGAAATCATTGGGTAAGCCCAGTTAATTGGAATACTGGGTGTGTTTGTGACTCTGTAGACCTCAAGCCCCATATTAGGTGGTTATCTTGCACGACCGCACAAACGCTTCCCAGAAACCTTCACGATCAATTTCTGGGTAGAATACCCTTATTTCTTGCCGTGTGCCGCTGTCGCAGGAATTCTACTGCTTTCTTTCTTGGTTACTGTTGTTTGCTTTAAAGAGGTTTGTTTTATTTTCAAATTATATTCACTAACAGGCACGTACTAATAATATAATGTCAGACGGCTCCGAGTCAGTCTAGGGTTCATGTATGTGGCAATGATGGTAGCATCTCAATGCACATCGACAAGCCGCTTCCATTTCGAGATATCCTCGTATACCCAGTTCTTATATCAGTTGCCAATTACGGTACACTCTCGTTTCTCTCAATCATCCTGCTGGCATTGCTCCCACTATTTCTGGGAATGCCAACTCGTTTAGGTGGGATGGGAGCGTCGTCTGCAGTAATTGGAGACGTGTTGAGCTTCGTGGGCGCGTTAGATGGCATTTTGCAATTTTTTTGCTTCGCATGGATGGTGCGGAGGTTTGGTGAGCGATGGGTGTTTATCATTGCGATGTCCACGTTCCCAATCATCTTCGCGTTGTTCCCAATACTAAGTATCGTGTTGAAGAACAATGGTTCAACATGGTTTACCTGGACACTTCTGGTTATCTTGCTTGTGCTAAGGACGCTACGGGAGACAGGCTTCAGTGAGTATTTTTCTTCATATCAAGAAAAAAAATCAGATAATCAAGAATGAAATCAGATTGTATATTCCTCTACATAACAGCAGCAGCACCAAATAAGAGATCACTTGGGTTCACGAATGGGCTTGCACAGACGACTGTGGCATTTTTACGTGCAGTTGGACCTGCCCTGTCGACATCGCTGTTTTCCTGGTCCATGGAAAAGAATTTGCTAGGGGGGTATGCCGTGTATGTGCTGTTGTTTTTGTGTGCGTGCTCTGTGCTGCCTCTTGCTGCGCGTCTTCCTGAACGCCCATGGGAGAATGAGTAGGTAGGCGATTGGGGAGAAAAAAAACCTATTTCCAGGGGTTGGACAATAGAGAACAGTTTCTTTCTTCCTTGTGCAGTGCTAGCTTTGTGAATATATTGTTGGAGTACGAGCTCGCACACGGCTAAGTCTGTGTTTGTTCTTATTTTGTATCTAACCTTATCTACACGAAAATTTCCCACTCACACCTCAGTGTTTCCGCTATCACTGAGATGTGAGTATATTAATACTTCTCTTACGTACAATTCTAACTTGACCTCAGATTGATATTATCTTAGGTAAATGACCAATATATACAGTGTTTCTGCTATCACTGAGATATTGACATTCTCTTAGATTGCTGCTAACATATATTCCTTTGTATGTGTATGGTGGACAATCACAATAACCTTGTATTACACGGCTGATTGTTGATCCTTCTTCTCTCGAGATGTTGCGGACAGGGAATATCTGGGTGGCAGTATTGTAGCGTGTGCGATCATATTGTCGATTAATGCAGCTTTGTCGCTGCGGTAAGCCAGGTTACATTTAAAAAAAGGGAAAAGGGGTTCAACAATGCCCGTAGAAAAATCGCAGCTGTCACCCCCTTGCCTGGCAGTGAGGAGCTGGGGTGGGGCTCACTTCAGTTGATGATTGTACTAGTAATCCCAAGTAGTTGGACCACTTTATGTGGCGTTTGGGATCATATTCTGGTCTGCCGAATGCTTCTTCAACTCAAAAGTTTTAGCCGTCTATCACTCCAGAATACAAAGCACGAATGTAGTATCAAGTATGGAATAGACTGTCATCGAATGCCCCAATTGTTGAATCCGGATGAAGAGACAAAGTTATGCATAATATCCAAGTCTCCACCACTACTAGATCTATAGAGACTACATGTGGATAGATGTAGGTTTATCCTAGGGATAAACCTGGTATATCCAGCAGTGCACCACAAGCACACACCTATGCGCTCCCCTTCTAGGTTCTTTCGGTTCGGGTTCTAGTATATCCACAGATAACACCACAGGCCTGATCCAAGCCGTACTGAAAATGTCTTCCGAGTCACGTCATGTCAATGGCACGCAAGTTTCCGGACGCCTTCAGGTTGGGTCTGATTTCATTTCAGAAGATACAGTATGATATCCTGCTTCAAGTTCCTTCAAGTTTCTTTTCCTGCATGAACACACATTTAGACATGTCAAGCCGACGCTCGTCACAATTTTCGGCGTTGTATATACTGTATTTATTTGGAGGTAGGCTATGTCAACAAGGGCCGCGGGCCATAGCACTAGCCGCACAAACTTGAACAACCAATATTGGTCTCAACCTTCTCATCATGACCACCATCAACGGGTCGAAGAGCTGACTGTGGTTCTGGTTTTGATACTCTATATCTATCTCTTATCATGGAATGAATACCTCAGGGACATATGCTTGAAATGTATTAAATGGTCCGATGGATGTCGTCGCTGCTGTAAGTACTAAATTGCCGAATCTCACCTTCTTGCGTAATTGACGTACGCGTGCTGGCTGTCCAGCTATCTTTACAATTATCTATCAGCCTTCTTAATCTCACAGGCCTATGCGTTCCTCCCCACCCCAACTCTTAGACTCATCCCCCACTCACATCTTCTCGTTAAATACGTCGCTTTGACTGCTTTGTCCCAAACATGGAGAATCACCCTATTGATGAGGCGTCCCCGCTCTTGTCAGATTCTCAGAAAAAGAAGATCAAGACCGCGGCGACCCCTCTTCCAAAATCCCAGATTTTTATTCTGCTGATACTCCAGCTATGTGAACCTATTGCCTGCTATTCCATCTATCCATACATCAACCGGGTATTCGTGGATGTTTAAAAGTTTGTTTATCGTCTGATCCCTTTTTCCAAGCTTGTTAGTGAGCTCGATATAACGGGTGGCGACCCGAGGAAAGTGGGCTACTATGCGGGGCTCATAGTAAGGATGTACATCTATCTGGCTCCAAGACACTGAAGGGTTGTAGGAATCGCTTTATTATGCTACAGAAGCCATGACCATACTCCAATGGAGTAGAGTGTCTGATCACGTTGGACGGAAACCGATTCTTTTGTTTGGTCTGGCGGGAACTGCCTTGTCTATGCTCTGTTTTGGTCTTTCACGCACCTTTTGGGGATTGGTGATAAGGTATAGTTATGAGGCTTCACGTTCACTAAATGATAACTCGCCTTTTCAGTCGGTGTATATGTGGAATGCTCAATGGCAATATTGGTGAGTAATTGCACATGTTATAGTACTTCGCTTGGGCAGGCTAAGACCGACTCTGAATCAGGTGTGATGAAGAGTGCACTTGGAGAACTAACCGATTCGTCGAATCGCGCCGAGGGATTTGCCCTAATTCCGATGATTTGGTCTATCGGATCCACGGCTGGGTGGGGTCCTTCCAGTTATCTATATTCATATGCTATATGATGTTGTCACAGCCCTCTGATGGGTGGCTCTTTAGCAAGGCCACATGAACGCTTCCCGGCAGTCTTTTCAGGTGATTTCTGGAAGGAATATCCGTACTTTCTTCCTTGTGCTGTCTCTGCCGGCTGCGTTTTTGTTTCATTTATGATTGCTTTGCTGTTCTTTAAAGAAGTATATGACTCTATCATGGATATTGGTAGCATAGCTTACTCATGGTCGCTCTAGACCCTTCCGAAGCGGTCCCGTCGAAGGAATTCTAGCGACTCGATCGCTCCAAGCCAAGCAGGTCAACCACTTCCACTCTGTCAATTATTCGTTTTCCCAGTCGTCGTTTCAGTTTCTAATTATGTGTCGCTTGCTTTCTTGGAGATTATGCTTTTTTCTCTAGTGCCCCTCTTCATGACGATGCCTCCCGAGATTGGTGGGATGGGAACGTCGCAAGTAGTGATAGGGTATATATTGGGAGTTCAGGGAGCGGTTAATGGCGTGGTTCAAACGGCGTTTTTTGCCAAGGTCGTTCGTAGATTTGGCGAAAGGCGCATCTTTTTGTTATCAATGGCAACTTTTCCTTGCATGTTCGCGCTTTTCCCGATCATGAGCACGATCTCCAAGAATAATGGCCCAACATGGATTGTCTGGGCTCTTCTTACCATAATCCTGCTCCTGATGGTTGTAACGGTGACAGGCTACGGTAAGCGTTCCTTATATCCTTGGTCAACGCCACACAATAGGGCCGATGCATTCGGTTTTTATAGGTTGTGTCTTCATTTATGTTACTGCATCGGCGCCTAATAGGCATTCACTTGGTGCCACGCACGGGCTATCCCAGACAACCGTTTCCATTTTCCGAGCTATTGGACCTGCATTGGCGACATCCATGTTTTCGTTCTCGGTCGAGAAGAACCTGCTTGGAGGGAATGCGGTGTACATTGTGTTGTTTGTCTCTTCTTGCCTCGCAATGCCTCTTGCAATGCTTCTTCCGGAGCAAGTCTGGGAGGAGAAGGACTAGGACTTACTTAGAAGTTCTTTTATGAAAGGTGACTCTTTCTTTGTAATATTTCATTTCGAACACAGGTCCTGTCCAATAAACAACAAAATTCAATACCTAGATCTGAATTGTACCATACGAACTGTCAGAAGGAAAGGCTACGACCCATCAAGACTTGGTACATTCTTCTTCTGTATAGTTTCTCAATACGTACAATATGTGTTTAGAAACATATTTTGGCTCCACATTGTTGGGTGAGTCAATGATGCTGACATGTTGAGGCGCATGTGCAGACCTTATGTCCAAATCGATGATGGCGTGAAAGTAACTTTTAGCGAACAATTCATTTGCCCGTCGGGTTTACATTTCAACCCCCCCTCCTGACCTGAGATTTCGTAACGAAATCTTCCTTCTCATCTGATAACTCTCACTTTGCAGTTGTGTCGAGATCTAACTACGGTCTTTTATAAGATTACTCCACCTCAGTATATGGAAAGCTCAATAATGGCCAGTGAAGAAGCACCCCTATTGTCCAATAACAAGCAGAACCCAAAGCGGACACCGCTCCCAACGGTACAGCTGGGAATCTTACTGCTTCTCCGACTTTGTGAACCTATGATGAGTCACTCCATCTACCCGTATATAAATCAGGTATGCTTCATGTTGGGCACGACGATGGAATGATGACTCCATTTAATTCTGAATCTGCTGTAGCTTATCAGCGAGCTCGATATTACTGGTGGAGATAAGCGTAAAGTAGGATACTATGCGGGGTTGATCGTATGTCCAACCCGAAAGTCCTCAGAAAGAGTTTTCTAATGTCCAGCGATACAGGAATCTCTGTTTTTTGCCACACAAGCGACAACTGTGTTCAAATGGAGCAGTGCATCTGATCATGTAGGAAGAAAGCCTATACTGCTGTTTGGTTTGATAGGAGGCGCTATGTCGATGTTGTTATTTGGCCTTTCTCGCACTTTTTGGTTGTTGGTATTAAGGTATGGTTAAGAGCCATGCGGGCTGTGACTTACCATCGATTTGTCTGTTAGTCGGTGTCTATGTGGGTTACTGAATGGGAATGTTGGTGAGTGACAAGATTATTCACGTTCTTGACTGTCTTCGACTTACTGTCAATCAAAGGTGTTATCAGGAGCGTGTTGGGGGAACTAACAGACACAACAAATCGTGCAGAAGGTTTTGCGCTATTACCTGTTGTTTGGGCTGTTGGGGAGACTATTGGGTGAGAGCTTATTTTTTTTTCGGTCCTCCTATGGAAGTTTTGCTTATGGAGACCTGGACAAAAGGCCTCTGATAGGAGGCTCGCTTTCAAGACCACATGAACGGTTTCCGGATACCTTTAGTGGCCGTTTTTGGAGGCAGTATCCATATTTCTTGCCTTGCCTTGCGATTGCGTCTATTATCCTTGTGGTGTTTGTCGTTGCTGTATTCTTTCTCAAGGAGGTAACTAGATTGCAACGACATTCAACATATGCGATGTACTGACCATAAAAGTAGACGGTCCCACGACGACGATCTGCGCAGGAAGCTGCTGATAATATTGTATCACAACCAGTCTCTGAGCCAGTTCCTCTGCGAAAACTGCTTGTATACCCCATCCTGCTCTCCATCTCAAACTACATTGCCCTTGCATTTTTTGAAATCAATCTGTTGGCTCTTATACCTCTGTTCATGGCCATGCCCACAAGTATCGGAGGAATGGAATCACCTCCAGCGCGGATAGGATACGCGTTAGGATCTTACGGGACGTTCGTATGCATATACCAGACGCTGTTCTTTGCCAAGATTGTTCGTAGGTTTGGTGAGAGGCGTGTTTTCATTACATCCATGTCAATGATCCCCCTCGTGTTTCTACTATTCCCGGTCATGAGCATGGTGTCGAAGAATCATGGGCCAACATGGATTGTTTGGGTACTTCTGGCTACTATGCTTCTGCTCATGTCTATAATGGACATGGGTTTTGGTGAGTATAGATGTGCCATCCCTATCCAATATTTAATACGTGATTCGATAGGCTGTATATCCATTTATATAACTACAGCGGCACCAAGCAAAAGATCCTTAGGGGCCACCAACGGTCTTTCGCAAACAGCAGTGTCCGTCTCTCGTGCTGTGGGTCCTGCGATGGCTACATCATTATTTTCTTTATCTGTTGAAAGGAATTTGCTTGGAGGATACCTTGTGTATGCTATCTTATTTTCCCTTTCTTGCTTGGCATTGCCTCTGGCTATGCGACTTCCTCACCAGGTCTGGGAGGAAAAGGATTAAATGTGTTGAGTAGACAGAACAGGAATCGAATACACCGTCCCGGGTAAAAGCCAGATGATGATTATTAGTTTGTATGCACATATTCGTTCCCTCGCATATGCGTCTTGTAAAACTGTACGGTAGTGTCAAGGGAATGTCCCTTTAGCCTGAGGCGTTTAGTTTTGTAAGTTGGGAGGAAATCCATTTTTACAATGGGTGTGTAATGACATGCAGAATAGAACACATTGAGAGATTGTTGTACGTGCAGGCATTGAGACTAGAGCGCCACTGCCAGAAGTCATGTCGTCAGAGACTCTGAGGGTATTCGTGTTGGATCACGATTGTACGTTTGGACAATCCATAAGACCCTTGTACACATTCACGCAAGATATATATAATGAATTACATGATTTTGTCCTGTAGAGCGTTTTCGGTTGATGATAGAACACTGGCAGGTCCGAGTCCGAGGTCACGGTGGTCACAGTAGTCTGTGACCCTCTTCTCCAACTTGAAACCATGGTCATCCTGAGCAGGAACATTTTCTTCCGAGTCAGAGGCACTATACACGCGTGATATACGCGCTGATTATTCAAGTCTTTCTTTCACTGGGCGACACCATGCTTTCCCGATTCCGTGACAGTCACAACGGACAACGTGCGCCTCCACTGGTACCCATCTTTGGAATTTTCTGTAGAAGCACTTTTCAGAGCCCGCTCATCTTACGTCCCCGACCCAACCCATTCAACCGGTCATTCATTACCTCTTATATCTCTACGCTTTCTGCAGCCGTTTCCAGGGATACTTAGCGTTCCTTATGAAGACGTATTATACTGGGCACTTGACCCAGCGCCCGCCACGTTAGGGTAGGTGACATGGAGGAGGTGATGGTGTGCATGATTTGGTTGAGGCGCCAGTGTCCCGTTTGGAGGATAGGTTTGATGGTGCTGTTTCCGATATGGGATTATGTGGAGGCGGGGAGGAGTAGTGCTGTAATCGATCTTCTTCCAACCAACACATACTCGCTGCGGTAGCTACCTCTGAAAAGTCCTTCAACAAGGTCGTCGGTGTTGGATTTGAAATATTGGCTGTTCTATACAAAGTATGGAAAATGCAACAAGCGACGAAGAAGCTCCTTTGTTGTCACAGTCGTCGAATCGTCGAAAGGGAACAACAACAAAGCCCACCCCTCTTCCAAAACAGCCAATAACGATCCTGCTTATTCTCAATATCTCCAAGACACTTACCATTTCCTCTATCCATGCTTATCTACCTCAGGTAAACCGTATCATCCATCTGCTCCTAAAACCTAATCATTTGTCTGAACTATGCATTTAGCTTGTCAGTGAACTGGATGTAACTGGTGGAGATAAACGAAAAGTGGGCTATTATGTGGGAATGACGGTATGTGTGATTGAGAGGTATCTGTAGGCTTCTGGGACAGTCGTTACTGATGCACATTGCTACAGGAATCTATCTTTTATGCTGTACAGTCTTTGACAACGCTTCACTGGAGTAGGACATCTGATACTGTTGGCCGGAAACCCATTCTGCTGCTTGGACTAATGGCGAATGTGCTTTCCATGTTGCTGTTTGGTCTTTCACGCACCTTTTGGAGGCTAGTGTTTAGGTGTGTTTTGCAGTAGCATTCTCGTTATGATCATTTTACCGACGTTAGTGCTAATCCCTTATTAGTCGATGTATATCTGGTTTGTTGGATGGAAACATCGGTGAATGATTTTACTTGTCACTGTCTTTTGACTTTCTCACAACTGTTGAACAAAAGGCATCTTGAAAAGTGTCATGGGAGATCTCACCGATCCGACGAACCGTGCAAAGGGTTTCGCATTGCTCCCTGTCGTTTGGTCTATCGGGGGAACGGTTGGGTGAGCTCTACCCAATGGAAGCCCCGCTCAGTGCATTTATGACCATTTGGCCCTGAAAGCCCTATATTAGGGGGCCAACTTTCACGACCACACGAACATTTCCCAGGAACATTCTCGAGCAAATTCTGGGTGGAGAATCCTTATTTTTTGCCCTGTATTGCTGTTGCGGGGATTGTTCTGGTTGTATTCTTTATTACTGTAGCTTTCTTCAAAGAGGTAGTTATTTCCAGGGTTACATCCAACAGCTAGGATATGCTAATGCAGAGCATCAGACCGCCCCAGGCCAGTCTAGGAGGGGCGGTGGCTGTGTCAACGATAGTAGGATTGCGGTCATCACTTCGCAGCCAGTCCCCTTTCGCAAGATCCTCGTATACCCAGTCCTCATCTCAATTTCCAACTTTGCCGCTCTTTCTTTTTTCTCAATGACCCTCATATCGTTGTTCCCACTATTTTTGGCAATGCCTCCTAGTCTAGGCGGGATGGGAGCGTCTCCAGCAGTGATCGGCCATGTACTGAGTTCTGCAAGCGCATTGAACAGCGTCTTCCAGGCTCTTTTCTTCGCGCCGATTGTTCAAAGATTTGGCGAGCGACGGGTGTTTATCATTGCAATGTCGATGTTCCCGGTAATCTACATGTTGTTCCTATTAATAAGCATCGTTTTGAAGAACGATGGGCCACCATGGCTCATCTGGACTCTTCTTTTTGTCTTGCTCTTGGTAAAGGCGATAAGGGAGATTGGCTTCAGTGAGTTTGGATTCTCGTCTTATCGAATAATAGAAGGGCGAGCAACTCGATTTGACCTACCTTGCGTATAATAGGCTGCATCTTTCTCTACATCACAGCCGCAGCACCTAACAAGAGATCACTGGGATCCACCAATGGTCTTGCACAGACGATGGCCTCAATCACTCGTGCAATTGGTCCTGCATTGTCGACATCGCTGTTTTCCTGGTCCTTGGAGAGGGATTTGCTTGGCGGGTATGCTGCTTATGTGATGTTGTTTTTTTGTTCTTGCTTTGCGTTGCCTCTTGCTGCGCGTCTTCCGGAACGCCCGTGGGAGGAGAATGATTAAGTGGCGATGTGGAGAATTTTGGGAGAAAGGGAGTATTAGATTGCATTTGCTTGTCATGATTGTAATTAAGGCTGTCGTACTGTTCATCTTGGGATGTGGCTTCAAGGATAATCACGTGCTATTGAGAATGGTTCAGGTCCTGACTCGGCAACTCCTGAGTTACAAACCCAGCAACAAAAACGTTATTCAATGCTCCAATGCATCTTATCACTACTTGTGAAGTGGATAACAAGCTCCTTGAGGCTTCTCTGCCATAAACCTTGGCCGCGATCAACATCAATCGTCGCCACCATTGACAACAAATTAGTGGAAGAAGAGAAAACGCCATATTATGACCCTCGATACTTCTATCCAGCCAGACTTGGTGATGTGCTTCATGGCAGATATCAAATTGTTACAAAAATAGGTTTTGGCACGGGCTCAACTGTATGGCTTGCTCGAGATTTATTTCAGTGTGTATTCTATGCTGTATGGTTCGTCATGCTGTTACCACGATTTTATGTGGAGGTGGTGCGCAGAACGATTTGTAGTGACAAAGATTAATGCAGCTTACAACCCGGCTAGTCCAGTACCAACAACAGAAGATGAATTGCGCATCTCTCAGATTGTATCAAAAACGGATCCATCCCATATAGGCTGGCATTTTGTGAGGACACTACTTGATACTTTTACCTTTTCAGGACAGTATGGCGATCATGTTTGTCTTGTCTTTGAACCTTTACGTGAGCCGCTCTTGTTGGTTCAAAAAAGATTTAAAGGGAAAGTCATCCCTCCTGAGATTCTAAAGATCATGGTTGAAATGATGCTTCATGCGCTTGATTACCTTCATCGGGTATGCCATGTCGTCCATACTGGTGAGTGTTTACTCAAAAGAACTAGTTATATCTTGAAATTGAACCATCTTTAGACATCAAGTCTGATAATATTATGATGACATTTGAAGACAAGTCCCTGTTAGAAAGAGACGTGCGAGATGAATACCGTAATCCACTCCCTCAGAAGAGATGTGCTGACCGCACTATCTACCTGTCTCGAAACAACTACGGCCAGCCAAAAAGGATAAAAAAGGATAACTGGAATAATGTCCATCACAGACTTTGGGTATTCTGTCGTCGGCGATTGCCCCACACTATGGGCCGATTCAGGGTGAACTACTGCGGGCACCTGAAGTGATACTGGACGCCGGCTGGAGCTATAGCGCTGATATATGGAGTTTTGGCCTCATGGTAATTAGTGTCATGTGGCTAATAATATAAGGCACTCAATATCGCTGTAGTTGTATGAATTATTGGAATACAGGATATTCTTCCGTGCCTCCGAACCTGTAGAAGATGAATACGACGATCAACTACATCTTGTTTATATCACTGCGCTCTTGGGTCCGCCTCCGAGGGAGCCTCTGGAGAAGGGGCGGAGAACATCCTTATGCTATGACTCAAAAGGTTACTATTTGAATACATTGACTCTACTACTGTACTGATCATTCACGATGCGGCATAGGAATCCTTGAACCTCCGATCAAAATCCCAACAGGTTTCAATCTGGAAAGTCCTTTCTAAGCTGTCACTGGTGAAGAGAGGGACATGTTCATTCGGTTTTTGAGTAGGATGCTTAAATGGAAACCAGAAGATCGGCCTACAGCAAAAGAGTTGCTTGATAACCCTTGGCTTAGACGTTACTGATAGACCTTGCTTTGTCTCATTTTTGAATCTTAGAAATGTACATCGTTTTGATTGATTGGTGTGCCCCAACTACATACTTACTTCATCGGTGGTCTGGGGTTCAATTGGTTGTATACAACTTCGCATGGGACAAGGAGTCTAAGACCTCCTAGGATTATTTGTCATATTCACTACTTGTGATGTACTTGCTCAGTCATGGTTGATGTCGGTTCATCCAGGAGGTGATAGCATATTTTACACTTTGATTATCGTCCCAATAGGTTACATATAGTACAAGTACATTCACATGCTTGGCTAGGTTGCCCATCCACAGCCATTTTGAAATGGAACGTTTGTTACCTCCACGCATTCCGGGGCAACAATGAAGAGATATACAGCGCTACAGCTACGATACCCATGAGGATGAGATAGACAAGATTTCCACCTAGATACCCCTTGTCTATTGATAGTGAGTACAATGAGTTGACCGTTGCAGGGCCGATGGCTCTTGTGACACTGACTGTCATCTGAGATGAATAAAAAAAAGGGGGGTGTATTAATTAGCCGCCTCACCCAAGGCCAGTCCAAGGGCAACAATGGTAGGAGGGAACTAACCTGGCTAAGGCCATTAGTGGCACCGACTGAGGCACGGTTTGGTGAGGCACCAGCTATGAATATGAAAATGGCCCCTGTAATTGAGTAATAAGTGCGAAAGAACAGTTGTAAAAAGTACTCTGAATCCCCTCTTATTGAACTCACCGTAGGATACGTTCATCAGAACTGAAACTAACACCTGAAATCCAACTACGATCCAAACAAATAAGAAACTCTCCTGGGTTCGTGCAACGAGATTGATGACAGGGAACGATACAAATACAGGAAGCGCAGCAACGATTCCAATAATGAATGTCTTTTTGGAGCCCCACCTGTCATGCAGGGGCGCAAAGAAAAAGATTTGGAAAACACCATTGAGTATACCAGAGGCGGACATGATGATGCCAATTTGTGCAGGGGAAAGACCAAGTCCGCCATCATCAATTGAGGTAGACAAGAAGACTGGCTGGACCGCTCTGTAGGCAATATCAACAAAGGAGATCGAAGCATAGTTTCCAGCAGCTATGAGGACTCTGGGTATAAGAAGTGAACGTAGTGGTAGGGGTTTCTCCTCTTTAGGTATATCTTGTGTGTGGACACTTACACGAGCTCCTTCTTGAGCGTCAATACCATTTTGTGACCTGTTGGCGCTACTATCCTTGCGGAGCCCAAGATATTGTGAAACAGGGACAGGATGCTTCACAGTTTCTTCCAGGAACACATAAGTGACCAACCAAGCGAGTACGGAATATGTGGCGGGAACGGCACAAGGTAAGAAATATGGATATTTTCTGAGGAATTCGTTGTGTCCAAAAAGCTTGGGAAATTGCTCCACGGGTCGTGAGAGAGAGCCACCGATTACGGGACCGAACTGCAATACATTCCATTTCAATAAGTAATTGACGCATCAAGGGATGATCAAAAAGTCCTCACAGTGCCCCCCGTACACCAAGCCACGGGCATAAATGCATAGGCCTATGAACAGTTAGTTGACATATAGACAGGGGATATTCGCCTCAAGGACTCACTTTTGCTATATTACTTGTGTCCGCCAAGTCAGTCACCATACTAGACCAGTGTTAGTAACTTCCGCCGCAGCCAAATGAAGACAGGGGCCACACCTTTTAATAACCCCTATATTGCCATCTAAAGACCACTTGGTCAGCTGGTGGAGTATAGAATTGATGCCTCACTTAATGCGCCATTCAAACTCCGGCTGGAGATTGCTGAGCCATCGAATATAACAAGGGAGAATGACGTCTTACCTTAGCACAAGACCCCAAAAAGTCTTCGACAAACCAAAGCAGTACATGGAGAGGGATAGTCCAAACAGACCCGTCAGTATGACAGGTTTGCGACCCACATTATCGGAAATTCGACTCCAATGGAGCACTGTCAACGCTTGGGTGAGGTAAAATATGGATTGCTTGTAGGACCTTGTATGGGTCATTGTACGGTACTAGTAGAGTGGAAGAGCTCACCATTATCCCAACATAATAGCCAACTTTCTTCTCATTTCCATGCGTTATTCCAATACTGCGGATGAGCTGCTAACGAGTTATTCCTCCTTCTATGATAGCTTGAAAGAGTTGAAGGTACAGCACCTCTGGAGTAAAAGGATAAATGACTTGAGATGTCAAGGGCTCTGCAAGTTGCAAAAAGAGAACAATAGATAATTGGAACCAAGGAAGAGGAGTGGTCTTTTTCTTCGTACAAAGCAATGGGGTCTCTTCGTCAACGCGGTCCGTCATGGAAGGAAGGTAAGAGGGAGAGAACTAAGAGGGTCGACCTATTTCAAGGCGAAGAAGTAGCAACCGGATTGGTCATGTATTTACATAATTTCTGATGTCTTGATTTAATGTCGTGGGAGAGGGCAATCTAGAATACCAGAGGCCGATTTGATGTATTAACTGGAGACCAAAGTAGGAAACTCCAGCGAGGACGGTGGCTGTAGTTGCAGACTAATAGCCTAGTACTAGGCAAGAGTCGGTACGATAAATCCACCACAAGCAGTGGGACTGACACTATCAAGAAGAGGAAGGATCTTGATTCGCTGAATGTGAGAGCCTGAGTATAAAGCTCTAGCTTAAGCTTAATTCCAAGTTCAAGTTGGGTGGCAAATCTTTGTTTAATTGTGAGGGAGAAGTGGGATAGTGAGATGTCAGTACCATAGTGAAGAAATGCGTCACTTGCATCATAGCAAAATATGCAAAATATGAATGGGTTACTTACTTGTTTCCTATTGTCATTATTTCTTCTATGACATTGTCTCCTTGATAAAAACCGATCATAGCTACCTAAACATCCACACTCTATGCATCCCAGACTTATTATCTGGAGTACGACAGTCACTGATTTGACCGCTACTAGGTCAAGACTCAGTGTTTTTTTTTTTACCTTCATTTAGATTCGACGTCTTGCACATGAGATGCTCTCCATTCAATATTGATGGCCACATTTGGGCTCATTTGGCTTTTGACAGCGGTTGCAGGAGCCACGCAGCATAAAATTCATGAGTGCATTACGTGAAGGAGTGCTTCCAAAAAGGGATGGTTACTAATATCACGATGTTTGGGTTTATTTGCGTACCCGTTTCACCCAATCTTCTAATCCGTCCAGCCCAGGCCAGAGTGATGCACATATCCGACAAAAACTTTCGCGTTCAAATCAGGGCCAGTAATGATAAGGATACCTCAACATCACGTCGGATTCTACTCCTCTCTGATACTCTGAAAAGCGCAAAGATAGCTACTGGTGATGTCATGCTGCTCCTGAACGCGTCTAGTCAGTCAGAGACGGTGAGTTTTTTATTATTTACATGTGGAATCTTGCTTGACTAGTTCAGTTCTTGTAGAAGTTTGCAGTGGGTGTAGCATGGCCATCAATCGGCTTGCCGAATGATTGTAAGTGACACTGCATCCAACTTTATATGATATAATCAATATGTGTAGGTATAGAAATTGATATATCCTTATCACTCACTGCCGGCCTTGACCACAACCAACATGCTATCATATACCCACTCACTGGCCAGGTAATAACAAAATTACCCCGCCGACTGCCCCCATTTTCGCGTTTAAAGCCGGCTAATCTCGTGTGCCTGAAAGAAGTTGGCCATCATAAAAGAGCAGGAGCGTCTGGAGTATCGACCGCATCTAGAGCTGCAAAAACAGCGAAAAATGGAAGGAATCGCGAGGACTTGCTTCCATTGTTGTTGAGAGAGACTCTAGGTGTTTTTCAGTTTACTTACTGTTTATATTGTCTTCTGATTACAACAAATTTAGTGGAACTCAAATATATTACATCGTCACAAGTACTTGAAGTTTCTTTTGAAGGCGCTCAGCGCCGTTTCTGCGTCTCTTCTATCAAACCAAAAAATACCATAGATGATCTTTCTCATGACATGAACAATCTAGTTATTGATGCAACTTCCCAGCCAACGTTATGGTCAATTGATTGGGATACGTCTGTTACTATCCTTTCTCCTAAGGTACAGCACCGTGACAACACTGTTGACGGCGACGCATTATCCGGGTCGCCAAAAAAAGCTCTCAAAGAAGGCCATAGGGTACGATTTCATCCTATTCTTGCTTCCTACTCACGAGTTTCTCTAGCCAGAGATTGAATCCCTATCTAACCAATCCCCATCAGACGCCTATTCCACAGTAGGCGGGCTGCAGAAACAAATAGAGCAGATTCGCGACCTCATTGAGCTACCTCTAACGCGACCTGACCTTTTCCATCATCTTGGTTTGTTTCATCGCTTCTGCCTTAGATTTTCTCCTGATGAACCGGATTTTTAGGATTGAAACCACCCAGAGGTATTCTCCTTCATGGCCCTCCTGGTACTGGAAAAACCCACCTTGCTCGCGCGATCGCCACGTCGACTAAATCTTCCGTCATCGTCATTAATGGGCCCGAGCTCTCCTCAGCTTATCATGGTGAAACGGAATCCAAATTGCGTGCGGTGTTCAGACAGGCGAGGAAAAGGAGTCCTTGTATTGTTGTCCTTGATGAGGTAGATGCGTTGGTACCCAGACGAGACGAGGGTGGTGTAGGCCTTGGTGCGGGATCTGAGACAGGAAGTGGGGGTGGTGGCGAAGTAGAGAGGAGAGTAGTGGCAACTCTCTTGACGATCTTAGATGGTATGGAAAGCGGAGAGGGGCTCCAGGTTGACGACGAGGCCGAGGAAGAGGTAGAAATGGAAACAATGAACGGAGATGGTAAAGGAAGGGTGGTGGTTATCGGCACCACCAACAGGCCCAATGCGATTGATCCAGCCCTCCGCAGACCTGGGAGGTTTGATCGCGAGATTGAAATAGGTTAATTATTTCGTTCTTGACCCGACACGCACCACCAACTCACTATCCTGAATTCAATAGGTGTACCCGACGCAGAAGCCCGGCTGGATATTCTGAATGTATTACTTGCCAAAACACCACACGACGTCTCGCAGGATGACCTCCGTGCACTCGCCGCACGAGCGCATGGCTACGTTGGAGCCGACTTGACTGCTGTTGTTAGAGAAGCAGGGACAATCGCCATAAAGCGTTGGCTTGCCTCACAGTCTAACGCACCCCAAGCGACCTCAAATCCAAGCAATTTAGCTCTAACTCTGCCTGATCTTCTTAGCTCCCTTCCCACGATACGTGCTTCTGCTCTACGCTCCCTCTTTACTGAGCTGCCGCCAATCCACTACTCTTCCATCGGTGGCCAGGCACATACGATACAGAAACTGCGCGAAGCCGTCGAATGGCCCCTGTTACATCCAGATGCATTCAAAAGGTTGGGTGTGAAACCGCCAAGGGGCGTGATGTTATATGGACCACCTGGATGCAGCAAGACTGTGTTGGCAAGGGCCTGTGCATGTGAGAGCGGGTTGGGGATGTTGGCTGTGAAAGGTCCTGAGGTAGGTTTGTCCATCTCTCACTCTCGAGGACTACGAAATGAAGCTTGTTTTTATCTAGTTATTGAACAAATTCGTGGGAGAATCTGAACGCGCAGTGAGGGAAATATTCAGAAAAGCGAGAGCTGCATCGCCTTGTATCATATTCTTTGTGGGACCTTTTCCTAATCCCGCTATTGTGATGAGCTTTACCTGATTGTCCTTAGGATGAAATTGATGCACTTGCAACTTCCCGGACGTCAGATAACGAAAGTGGTGGTAGCAGCAGCTCCCATGAAGGCGTGCTCACCAGCTTGCTGAATGAAATGGATGGCGTGCAAGAGTTGCAAGGTGTAGTCGTGATTGCAGCCACGAACAGGCCAGAGGCTATCGTGCGTTTCCTGTTCCTTTCCCCTTCATCCAACATTCCTGGATTGATTCAAATTTCAACCTTTTAGGACTCGGCGCTGATGAGACCTGGACGATTTGATCGCGCATTGTATGTCGGTCCACCGGATCAGGCTGGGAGGGAGGAGATTCTGAAGATCAGGATGAAGGAGATGAGTGTAGACCCTGCGATTGATGTTCAGGAGATCGCTAGACTGGTAAGTAATAAGACTTGATTGGAATTGTATCAGAGGACATTGGTTCATGTTCTGTTGTGTAGACTGAAGGGTGTTCGGGCGCAGAAATTACAGCGCTTTGTCGCGAGGCGGCGATGATTACAATGCATAAGAATATGAATGCGCCATTCGTGAGTCTCTTCAGATGTGTTGTAGATGAGGATAAATATACCACCTTTCTGGCATAGGTTCCTCAGGAAGCATTCGAAGCTGCTGCACGCGGAACGAGGAGACAAATTACACCTGCCGTCATGCAAAAGTTTGAGCGATGGAGGGATAATCTCGGTACCCTGTGATGTTGACCACAAAGTATATTACCTATCAGTGGTCTATCTACAATCAATGGGACTGTTCAGAATTCCCGCTTCGTGGAATTAGCAGTGGCTTTGTATCAATCGAGAGCTATGTCGTATCTAATATGTCTACCGCGCTGGTCAAATATGCTCTCAGGATGAGACTCTAACAACTGAAATTAACCCAGATCAGCAAAAGCTTCCATCCAGTTCCTAGTGGTATCTGGACCCCGCTTAAATTCATAGTATACACCATCACCATCATTTCTGCATGAACTCGAACTGTTAGAATATAGTATCAAAGCCTTGTCAATTGTGCTACACATACAACAGCAACGGGGATGTACGGTACAATACACACAACAAACCATTGGCAAGTCAAAGAAACGAAAAAAAAAAATTGACATCGAAGTGCTACCCGATTGGTACTAGAAAATAAATGGATACACCTCACATTCCAACCTTTTTTAACCTCCCCACTACCACCGTAATGCATTGTATTCATAACCCAAAAAAAAAATGAGTAGATGCTTACTGATAATACATGCACACCTGTCACTATAACTACCCCTGCTAAAAGAAAGAAAGGAAACAGAAACGGAAGGGTACTTTTTCATACTTGTGTTTTTTTTTTCTTTCTACGTCCAGGCATCCCGGGGTAACAGCGTTGAAAAGTATAGGGCAACGACGACGACACCCATGAGGATGTAGTAAACCAGGTTTCCACCTAGATAGCCCTGATCTATCGATAATGAATACAAAGAGTTGGCCGCTGCAGGGCCAATCGCTCGCATGACGCTAACAGACATCTGCAATCGCAGTAGAATTGTGGGGTGGGGTGGGGTGGGGGGAACATCAATCAGCCAACCGAGACATTAGGACTTGAACCAAAGACAGATACCTGGCTGAGGCCATTGGTAGCACCAAGCGAGGCCCGGTTCGGCGATGCACCAGCTATAAATATAAATACCGCCCCTGTAGTCTCAATGGTAAGCGCCAAACAGAAGAGCAGCGACCGAGATAAAGAATTTCTCTTTCATCCTCCTCTCCATTCCCTTCCCAAACAAAACTCACCATAGGATAAACTAATCAGAATGGAAACCAACACCTGGAAGGCCAGCACACTCCACACAAGTGCGCTGTACCCCTGTGTACGTGCAAGGGTGTTGATGATAGGGAAAGAAGCAAACACGGGAAGTGCGGCTGCGATACCGACGATGAACGTCCGTTTGGAGCCCCACCTGTCGTGAATGGACGCAAAGAAGAAGATTTGGAAGATACCATTCAGGATACCAAAGGCGGACATGACGTTGCCTATTTGGGCAGGGGATAGTCCAAGTCCGCCGTCCTCAATCGGGGTGGACAAGAAGACCGGTTGTACTGCCCGATAGGCGATGTCAACGAGAGATAGCGAAGCATAGTTTCCAGCAGCTATGATAACTTTAGGTATCAAAAGTGAACGAAGAGGCAGTGGTTTCTCATCGTCGGGTATATCTTGCTTCGGAGCAGATGCGATAGAACCTTGTTCCTGGGCATCAACACCATTTTGTAGTTGCTTTTTATCGTTTTTATCCTTCCGTAATCCCAGAAATTGTAAAACAGGAACAGGATGCCTCACAGTCTCTTTCAGGAAGAGATAAGTGACCAACCAAGCAAGTGCGGTATATGTAGCGGGAACGGCACAAGGCAAGAAATATGGATATTTTTTGAGAAAGTCATTATCTCCAAACAACTTGGGAAATCGTTCAACGGGTCGTGAAAGAGAACCACCGATTACGGGACCAAGCTGCATTAGATGCCAAATTTTCAGTCGCTACCACATCAAGGGACGATGAAACAGTGCTCACGGTACCCCCAGTAGACCAAGCAATGGGCATATAGGCGTAGGCCTGCGAAAGTTAATATATATGTCATCAAAGGAGGACCCATCCAAAAGACTTACTCTTGCTATATTCGTCGTATCCGTCAGTTCCGTCATCATGCTAAGCCTCTATTAGTAACCGCCACACCCTCAGAATGAATACAATTACAGGGACCATACCTCTTAATGACACCTATATTTCCGTCTAAGACCATTTTGTCAATAGATAGTGTATAAAGAATTGACACCGAGCTCACTTAGTGCGCCATTTAGGCTCCGGCTGTAAGGTTTATACAAGATGAACAACTGTCAATGATAGCGCGGAGCAGCGTTTCTCACCTTAATACAAGGCCCCAGAACGTTCTCGACAGCCCAAAGCAATACATAGAGACAGACAGTCCGAACAGACCAATCAGTATAACGGGCTTGCGACCAACACTGTCCGAAGTTCGACTCCAATGAAGTACCGTGAACGCTTGGGTCAGGAAAAATATGGATTGCTAGTAAAAACTTTGGATCAGCCATGGTTGGCACTAATGTACTAGGATAAACGCACCATGATCCCAACATAATACCCCACTTTTTTCTCATTTCCATGCGTTATCCCAATATCGCGGATGAGCTAACAACAAACCAAAAAAAAAGTCATTTCCAACCATACGATAACCTGACGAAAATCGTAGGATTTACCTCTGGAGAAAACGGATAAATGACTTGAGACGTTAAAGGTTCTGAAAGCTGTAAAAAGAGGACGATCGATAGCTGGAACCAAGGAAGCGGAGTGGGCTTTTTCTTGGTTTTTTGCTGGTTCAGCAACGGTGTCTCTTCATCAACCCTGTTCGTCATGAAAATATAGGAAAAGGGGGGAGGGGAAGAAAGGGGAGGGGAGGGAGGGATGGGAAGAAAACGGGAGAGAGAAAGAGAAAGTAAAGACCTAGAAGGTTACAGTCGACCAGAGTGCCAACACTTTATTTCAGTGGAGTCACTGGATTGCATTAGCCGAATTGGGTTATGATTCCATGTTGCTTATGTAAGTGAGATCTCCTGATCGTTAGTCATTGTCATCATCTGGAATACAGTACGGAGAAGGTCCTTGCCGAGAGCTTGCACTCGCGCGCCGAGTAATGTGAAAACTCACTGTTTGGGTTAGCTCAGTGGACATGCCATACTGACACAGGCTCTTGGAGGTAGTCGATGAAATCTAGCGATAAAGCGAGGGGGACGTGGTTAATATTCTATTTCTTTCATTGATAACCATTGTAATGGCATCAAACCAACTAACCAATTGACCAGGACCCGAACAACAAAAAACACGGGGGGGGGGGGGGGAAGTAACTGAAGAAATGCTGTTGTTAATATATTCCACGCGGGTTCTTTTTTCTCGTAATTTGAATCTGATATTCCATTCCCCCCCCTTCCCCCTCTCTGGTTCTGGTGGCTTTTTGTCTGGGCCGTCGTCGAGTCAACCATGTGGTCCACTTTAGATCCAGCTCTGATGATATCTTACAATAATACACACAAACCAAAGTCACTTGTCATTCCACAGGGCAGGGCATGTTTGACACTTCCCCCCCTCGGCCGGGTTCGGCATTCGCGACTCCTGCCAACCACGTCAGAAAGAAGCCCTCACTAGGATCACGACAGCCATGAACAACTCTGCATTGATATGTCGACAAGCTGCGAATCCAAGTCATCAATCGCACCACGGGAGATTGGTGAGATGCTCTCAGAAGGTTTGTCAACTCGGCCCTGAGGGGATTTTGCGCATGGACACACAGCTACAAATACCTCCATTTGTCGTTCCTTGTTCCCCATTACGTCATACATATATGTCAGGTGCTGGCCAAAGAAACTTGATAGACAGAGATTAGATTCACAACTACTTGCTTCAGCAAGAGAGAGCGATACACGACACAGGCACGAGACTGTTTCAACCAGGAATACTTTAAGCTCGTCAAGAGGCATGAATAGGTGCATGATCAACACGACACAGAGGACCAGTATGCATACACGATATAGCACAACAACGCAAAGCAGAGAGAGATCAAGACACCAAAACAATAAACGAGAATCAGAGAAAACAAGGACAACGGAACACAACAACACCATAAATAACAATGCAACCCAGTGCATCATTCTAGATCTAAAACGTATAACGCTTGATCAGCCGATGACCAGCATCGTGATGAGCCCGAGGACCACTCGCAGCACGGCGCGAGTGTCGGTGTCGGCAAGTATCATGCGAACTGGAATTGGGAGTGGACGTTTGAACAGCATTGACAGCTCCTCCGTATTTTGAAGTCGATGGGGCAGAGTTTGCCGCAACTGAACGATACCCGTACCCAGGAAGTGAAGGGAAAGAAGGGAAGGTAGGCAACGATATAGTTGGTGTAGAGAATATCCAACTGGATGTGGTACGGGTAGTGGTATGGGAGGCACTAGTCGTCGGGGGTGGTGAAGGTTGCACTACCACGCTGCTGCTAGTTGGTTGAACAGTGTTGGATGGTGCACTATTGCTCTGAGGTGGAGTAGTACTGGATGTAGGCGTCGAGCTCGATACAACCGGTGTAGATGCCGACACAACCTGTCCAGTCTGTGTTGGCGAATCCCCCGTGTACGCATAGACAGGGTAGATCCAAGAGGGGTTGGAGGTATCAGCGAACATAGTAGCAGTCTTCCCCTCCTCCTGTACAGGATTATTACCAGGCAAGTGTCCGAGCGTACCAGTGGCTTAAAGAAAAACCATCAGACCAGTTGTCGGTAATTGTTCCGTGCAATAGTACATACTTTGTTCATCAATAGACCTCGTGATGCGACACGACTGGCCATGGTTCAAGTCAAATATCCCTTGTTGAGCGCAGCAAGAAGGCTTTTAAATCACTTAGTGAATACCTCGACTTTCAAACAAACTTAAACAATCTGACATACATCACCATATTGATCACAGTGGCAGTTATCCACTGCTTTCTGTAGTACACCAGGTTCCCAGCCATTGAGAAAGTCGGCATGATATCCGTAGCCGGTACGGTCACCGTACGAGAAACTAAAAGAAGCAATCGGTAAGAAGCAACTTCCTGCAATCGATTTTTTACGTACACAAACGGCTGCGTGTCGTTAGCTGCTTCAGATCTATACTTCTCAAATTCGTTAGTGCCCCAATAAAGCTGTATCACTCCATCAATCACGAGAACGATAAGGAAACACATAGATGCTTACCTCTAGGAATATACGCGGCAATACGACAGGGTAATTTGGGTCCTTGCAAGAGCCCTTGTCAGGCCCTTCGGATAAGAACGCAACATGGGACTTGTGATTAGGCGAGTCCACATTCTGCAAAGAGAACAACAAAATTAGCCACTGTTACCAACAAAAGGGAAATGTCAAACATACCTTGCCATCCCAACAACTAGGGAAATTCTAATTCACATATAAGCTCTCTCGGGGTCGCCACTCCGACAGAAGGGTGAAGATCGAGTACTCACCACCTGCGCCCGGATACCAGATGGGCATGACTTTGTGGGCAACCCGTTGTGACGGGAGCTAACTCCATTAAAGTCCAAACACAGAAAAGTAATTGCCTGTTGTGAAAAGCTATTTGGATCGTACGTTCTCAAAGTCAGGTCACCTAAGCAAGCAGGCCACATGAGGCGTCATCAAGTGATATGACTTTATAAGGGATTGCTTCCATACCACTTAGCATGCGGAACTGTATATTAGAGGTTAGCGTCGAGTAAACTGGTGCTTAGAGAAGCGGATAACTGACATCATCAGGAAATGCGGTGGTGGTTCCAGCCTGGTCGCTGAATAGATAGTCTACGTAGATGAGCCTAAGGGGTAATCAACAAGGGGGTTCTTCTTACATCTGTCGAGCTATAGGTTAGCATCGCAAATAGATAGCGCTAGGGCAGCATAACGTACATGACTGCTCCACCTGATAAACTGCTGAAGCTTCCATTCTTCCACCTAGGAAAGCACAATCACTTCATGCCATTTATAAAGATACTTGACTCTACGTACTCGAAATAGAGGTGCTAAAAGGATATTCAGTCAAGAACAATACACTCAGTCGCAGTGTACTTACAGGGAACCAATAGTTGGATTTGTCCTGAGGAATAGGAATCGACGTACACTCGCTCTGCCTAAGAAACGAGGTATTGGTGTTTGCCCTGAAATTGCTGCCGCCGAGGACTTTGAATTCCACAACCTAATCAGTGCATCGGCCAAAAAGCTAACCACGATCGAACGGACCTGAATGCACGTGGCTGGAAATCGTGCCGGGACTCACAATGGGGTCGAGGCGTTCAGTGGTAATGAAGTTTTCTGCAAGACACACACTCAGTACATGCCAGCTCCGCACGAAACAATCACAACGAGCTGAAGTAATATACTTACCAGCGCCCATGAGCCAATAGGCATTCGCCATAGAAATTAGCGCGGAGAATGAAAGTAGCATCTTCATCTTTTGTTGATCAATGCCTGTGAACGGCGTAGAGGCAGGACAGGGAAAAAGAACGACGAGATTATAAGGCGTTCACTGAAAGGAATGAGGGTTTACAAGAGAAGGTGAAGATAAAAGGTAAAAAGGGGGTGAGATCAATTTTTCATTGTCGAGCTTCGGTCCATTTTTATGAGATTTGGTGATGTTTGGCAGTATGTAAGGTGCTGTTGAAGGATTATATCGTACCTTAATTGAAAAAAAGAATAAAAGAACGCCTAACAGGTGCAGGCCTGTTTAATTTGTATATACCTGATCAATTGCCCTTATTCATTAAAATCAATGCGTGCAAGATACAACATACATGATGCTCTTCCCGTATTGTGTGACCTCGTGTCGAGGGACCAAAATTCTCAAGATAATGAATTGACGGCGTATACCGTGTTAGATGGTGGGAGACAAGAAAAATTAGGATCACTGATATCCCCGTTTACGAGGTTGCCATCTGTTTTAGTTCGTCGTGACATGAGATATCTTTCTTGACCCCCTTTTAGACGAAGGAACGCGTGAGCTGCTCAAAGGAGAAGCATGCTAGGACAGTACAGTTCTTGCCTTGTTCCTAAGAATCGTTAATGCAGTCGCGAAATGCTATCTGAACATTCCCCTGAAAAGTCAGTTGAAGGATGCTGTATAGTGCTCTATATGTACCCTTCCAATCTTCATTGGCAAATGCTTCTGCCCGAGGCCTTAAAAATTACTACCGTGAACATAAAAAACGCCGCCCAAAGATGTACACTCACCTAACTGACCAGCAACATACTCATTGGTACAAAGTACTAGCATCAATGACATCAGAAATCAGAAAAGCGAGGAACAGAAGCATCTTTATACCTGATGCAGAGAGGCGGAAGCTCTTATCAACCTATAATACTGCGCAAGAGCTTGACCATAGTCGTAACCAACGCAAAGATGGGGACTGATCTCATTGATACCAGTATTGCATCGTCCTTGAGGCCCATCGAAGATGAATCATTGATGAACACACACGTGCGCCCCTTCACATCCTCCCCTTTGCCCCTTCATCATCAATCAATTCAACTAAGAGCAGTCGCCATTCAAGCGTGGCAAGCAACCCAATTCGACATTTCCAGACGGACGGGGAAAGATGATATACGGAGATGCAGTGGGGCTGCAACCCACAAGAAGCGTGTAAGCATGCTGGTTTGATAGAGCTCATTTATGCTCGCAGAGGGAAAAGGACAAGTGTTATACAGCACAAAGATTCCATTTTCTCTTCTTCCCTCCTCATCGACGCTAGGGAGACGCATATGGGCGCATATATGTTGTTTCCCTTCCACTTGTTGTCGATTGATACCGACTGGCAGGCGGAAGTTTAGAACCTCAGAGGTCCGTGCCTCAGGCAAACCTTTGCAGTCTCAGGCCACCCTACAAAATAGACGGATTGCCAAAAAAAACTGACGTTTCTTCTACCCGAGCCACAGCGATGAAAAGCGTCCCAGTAGTGCGTGTGAAGGTTAAATCGCAGAATGCCGAAATTTGTTTGTCACCTGCCAGAAAAACAAACAAGACAAACAATCTCGGGATTGCCTTTCTTGGCCATGATCCCCATCCAACTTCGGTGGGCAATAGCCAGATATCCACTAGAACTGCGGCTCTTTTCTACACTTTCCGATGTCTTTCCAATACCCCCATCTCTCAAGTCTCTCGATACCCCTGTGGACAAGGCCATGGCTAGACAATGGGTCGCGGAGCTCAAGAAGCATACTATCCCAAAGCATCTTGTAGAATTCACATTTGCCAGGAGTTCAGGTCCAGGAGGACAAGTCAGTTGCATCTTCTCCTTCTCCTCGGTTTCTGAGCCCAAGAGGACTCCTCTTTCTACCGTGCACCACGGACCTTTACTCACGAAAACGTATCATTTTACTATTTTAGAACGTGAATAAAGTCAACACGAAGGCTACCCTAAGATGTCAGCTCCATTCTCCGTGGATACCTCTATGGGCTAGAGAGGAGCTCAGACGTTGCGTGAGCTCCTGACTACTCTTTTTCTACCCTTCTTTTTTCGTTTGGACCAATCCGTGTGGTACCCCAGAATTACTACCTAGCATCGAAAGATGAGTTACTCATCTCGTCCACCACTCATCGTTCGCAAGCCCAAAATATAGCAGAGTGCATCGATCGAGTGAGCGTTACTCAACCTGTCCATTCAATTGGTATCTTTAATATTTACAACATGCGTTCAGTTACACGAAGTCCTTGTATCCGCATCTTCTAAACCCATCAAAAACGACCCCTCGGCCGAACAAAAACAGAAGCTAGCAAACCTGCAACGAGCTGAAAAGAGTAGACGTCGTCAGAAGAAGTCGCATAAGAGCGATATCAAGAAGAGCAGGCGGAAAGATTGGGATTAAGCCAGTTCGAGTCTGAAAGCCTGGCTGCCTATCCAAAATTGGGATCAATTCAGGCTGTCGATCGCCATGGAATAGAAGTCGCAGGGTGCGAAGGCAGCCATGTTATCTCACAGGGTGGTACCCAAAATGCATGAGTCGATTGGCCCTTGGATGCTGGATATGGTGTTCACTTTCTGGATAACCTATTCATGAAACGGTGCACCTCTACGGGGATAACATTCACAATTGGACGTTCTTGGCAGTTTCTTCATGAAGTTCGGTAGAATGTTAGCTCGAGAACAACAATTAATAGAATTCCATGCTCAACATGCATCATTCATATATAATGAATAAGCAGGTATTGAGATCGTTAGTTTTGGTGTCATGTACTATTCCTTACACGCTGCATTCCATAATTCCTGTATGGCCCGCCAGTACCTTTCCGGGTCCTGCCTTATGTGCGCGACGTGCATCGAAGTCTCATACCGTTCCATCCTCACGTCCTGACAACACGCTTCCGCATCTTGAGCATGAGCCTCTACATCCATCCAGGGTATCAGATCATCCTTTTTCGAATAAACATAAAGCCTCGGGCTTCCCTTGTGCAGCCAGGGTAAGATCGAAGCCTTGGCCAACTGTATCCTCATTCGCTCGAAGAACGTTGGGACACCGAATAGCTTTCGGCGAATGAAAGAGATGAAGTAGAAGATATAAAGGCAGAAGGTGACGAGAACGCGGAGGGGTGCGAAGCGGACGACGGAGGCAAAGGCACGTTTGGAGACGTCGAGAGAGCCGGAGCCGGGGCAGGAGTCGAAAATTATGGCGCTGGATGAGGTGTTGGCAGTTTGGTATGAGCCAAGTTGTCGTCTTAGCGTTAGAAGTTGTACGCAGCCGCCTGGAAGTGAGTGGGATGCAATAGGTAGATCATATAAGGGTAGTGGTAGACAGGGAGGTGAATGAAGACGAACCGTTTGAAAACACGTGGACCAGAATTCGGTGCTTTTGATTTGTACCATTAGATGAAGTTGAATCCTTTGTAATACACCCGAGCGCTTCTAGGGATTGGATCACTGAGTGCAGACTGTTACGCTAGCAATTCCAAGAAATGAACGTCGTTCTCAGTAAAAGAGGACTATGGAAAACACACCTTCATCCATTCTGGCATCCAAAATGACACTGCCTCACACCGGACTAGAATCTGGGTAGCATTTGGATATAGTTGGTCATAGCCAGCTGTGTACTTTTGCAGATGAGGTAGCTTTGCGCCCACTTCATGAGTTCATTACGTTAAATTCAGAAGTTTATGAGCAGGTAGGAATACACACTCCATCCGAAAATTATAATGAGTCTGAAGAGGGAACACGTGTAAGTTGAGAATGAGAAATTGAGGGATATGGGAAGTACGTAGGACGCGTTTCGTCTTGTTGCGATACGTTGAGTGGTCTTTTAATAAGAACACCGTCACCAATGACAGTAAACGCCGCTTGTTGAGTCTCCATCTCTCCTCTTCCTCTGCAGCCGAACAAGTTGGTCCGAGTCGTAGAAAAGAATAGCTGGTTTCCCACGTGGCGGTGTGATGTAGCTTGCAATGGTAAACACTTACCCGGATAGTAGCGCTCAAGGAGGTGCAGTCCACGGTTGACGAGCAAACTCATGCTGTCGTACGAATGCGTGCATTAAATTATCGTTGTATTGTCACCTTTCATGCCAGACTGTGACAAACCCTAAGCTTCCATTTGTTTACACCAGACGTTCTTGGCAAACAACTTACCCAAACCAGCCAAAACCCTCGACTTTGATAAACGCTATTATGTGAACTCTATTAAGATAATCAATGTCCGACTTGTATCGCTCAGCAATAAGTGCCCGTCTCGCAAAGCTCCCCAAGGACCTCCCCCTTGCCGAGGACCAAGACGAAAATGAAGAGGCAGAGGCTGTAGATGGCATTGGTGAGCTTCCAGGGAGTGACATGGGCCCACCAGCAATGTAAGCTTCTTTTGCCACTCACCTTTATAAAACAATACATCGCAATTAACCTACAAGAATAACTTCCTTTACCAACCAAAAAGGCCCCGTCAGACACCACGGGAACAAAAACGACCTCCCAACCCCGCGTTCTCCCCCATCTCCGGCTCCTCCTTTTTCGACTCAGCGTCCCAGGTCGCTGTCCCCTCCCGCGGGCTTGATTTCAGAGTGTACTACACGCAACCAAAGAATGCAAATGGGACGGTGATGGTGTGTCACCATGGGGCTGGCTATTCTGGTTTGAGTTTTGCGTGCTTGGCCAAGGAAATCAAGGATCTGTCGAATGGCGACTGTGGTGTCTTGGCGTTTGACGCGCGGAGACATGGTGCGCCCCGGTCCTATGGTTTGTTTCAAGTGTATGTGTGTTAACAAAGACAACATCCAGGGAAAACGACCCAGCTTGACCTACCAGAAGATGGAACAGAAGACGAAGACCTGTCAATCGACCGTCTCGTTTCAGATTTCTTCGAGCTTGTGCAAGTAATGTTCCCCGAACCCACGAGATCACCTTCTCTCCTGGTATGTACAGGAACCCCAACGTGTGGCCTTATATGCTAGTCCTACTCACTTAATCTCTGTCCAGTTGGTAGGACACAGCATGGGCGGATCCGTCTTCGTCAGGGCCTGCCCCCTTCTCCTAGAGAAGAAATACCGCATCACAGGCGTCGCAGTACTAGACGTTGTCGAGGGTGAGTAAGCCTTCCCTTCTCCCCTTCTCTGTACCTCTTCTCAGTCTCTCCTACTCCTACCCACCCCTCCCACAAGGCTCCGCAATAGAATACCTACCACACATGCACAACCTTCTCAACGCCCGACCAGACGGGTTCGACAGCACCGAAGAAGCAGTAGAATGGCAGTAGGTTTCTCCAATCCCTCAACGTCCCTAAATACACATCCGTCCACTCACAAACAACATACAGCGTAACAACAAACACGATCCAAAACCCCACCTCTGCACGCGTCTCCATCCCAACCATATTCAAACAAGTACAAGACGCATACAAGGTATACCAGTGGCGAACACCACTGCGGTCAACGGCGCCTTATTGGTCCGGTACGCACAAAAACTATTTTTCTTTTTTAAAAAGGTTTTCTTTGCTTACCGTAAGTGGGATCGGATAGGCTGGTTCACCGGACTCTCGAGCGCATTCCTCTCCGCGCGTACCGCGCGCCTTCTCATCCTAGCCGGCGCAGATAGACTAGACAAGGAACTCATGATCGGCCAGATGCAGGGCAAGTTCCAGATGGAGGTCGTCCCCGGCGTCGGGCATATGCTTCATGAGGTGCGCGCCCCAGATTTTAATCCAAAAACATACTGTAACTGACGCGGCGACGGCTGTAACTCACAGGACGATCCCACGCGCGCCGCAGAAATCCTCGTAGAATTCTGGAGACGAAACGAGCGGGTCGTTATTGGTGTCAAGAAAGTTGGAGAGTTGTAGAGTGGGCAGAGGAGGGGATGGATTATGTGATTATTAGAATGCGTGTTGTGTATGTACTATGTATATGGGTCATCTAACGATTATTAGATTGCAGTAGCATTTTTTTTTGTTTTATTGGATGGTGTGAAGTGTGAAGATGGCTACAAGATATAGATCGTTTACAGAAAGATACAACTAACAGGACACATTTTGACACCATCACTATGTACTCGCCATCGTCTCACCATCAGGCACCTTATCATCCTCATCCACCTTCACCCGCTTCGCCCTCACAGGCAACCCCGCAAACTTGTTACGCAGAGTCTCATACCGCTTCCTCTGCGCAGCACTCACACTAGGCCCAACTTTATCCACCGCCTTCAAGAAATCCTCAGCAGTAACAACCACCTTTGCCGGCTCAGACATCACAGCACCATCGCCTTCCAACCTATCCAACGCGCCAAGCGTCCTCTTCAGCGCCACCACCCCAGCCTCCCTCACCACCGCCGCTAGATCCGCACCACTGTAACCTTCACATCGCTCCTTTACTAATCCCTCCACAACCTCCCGTATCTGCGTTGGGGAACTGACCGAATCTGCATTTTCGTCGTTATCATCGCCTAGGGGCACCTTCCTGCATAGTGTCCTCACAATCTCTGCTCGCTCTTCCGCCGATGGCAGGTCGACGTATAGGAGCTTGTCCAACCGCCCAGGACGGACCATGGCAGGATCGATCATGTCAGGTCGGTTGGTGGCTGCGATGACGTATACGGATTTGCGCCCATCGAGCCCGTCCAGTTCTGTTAGCAGCGTATTGACGACGCGCGCGGATGATTCCGACTGGGAAGGGGAGATGGGGGGGGGGGAGGGAAGGAAGATCATGACATCAGCGGGCGTGAAGGATCCAGATTGACTGGAATCATAAGACACTCACCAGACTATCGTCCCGTCTAGGCACCAATGCATCCAATTCATCAAAGAACACCACGCAAGGGGACGACGCCCGTGCTCGCGAAAAAACCTGCCGGACGGCACGTTCACTCTCACCAACATACTACCACCATAACAACCCCCTAAAGTCAGGCATAGAGTTAACATTTTTGATACTACAAACAATGTACCTTGTTAAGCAACTCAGGTCCTTTCACGCTAATGAAATTGGCTCTGGATTCATTCGCTACCGCTTTGGCTAGTAGCGTCTTTCCACATCCAGGTGGTCCCCAGAGCAGCACTCCACATGCAGCCTCGATGCCGACCGCACTGAAAAGTTCCGGTCTCTTGATAGGTTGTACGATAGCCATATGCAACTCCTCACGTATCCCATGCAGAGCACCAATATCGGACCATGTGACATCCGGTACGGTAGCAAACCCTTCGCGTTTGGATGATGGCTGAACTTTCTTGAGCGCGTGTTGAAAGTCTTCAAATGTAATGCAGAGTGGAGCAAGCTGGGCTTCAGTCAATGGATCTGGGTGGGCATTGAGGAAATGGGCAATAGAGCCAGATGGACCAGGAAAGGCGAGCGTGAAAGAGGAAGGTAATGATGATCCTTGTTGGTTCAAACTTTGAATTTGAGGTTCCGAATGAGGAGGTTGGGTATCAACGGCCATGGAGGTAACTTCTGCTTCGCCGCTTCCATCGGCTACAGGCAGGTCTTCCGGAAGAACCAGTGAACCTTCTGATATCTGTCTGAAGATACGTTTTACGGCAATGATTCCTGCAGCACTGGTTAGTGCTGATAGGTCGGCGCCGACATAACCTGGAGTTGCTTTGGCCAGTGCATTAAAGTTGAAATCACCGTCCAGTCGTAATTTTGCGCATATAACACGTAAGATTCTCGAAAAAAAAAAAAGTTCATTTCCGAAATAGTGACAGGAGTGGGTGAGCTTACTTTGCTCGGGCTTCGTCATCAGGAACGCCCATGCTAATTTCATGGTCAAACCGACCTGCTCGCCTCAATGCGTTATCAAGAGAGTCTGGTCTGTTTGTTGCACCCATTACGACGACAGGTTTGTTATCATTCTTATCCCATGAGAGTTCTACATAGCAAAAAAAGGGTGCATATAAGGGGCAATACGAGTTAATGCGTAATATGCACTAACCATCCATGCACGTCAGAAATTGAGCGACGATCCTGCGCTCCATTTCACGCTGGGCACTCTCCCTTTTGGGTGTAATGGCGTCTATCTCATCTATAAATAGCAGACAGGGAGCGACACGCTTGAAAGGTTCTGAGTAGGTAAAGTAGCGAATATAGCGTACAAGAGCCACGTACCTTGGCTTCTTCAAATGTATCTCGTAATGTTTTCTCAGATTCTCCGGACATGCCGGAAACAACAGAGGGTGCAGATATGCTAATGAATGGGATACCCAGCTCCTGGAAATTTCAATGAGTACACCTCAGCACGTGAATATGAAACTGGCACGTACACCAGCAATGGCATTTGCAAGCATAGTTTTACCGCAGCCAGGGGGGCCATGTAGCAACACACCACGAGGCGGGGGTACACCGGTATGTAGGTAGATTTCAGGGTGGCATAACGGCATAGCGACAAGTTCAAGGACCTTTTCTACGCATGCTTCTATCCCTCCCAAGTCCGACAGTCGAGCACTTGGCGGGGAGTAGTCCTTGGCTATCGAGCCTCCAGATGCCGTCCCAGCAACTTTAGATCGTTTGCTGCTTGTCTCTACACGTGTCGATCGCAGTTTGCGCTTTCCGTTAGCCACTGTCGAGCTCATTGATTCTTGCGTCGTTTGCGATTCGACATTTTGGGATAGTGGCGCTGACTCAGATGATTCAGCATGTGAGTGTATGCTGGATTGGGCAGCAGGGGGCGTTTGTAGTTCGTCGGTAAGCGGGGGAGTTTTAGGCGGTGCGGGTGAAGAATTGAGATTGAGCTTGTTTCGTCGATGGGCGGACCACATAGTTTGCATTTGACGATTCAAAGCATTTTGGCCCTAGCTGCGATTTAGTAAGCGGGGATAACTTGCAGGAGCGCTGCTGTTCACACTCACAGAGATTTCCATTGTGGACCGACTGGACGTCGCTGAAATTGTGGCCAATCCTTTGCTGATTTTTTTTTTGGTATTTGGCTATATCTCCTGATCCAAATAAGATGACGCCAAGTAGCCTGTAACTCCTACCCACATTGTTTCCATTCACTAGCATCAATCAAACTGTTGTTTGTGTTGGTCTCGATGGAGGCACGGCTTCTCTACGCCGGCGGAATCAACGCTGATCTTGTGGGCACACACCGCGTCCATCATGATATCCCGAGATAGTCTACCTCGTAGATTGCTCCAATTTGAATCACTGGTTGTCTCTTTTGGCGATATCATTTCTTCTGTTGGATCACCAACCACATCGAGCGACTAGAGGTGTATCGACCACTCCTTTGTGTCTACCATTTCTTGATTGTTGTTTCTATGCCCCTTATGAAATGCTGTTACCCTGGACTTCCGCCATCGATACTGTTTCGATCTACTCTATCTCTCTAGTATGTATGGCTTCCTTTAACTCAAATTCATGCTCGACTTCCGTCAGGAGGTGCTTCTGGAGATGTGGCAAAATACAGAAACTACTGAGCTAACCCATTTCATAAACGACTCGAGTTCCCTCCAACTATAAGAACCTGGGCCTTCATGTCCCAGTGCCACGAACAAAGCTATAGTCCTACGTGACCTCAAAATTCTCCTATGTACAATCCGAGTCCATCTTTATCGAGTGAGAAGAACGTACCTTGCGGCACTCCCCTGCCAAGTTCCCCTAGTTCAGATCTCAAGCAGAATGCTTCTGTGTCGAATATTAGCGAAGCATCTGGGACGCGAGTGCCTACAAAGGGCCACGATGAAGCTTTCGAGGTTCTGAAAACGACCAATGGAAAATTTCACCTTGTCACGGAAGAGGAGAATAAGCGCGTTCTTGCAAAGATTGACAGACAGTAAGTAGGGAGACGAAACGTACCACTCCACACCATCAACCTCACTTGTTCCACTCAGCCTCATGCCTATAATGTTCACGATATATTTTCTGCAATGTAAGCAATAGGAGCTTTTAGTTCATCAGTATCTGTTTATGACATTCATAGATATGGATAAACAAACATTGTCATTTTCTTCTGTTTTCGGTATTCGACAGAATGCCCACCTTGTGGGGGACCAATATTCGTGGCTAGGTTCAATTCTCTTGTGAGTATCCATATATCCATCTCTCCAACTTAGCTGATGCGTCCTAGCATTGCGGAGATATTATGCCAACCCCTGTCTGCATACATGTTGGTTAAGCTGCGCTTGTCATTCTATGTACCTTTCATTGTAACCTGCTGGGGTGCAACACTTGCGGGAATGTCCGCGGCAACCAACTTCAAAGGACTGCTCGTCGCGCGCTTCTTTGTATGTCATAATCCCCCTTTTTCGTTAGCCTCAGTTCCGCCATTGACAAGCTCGGACGTTTAGCTAGGAGCATTCGAAGCCTCCGTGCAAGCCGCTTTTGTGCTGATTGGTCAGATTTGGTATCGAAGGCAGGAACAAGGTTTTCGCATTGCTAGTAAGTGATATCGTTCTGGAGAACTGCCTAGGATTAAACGATGATTTAGTCTGGTATTCCAATAATGGATGGGGAAATGTCTTTGGGAGTTTGATTGTCTATGGTCTTGGGCATATCAAGTCCCGTGTGCTATACACATACCAGATTGTTTTCTTGCTCCTTGGCCTTGTGACCTTCTTTGTTGGCTTGATCTCGTGTGTTTCCCACTTTCAGCCTCATTGTCTAAATATCTCATATACACTTTTTAGATTTTATGTTTTTCCTGACAACCCAGTTCGGAACAGGTTTCTGAATGCCGAAGAAAAAGTTATCGCTGTAGAGGTGACGGTTTTTATTCCCTGATTGTATATGCCGCTGTTAACTGTATACCAGAGGCTACGTGCTAATCAACAAGGGCTCGAGACAAAGGAATTCAAAATTGCTCAGACGGTAGAAATGTTCCTTGATTTGAAGAGTTGGTGCTGGATGACCATGATGTTTGTGATCACGATACCCGTGGCTGGCATCAATATCTTTGGTCCGATGATACTTCAAGGTCTGGGCTTTGACAGGTACTCGCGCTGTTGTTCTTGTGGAAATGAATTTCTGACGCTTATTTACAGTTACCAAGTCATGCTCCTCAATGTACCTTTTGGGGTTCTACAAGTTTCCTGCATTGCTGCTGCATTCGTACGCATCGCTTTTCGATCAGTGTTCCTTTGTGCTAATGTAGTTTTTTCTTAAGTTGGCATCCAATAAGCTTCGTATGAAATCGCCTGTTCTGCTTCTTGCTATGATCCCTTGTATCACTGGAACTGGTACGTTTGATCATTCTTTTTATAGTTTCTGAACTAACTCCATATAGCCATGCTCCTGTTTCTTGATCGTACATCGCGAAATAAGCCAATTCTTTTGGCTGCCTATTACACATTATCTGCATATACCGCGGTTACTCCAACACTATTGAATTGGCAGTCTACCAACGTGGCTGGTCATACTAAAAAGACGTCGGTAAGTTCCAGTTTACAACCTAATTGCTATTGTTTTGACACCCCAATGAAAAATTAGACGACCGCATTTATGGTGACGGGCGGATTTTGTGGTGGCATGGTAAGCCATTCTTAGGTTAGAAATACCAACAAATACCAAACGTACGTAGGTTGGACCACTGCTATTCTCACCCCAGGAAGGTCCTCGTTTCCGAAAAGGTGATGTTCATCAGCTCGCGAGGGGAAGTTACACTTATCCACCATCATTTGAAGGCTTGTTTGCTCTCTTGATTGCATTTTGTGCTTTCAGTGTGCTTGTGTGCATTACTGTAACATACTTGCGCTATCTGAATCGAAGAAATGAAAACCGTCGGATCCTTGCCGGAAAACGTGAGCTGTCATTAAACCTTTATAAAGACTTTTGATCAACAACTTGTTCCAGGGGCTAAGATTATTGATATATCGATGCTGCCTGTGCAAGACGCGAATGCACTTCAGTTACAAAATGTTATCGGCCACGACGCATTCAAAGACATGACAGACCTGCAAAATGAAGAATTTATCGTAAGTTCCTCTTTTGTTTCTACGACTAATAACTAATGTTAACAAAAACCTAGTATGTATACTAAAACTAGTCGGATACCTAGTTTCTTACGCCACATATTCCGCATGTAGTGCCCACCACATAGTAGATCACAAGTAAACAGAGATACCATTTTTTCTTTTTTGGCTTCGGCTTGTTGTTGTGACTGTCACTCCGTTGACTCCCAATTTTTGGACCACGTTATTACATCACATCGCCTCCATCTCTACACATGAGTGCTCGTACCCCTTTCGTACCGTCTGGAACCAGACAAGAACCCCGAGGGAATGGTGACCAACAGGAAAGTTACGATCCATAGTTTGTTACCTCACCTAGTTTATTTCTGATACATTTCAGAGCCCTCTAGTGGATTCTCTGAGCAAACCAGATTCAGTAGCAATCAACAACGAGAATGATTCAACCAAAGCACCCTTCTGCGGGAATGTTGAAGACTTGTACAACAACAAGCCTTTAAACGTCAATGGCTTAATACGAACACGGGCCCGCTCCAAACCGCAAGAAGGCAGCACTAATCAGCAACAAAGCATCTTCAGGAAGTCTTCTTTGAGCGAGCACCACATTTTACGATCAAGCACGACAGAGCCCCACCACGACTCGGAACAGCATCATCAACACGCGCATATACCCAACATTGTTGCTCCAAAGCCATTCAAAGCATCCAGATTGACGCCGTCTCTGCTTCTGAACGTGCCAAATGCCGATGTTCCTTCTGATTCTCTTTCTCCATATGCTTTCAAGACACCTGCATTGCCCGCTGTGCATACCCCCGAAGAGGTGTTCTCAAATAATGCGCATATACCCACTGATTCTCACGCTAGTCCTCATGGTGGGGATCTATCATCAAATTCACATATGCGGACGCTCCATAACGTTGCTGGTGATAGGAGCTTATCAGTACACCTGACTCCACGTATCATGGTGGACAAGAATGGGCAGGCTATGAATGGAATAGGAGTACAACAACAACAACAACCTATTGATAACCAGGTTGGCAAAATGAGCGCAGTGGATACTACAGCCAATGGAAGTCATCGACGTAGAAGAAATGAGGTCCATGAAAACTCCGGTGGTCGTGTTGCTGAGAATGGGTATCCGGTCAAGCGATTCAAAGTCGATGGTAAAGGCCCGCGTCGGTTTTCGAGTGTAACTCTTTGTTTCTGGAGCTGCTTTGTGGTCTTGACTTGTACCAGGTTGATAAAGCTAATCAAACCAATCAAGGATACGCTGCCAATGTAGGGACCGAGTATCAATCATGGAGTTATCCAGAAAGTCACAGCCAGAAAACTTTAGCTGAGGCCCCTGGAACTCACCCGTATTCTAGCTCTGAGACTCTCAATGTTATGCAACAGGACTTGACGCCGCACCTTGGGGCCCTTGATAGAATATTAGGGAGAGATGTCAATGCATATACAGAGGAAAGACTGATTGAACGGTATGAACATGCAGCTGCCAGATGGCGGGATTGCACTTATGAAGAGTGGCTCGCTGGTGCAGAAGGTAGCGTTCAAAGTCTTGAATCTTTTCAGCTGAACGGTTCCTGTAGAAATCAAAGACAACTTTGCGAAGATACTGGATTTCGTGAGTTAGTTATTCATGCAAGACAGCCGCTAAAGTGCTTTTTTGTAGGTTAAGGACCATATGAGGTGATTTTTCGGCTTTGGGCCATTTGCTTTGGTCTAACGGCTTGGCGTCTTCCAGTGCAAAGATTGATCTTTTTGCATCGTTCGATAAGAAATTGGAGGAGCACGATCATCTCTTGGCACAGCGAGAAGAGAAGCTTTCTGTTGTCCGTAGTCGACTGGTCAAGGAAAGTGAAAGCGTTCTTGGGAGGTCACTTGGCATGTTACCTTCGGACTTGACGACTGGGACTGCAACAATGGACTAGGGGGCACATTGACACGTGTTGCCGCATGTACTACCGAAGCGTAAAACAATACTTGTAATGCACTTGTCTGACGATGACCACATGTTTCTGGTTGGGAACTGTGACTTGCTACTCTTGTGGCTCACCAGAGGGCTATTGAGAGTCATGGGTGCTTATCGTAGGTCTATCATTGGCTGCTGATCTATTTGCTATCTTGAATGCGTGGTATCTTTGTACATGCTTCCTTTTCAATGTCTTTGTTCGGCTGGAACTACTTTTATCTCTGGCGGTGAAAGGTAGGCACCGCTTTAACGGAACAAAGTTAAACCCGTTCGTCATAATATAGGTCGGCCCATTAAACACATTGGATTTTTTAAAAGTTATATTGCCTTGAGATTCGTGAATAAGCGTTCAATTCATCTGCTTTCACAAACGAGAGAAGGATATTGTAAGAGAAGAGAAGATAAAATGATAGGAATCTTCAGTGGATAATTGATTCAGATTTACTTGCCTCCCTGCTTCATATGATTTGGGTATTGTTGCATCCTCTGCAACGTGTTGTACTCCTCAAAAATAATACACTGATTATAGCATTCTAAACATATCCAGGTTTGGGCTCCATTGTTATCTATGGTCCATCGGCGAGTGTTCACATGAATTAAAAAGCACCGCTCTATGTGAGCTGTTTAACAAGCGGTTCCTGATAGGGTGAGCCGGATATTCTAAAAATATCTTGCCGAACTTTACTCAGGTAGCACCCTGGCCCCATACTCACACTGAACTTGGATGTTCGATTCGGAATAATCATACGTTGCTTTCTTTAGAAAATGCAGAAATATCGTCCGATATCTTTTGCTGGCGCTCACCACTGCAGAAAAACACATCCAGTGTGGATGCAAGGGTGGGTAGACCCTGAGTCATAATAATAACTTTCGGCTCCATAGTTCCGCTGAATTTATTTGTAAAGAACAATTTCCGTTGTCAAAGCAGTCCTTCCCTTCAGAAATGAAACCCCGTTGGGAGCGGATAATTGTATGATCGGGGTTTCCTTGTATTTATTTTATTATTTTGAATAAGGGACTAATGCAGATATTGGTAGTAATCTTAACTCGCAAAAATTTTCATGCGAGGGGGCCAAAAACACCGACTGTGGGGACTGTAACTTTCCCAATTACAACCCACGACGACGACGCGCTAGGTTGTGAGCAATGTGCGTTCTTCAACATCCGTTCCTTTTCATTTCTTCACACATATTCAATATAGGCCGGACGGATCCACGTTTGCCCATTCCTGCAGCTGCATAACTCAGCCAATGTTTCTCAGGACAGAAGATGATACCACCAAGTCACGAAGTGCGATAGAGACTGTACCATACGAGATCCTCACGCTCATTTTTGAATGCGTTTGCACATGGCACGATGGCGATCCTGCCGTGTTTCGCAATCTACTATCTCAAGTCTCGCGAAAGTGGCGGGAACTGATTTTCCACACGCCGTCTTTGTGGAGTGTCCTGTATTTATCCCCGTCGCAGGAGCCGAGCCAGCTCATGGAATCGCTGGAGATGCACCTCGAGAGTTCGAAAACATGCCTGCTAGATATACACCTCTTTTGCTACTGGGATCCAGAAATTACAGAAGCCATTTTTGATCGCATCACCCCACACTGCGAAAGATGGAGGAGCCTGTCCGTAATCACGCCAAATATGGCTACTTTCTCACATCTTCAAAATATCCGCAGTGCTTCGCTCAGAACGCTCGAAGTTTCCTACTTCTCGTCGGGCAAGACGTATGGCATTCCTCCTCCATCGCTTTGTGTTTCCCGTTTTCCAAATTTATCGAGCCTGTCCTTGCGAAATGTTGGAGTGCTAAATTCGGACACGCTACCGCGGCTGAAGCGTCTCGAGGTTTGGGGTTATGTCACTGGGAATGATATTCCCGGGCTGTATGATATTTTAGCTGGTTCACAGGCACTAGAATACCTTCGCTTTCACTTGAAGCCGACGGAGGTGTTACAACATTATATCCACAGGGGGCAGAGTATACCCGTATTTCTCCCAGCGCTGCGTATCTATGATATCATCACGTCTGAGGGGATATCGCATGACTTGTCAGCAATGGTGCAAATGATATCGTGTCCAAACCTCATGTCCATGACGATTCAGGACTATGAAAATGGCAGGGCAGGTGACACCCTAGTGCAGTTCACGGGAAATTCATATACGCCCTCAACGGCCGATGAAGCCGTTGCGCTAGCGTCATGTCGTACACCAGCGACACCACGTTTGTATGTTCACTCAAGTGACCCTTATCTGGCATGGACGTCACTCTCGCCCCGGCCCGCATTAATTGCTCTTGAACTCCACGCACCCGTGTGGCCGCGCCATGCCCATCTGGTGGAGGCGTTTTCTAGTCTATCTTCCCTTGAACGCATGGTCCTGCGTGGGCTACGAGCTTCGGATGCTTTAGATGCGATAGGACCTGGAGCGGTGATTACGATACCCAACCTTAGAACGCTGGACATTGAGTTTTACTATACCCGAGCCACTGTAGACCGACTAGACGGCGCACGATTCTTAGGATTATTCTCTATGCCCAATCTTGAAAGTCTTCGATTAGCCAATCTGCATGCAGCTGAATGGGATAGTATCATACGCTGCTGCTGCTGCTCGGACAGAGCCAACTTCAGGACGATCCGCTCGCTCACCTTGGTTGATATGAAGGATTTTTTGTCTTCCGCCAATGATCTGTCGAGGATTTTTCCCTGTTTAACTGACCTTCAACTTGTCAGCACGCGGTCAAATGACTTTTTGCGCCACATACTGTACAGCCCCCCTAATCTCCCCATCTCGTCACTCGCTTGGCCTGAGCTCCGAGCATTGGCGATCCATGGAGACAACCTTATAAGCAAATCCCTTCTTTATAGAGTGCTTGAAGTCCAGTCTGGAATTGGACGACCAATAGACCTCACATTAGACGAAGGTTGCTTTGGAAATCAGGAATCTCTCGACTGGTTATCCACTCATTCAAATCTAAAGCTGGTTGCAACGTAATATAATTATTCGATTGAGACATGTCATTGGAGTACAGTGCTATTGTAAATAATAATCTTGCAATACTCCTAATAGAATTATAGTTAGCATCTCCAAAGAATCGAGGTGGGTTGATAAAAGAGATCAGGAGAAATGGTATAATCAATGCCACAATTGCAGCTAAGCAACAGCTTCTAGTTGATATTTTTTAAAATATAAAGTATCATCCCGAAGGAGTATAGGATAAATAAACTCCACAAACCTGCATGGAACGAGAGGTTCGTGATCCTGTCAAAAATAACGCAAGTCAATACCATAGTAGTAATAAGTGAGATAAACAGAGGTCAGAAGGGGGTGCCCGAAGATTGAGCTGTGCGGGCAGTTTCGGCAGTAATAGTTACGAAGACCGTCGTGATAAAACATCATTCAAGTTTGAGTAGGTTGAACACTTACACGTGTAGACCCTTGTTTGAGTCACGAATCGCGGACAATGAACAGAAATAGGACGTTGATCTTCTAGGCCAACACTAAGAAAGAAGGGCACATTAGCTCCAGTTGGTCCGACTGGTACAAAAAGGGGTATAACGAAAGATCAGGTAATACAAAAGTATACAGCCATGAGTTGTCAGCAGGTTCGGCTCGATGTGAGTCGACCTCAGCCGGTAATTCACATTTTCATCAGTTTGGAGAATGAGGCAATACGTACCAGAACATAAGGGTCTTGCCGATGCAGGTGATAATGAGGCCAAATCTGTTCCGGGAGGAAGTTAGCAAACTAGATCAATACAGATGGCGAGGAGAGTCAGTGGATTGACAGATAAAAAAAAGATAAAAGCATTGGGTCCTTTGGACGCTCAGATACTCTAGTTTGAATGTTGAAAATCATCTTTTTCGTAGCAGGTGACCTCCCTGCTGACGTAGTTGAACCAAACTCACCTAGGAAGGCGCGGAGAAACATTGTGGAGATGGAACGAAAGCCTACTAAAGACATGTTAGATCTGGCGCAAAGATTGGAGGAAAGGACAGGAAAAAAACCGATCAGTGTAACTATGACAAGATAAACCACATTGTACCAATGTCCAGGTATGACAAAAGTACTCGACAAGTATTTGAATGACATCCCGTCGAAATACTTTGGAGATCTAGTGCTTACCTTGTGTATCACTTCATTCTGAGTGTCGAGCGTGGTGTCAAGCCCATCGTGAAAGCTGACAGTAAGTGAGGGACGAGAGCAACATTAAAAATTTTTGGTTGGCGTGGATGTCGATGGAGTTTAGGGCCGGTTCCCACGCTACTCACTATGTTTGTAACTACACGCTTTTAGATTAACCTGTGACTAGTACTCTGAAGCTCAGAGTCCGGAGACAACTTGGAATTATTGAACTAAGCTCATAGGCTGCCCGTCAAGGGTCTAAAGAACCCCGTCTATAGAAGGTGAATGATGCAATCTAGCTCAATTGGTCACAGTACCAAAATCTCCTGTGAGTTTCTCCGTTCATTCCGGTTACAGACGAGTTAACCAGTTTTGAACATACAGGATAATGACCCACACAGAATAATGTGTGTTGTCCATAAATGTTTTCTATATATCTCGCGCACCTGTAAGGCGGTTCAAGCCTTTTGCGTTGACTGGCAAAAAAAAAAGAGCAAAAGTGAATCGCAAGCGGGCCATGGTACCTGACACCCCACACCCCTCTTTCCTGAAAAGAAATAGATCCTGAACCTAAACAAGATGACTGTATCCGGTTGTGTCCAACCGTTTCGAGCTTCGAATACACAGCGACACCATGTGGATTCATCGCGAGCCATTCCGACTCGACATCAACCTATTTTGACATTTCATGCCATTTATTGAACATCCATATAGCATATCCGCTTTGGGCTAGGTTTCGTTTTCAGATGCTATCAAACTTCTTCTGCCGCCTCGGGTTTCCTCTCTAGTAAATCCGTTGGATCCCGGTCATTTTTGTAAGTTGATGAGCCGGCTTTTCTGAATGTGGAATTGCTGAGTGCGGGAGCCATATGCGGCCTGGAAAAAATGAACCGATCGAGCAAATACTTTGCCGTTGATGGTCATTTGCCCTTTTGGTCATGGGTGTTGCATGCGCCTTGGGTCGAATTCGTACAAACACAATCTAGATCAACGCTAGAGCATTTTGAAGTTTATTTATTTGCTGGCGAACCCCCTTGCATGATGGTCATTAATACGAGATATGAGTCTTGGGGGATTTAATCGAGCGTTCTCCGATTTTGCAGGCGACCTGCTGATAATCCTCTTTCTGGTGTTAGGGACCAAATACGCTTCAACATGCGCAGTTATAAGGAGCTTGATCATAGGCGCCCCAGCATGCTCCTCGTCTGGCCTACCCTTTCTTTGACTGCTGCTTTCCTGTGGGCTATGAGTTCTCATTCTCTCGGTCTGTATATCTGGCGGTAAGCTCGAATCATTAGTCCCCTCTCTTGGGAAGATATCCTCACCCCATGGCTGAAATCCTTTGACGTGGCTTCGTTTGGTTCAGTGGCCGGTAGGGGCCGGCTGCTTCTCCAGGCATGGCAATCTTGCCCACGATCACTGGGTATCTACGCCCTCTCTCACTTCCAGAGTCTGTTTATCGTCAATCTATGCAGCCTTGCTCATGGTTCCCGCTACTTCGGCTGGTATCTATGCTGGGATGCTATGCTGGACTCGAGTCGCAACGTTTAACCCAAGGGAAACGCCCATTACCACCTGCAGAATCACTATTCTGTCCCTGAGACACCCCCCATGAACTCGGCGCTTATTATGTGGTGGAGCGATCGTACGGCCGGGTCATCGTTGCATGATACTGAACGACCTAAGTCAATCCAGAAGGTTGGGGACGGGACAAGACATAACGAAAAAGGGAAAGCGTAAGACTTGACCATGTGGGGATAATCTCATGCTGAAGTTGATGGCGGGGTGTCAACAGTCAACGTTCAATATATTTTATCAGAGGCCCATTTATCTACGGTAGGCTTATCCTCCGTTTTCAAGGGACATTCCCCGTTTAATCAACCCTGCAGCTCGTTTACAGGATCTGCTGCGGTTGCATGACCACCACCTCAGGATGAATCAGGCGCCATTATGATGAACAGAACCACCCATCCTAGGATTTTCGGGTAAATTTCAGGTATATCACAATCACAATCCACACGGGAAGAATGAAATCCGCAAAAAAGTATATATTTCCTTTTTTTTCTCATCCGATTTCGGGTACGTGATACATAGTTTTAAAAATTACAAGTGTTACAACATGTGCTGATACAGACTTAGTGAACAGGAGCAACAACGGTCTGCTTTTCCTTCTTAAGGTCGGCAAGGGCCTTGTCAGACAAGCCCAAGTGGGACTTGACGAGTTGGGCAGGAATAAGTGCCAACCACTGGAAGAAGACGTTATCAAAGAGCTCCAACGAAAATTGGAGTGTGAACCAACCTGCATGAGACTGACGTCCTCGTATTTTTCTATTGAGTGGTATTCAATTCAAGCTCTTGTTAAGCGTCCCAGAAATCAACACACCTGATCTGAAAATTTCCAGGAAGCGCAACGTTGTGTTGCCTGTGTTTTCAACATAGTGGCCTGTGGAATATTTTTAGCTCGCGGCTATATTGGGAGAGACTTCCCATACCCATTGAACCAGGAACGTAACCTTCAGGGAGTCTGAATTGAACACTGAAACTTGACAAAAATATTTTTATATTGGCTCACCAATATCACCAGCCTGGGAAGGTCGTGAGCCAAAAATATACGATACGTAACGAAAGAAAATACAATACCTGGTAGTCGAATGTCCTCGCGTTTGACTGCGCAGCAAAGATTGTCACACGGCCAGTTCCTTCCCTTCACCGGAGTCAGGAAGCGAGGACACAATACCCAGAACATGACTTACAAGAACAAACTCCACTCGTCCTCAGTGGGGTGCCACTATCCAAATAATGTCAGAAAATAATCAAACTCTAGCTTTCATCAATCTTACGTGGAGCTCTCTGTCATCGAAATCAGCATTGTATCCAGTCAAAAAAAAGACTCTAACTCACCGCATTGCACCGGGTTCAACAGTCACCTCTGCAGGTATCAAGAGTATTGAGGACGTGTCATGACTGTCAAAAGTGAATAGGCTTACCAGCAGCTGCAATAGTCTTGGAGATCTTGAATGTCGAAGAATCCACAACCTTGACGGAGCCTCCAGCGAGTTTATTTTCCTTGACTTTTGAGAAGGCAAATGAGTATGGGTTGTCAACGACTCCTTGTGGGCTCTTTGGTGCTTGGTCGTCAGCCTCGGGCAGGGCTACGTAATGTGAGTGCTATTTCGAATATCACAATCAAAGGCAACTTACTTGCGGGGAAGATGTACAATTCCTCTTCTGGGACGTTCGCCCAGGTCTGGATGTCACTACATTTGGCTCAAAATCAGAAATGGTCCTGTTCTCTCATCAATCAGATACTCACGTTCCGAAGTTCTTTGCAATAACCTCAGCAGGAATGTGGGCGAGCCAGTCTGTGAGCTAGGCTGGGTGTCAGAGGGTATCATCGGCGGCTGATGCATGATAGGTACCAAGAAGGTGGAGTCTTCGCTGAATGTTCCAGTGTCGAACACCTTTCACAAGCCGGTTAATAGTCGTGCCGCTGGGCTGTGACACCCTTAACGACTCACCAAGACGAATTCGGCACCTTCTTTGTTGTCATCTGTAGCTTGCAGCGAGTGGGGAATACCAGCAGGGAAGTACCAAAGATCGCCTTCATCCTAAACACTGGTCACTATGATGGTACTGGTGGCTGACAAATTGATACATACCACAGTCGCAACATAGTTCTTGCCCTGAGGGTCTATAGCCGTAACTTGGACTCGTCCCTGGACGCCGATCATGAGCTGAATGAAGCACGCCAAAAAAATTGCAAAAGAGTTACCTTGAGGACATATGCCCACTGGAGTAGAGCAAATATGTTTCAGAAAACCAATGTTTGAAGAGAAAGCTATCCTTTACCTCTGCGGTTTTGTGCCAGTGCAATTCTCTATACCGGGGATCAGCTCGTACGTTAAGAAGTCTATTAAGGTACATACCTGACGGCACCAGCTTCCAACCTCATGTTGACACTAGACATTTCTGCAAACAATGTTAATGCAAAGGGTGAACCAAAGCCCTGCTACTACATACGCGTCGCAATAGGCATGACATTAACTGCGAGGAAACGTCAGTCACCCGGGTTTACAGCAACCAGTTGGCAATAACATACCGTTCTCTTGACGGGCCCAACCGCCGTCCTGAAGTCGGTTGTGACTAAGACTGAATGGCCACTTGGCATTGGCACTATGGGGAAATTCAATTAAAACACAAAAGGCAAGAAGTATCGAGCCAATACATACATGCTTCCATGGTCAGTGGTGGGTGGTGCCAGTAAATCCGGGTTTTGCTTGTCAATTGGCAGGTTGTCCGGTCCCAAAAGGACAGATCCAAGAGTTCCACGGATGGGTGCTGGTGTACCGCTGTTTTCATTCCAGAGAGGGTTGTTGGGTTCCAAGTCGATTGTCGGGAATGTGGCAGTCGAAGCAGGGGCGTCTGCAGTTGACGTGGGTGCCGATGATGAAACTGGTTCTCCACTGCCCGACGCGGACATGGATACCGATTGAGACACAGATACAGACGCAGATGGAGAGGTGGATGCTGACAGGGTCCCTGAGCTGGAACCCGGTGGTGCGGGAGCCGTGAAGGCAAAGCGAGCCAAGAGGAGGGCACAGAAACAGCTGGTGAAGTGGATCATGGTAGTAGATTCCGATGCAAAGGAGGTGCAGGAACTGCAGATGAGTCTCGAAAACTAACCCGTTTTAAAGGCAAAACGCGGACACAAAATAGTTTTCCAAGGATTGCGTTGTTGTATCACGAGGAAATCTTCCCATGCTATGGACGTGGTGTCCATATGACTACATCGTAGTCAGAAGATGCTTTGCTTTCGATCATAGTCGTGGTGGCCTAAGCTGCTTCCATGAAAGGTCGGTTACGTCCACAAGAGGAAAGCCACGTCCAGAAGAGATTATTTCCCTCAGTAAGACCGCAAACCACGCGATGACATCTGGTTACACGCAACAGCAACAAGGCTCCTTTAGGTGCGGAGTGGAAAGATCTCGTCATCGAGCTAATGGGAACTGAAGTTGGTTCGTTGCACTAAATTGGAGCCACCTCTAGATAGATTGCGTAATGGGGAAAAAAGAAGAGTCCGCGATTGCAGACTTGGTTACAAAAGGAAGTCCACTTCGAACCTAGCGGATATCTCTAGAATGCATCATGCCATCGGATAATGGCCCATTCCATCAGCTATTGGCCATCTATTAATTATTCAACCCACGGTATCACGGGAGACATGAATAATTGAGAGCAACGGCAGATTCGACAGGTCTTCCGGATGGGTATCGTAAAAACGGTGAGGTTCGTACGAGAACACTAGCGGGATTCAAGGAAACCTTGCCTTTCCCATTCTAGTCGAGATTTTCCTATGCCACCAGGGCTACTTGTGCAGGTGATGACTGCATTAATGAGCCGTGATGATGGTGATGACACTCGCTACATCCGTATCGCGTTGCAGCATGCCGCAGCACTTGAGTGATAATTGATCAAGTAACCCAAACAGCTATGACACAATGTCCATCGGACTTAGGGTGTCAGTCCGAAATCTCCTTAGAGGATTGATAGTCGAAAAGATTAGGACGGTGAGGGGGATCATGGGGGAATCCCTACCAGGACGCCCTCCCTCATTGAGCCAAAAGCCTGGCCTGGTAAGGCGGCATCAAGTGAACTGGCTCCGAAGTGACGATTGATATTAACCTCGGCAAGCACGGCTGCCCCACGATAGCATATTTGTCATGAATTATGGGGTGCTAGAGATAGTCCATTAAGGGAATGTGAACAGGTTGTACTATGAATACTTCAGGCAACTAGGATAGAAGTTATAGAAGACTCAACCACTGCTAAATCGGCCCGCTTGTGGTTCCAAATTAGCACCTGTCATGTGTTGTTTAGGGCCTGAGAGAAAACGAGCAAAGGAAGAGGAGATGGCTGTTAAGCTCTCTCTTATTGTCATCAGAAGGATATTTAGCAATGCGGTGCACTCGATGACGGATTCTTCTCGGCAACATCGTCAGCCTCTCCAACATTGACACGGGGCCCACTCTGCACATGCAATTTTATTCAACTGGGCATTACATTCACAGATCGGCCGCGCTCGAGGATGTCGATGGCTTGTCCGACTTCGACAAACCAGCTATATCCCTTTGAATTGGACCCCTCGCCAGAGACTATTGGGTATCTTGCGGCCTGGAAAAATGAAGTATAAGGCAATCCATGTACGTGAAGGTGAAGATGGTCGACAGAGTTGAAAGGCGGGATATGAAAGCCCATTCTGGCCGATTGGAGTAGATCAGATGGATCGTTTTTTGGTATCATTGTTCAAACTAACTTACCGCCGCATTGGAGGAGGTACACCTTTCTCATCCAACAACTGATCTCCGAGAGCACGCATGTCCCGTACTAATGGATCCTACGTGTAGTGATCATGTTTTCATGTTTTCTTTGTTTGGGCATTACTTACGCTTTGTAACATCTGACTGTTGCAAAGATTTTACACTGTCTAATAGACACTGTTAATAAGCTCGGAAACGGTCATAAGAAGATGAATATGCCTATATGCTCGCGGGGTATGACCAAATAATGGTGTTTAGAAGCCGGCCTGTGATCTTTGAACGCAATGTAATTTTCGTCCTTTCGGCGAGACGCACATTAACAAGCTAGTATAGATATATGGGGTATTGCAGTAAAAAGTGTTTTTTGTTTACCTCCCAAAGAATGCTGAACCCGTTTTCAACGCAAACGTGGCAGAAGGCGCATGATGGTAGCTTATCAGAAAGGTATGCGTCACTGTTGGCGTCAATTTCGGATCTCAAATGGAAGCAACTTTTGAGCACGTTGTCAAATAATCCGAGTCCCAGCATGTAAAGAGAGAACAGAAAGAGGACCGTTGCGATTAATTAGGAGCTGTGGTGAGTGGTGCTGTAGTGGTGTGACGTAAAGTCACGTATGTGACATATGCTCTGTATGGTCATCACCAACTGCGAAACCGGGCCGTACTGCTGTGATACATTGAACTGCACTCAGGCTATTGTACAGTCTCTGCTTGATATCACACAAGAAATCCAACCGACTGATGCCAAAAGTTAGGCAAAAACCAGGGAGAACTGGATCTCAGCCTAAGCCTCAAACCATGCCAGCGGAGATACTAGTTGACAACATCTGCAGTCACCTAGTCGAGACGTTCGCAGATGAAAGTAGCAAAGAGAGTATCTTGGACAAGTTCAAGACTGCTATACGGTGGTACGTTAACAGGTACCAAGTGGTCACAAATTCAAACAAGCGTCGCAAGGTACGCTTCTCCCCGCTTCCCCTCCCTCCCCACTTTTCTTCCTCCACTTTGCATGTCACACTAGCACTTTCTTCTTTTGATATGCACTGCACCTATACATATATCTGAACTCGGTTGACCCCTGTCCAGGTCGCGTCGCCAACATGTGGTACCTGTCACATATCACTCTTCCGGCCGTTCGTTTGCTTACACTGCGACTACGCTGGGTGCTGGACGGACCAACACATAGCAGGTCACTTAAGAGACGAATGCCATCAGTTTTGTTTGTCCCTTCCCATCCCCATCCCCTTCTCCTGTACTAACCAAAAACTAAACGACACGTTACATATGTGCTGTTTGAATCAGGTGCAGATGCCAAGACGGGTGCTACGTACTGTTCAGAATGCGAAGACTTTATTTATGATCCTATACTCCGCGACGTTTATTCATCCACCATTCTGAGTATGGAAGAGAAGCACACCAGATTCCAAGGTTAGCCTCCTCCCCTTGCATACACACACTCGCGTGTGTGGTCCACCCATACACGTACGCATCACCGGCAACTAATGACCCAATCAAAAGTGCTAAGCAAACGCCGCGAACCATTCCAATCCTGGGTCCCTTCAGAAAAGGACAACGCAGCTTTAGAACAAGCGCCTCCTGTCCCATGTCAAGGTCAGTTCATCTCCTCCCTCACCTGCAACACAAACTATGAAAACTGAAGTGACCACCAAACCGCGACACCCAAAAAGGCCGGCGCGGGCTGCTCAACCTGGGTCAAACCTGCTTCTTCAACGTCATCCTCCAAAGCTTCGTACACAACCCACTCCTGAGAAACTACTTTCTCGGGGACAAACACAACTGGAGGCAGTGCAAAACAGAGAACTGTACCTGCTGCGAGATGGACAAACTGTTTGCCGAAGTGAATTTACCCCCCCTTCATTTCCCCTTACTCTCCTAAACTGACAAACAAAACAAAACCTCTTTAAAATCCCCCCCCTTCTAGATATACTCAGACGACAACTCAACACCATACGGTCCACATACCTTTCTTGCCACAACTTGGCGCGCGTCGGCAGAGTTGGCGGGTTATGCCCAGCAAGACGCACACGAGTTCTTCATCTCGGCGCTCAACCAGATTCACGCCACCTCCCGCGGCTCAACCGAGGTCTCATGCAACTGCATCATCCACTCCACGTTTGCAGGACAACTGCAGAGCGACGTCAAGTGCGAACGATGCGGGAATGTGACGAGCACAGTGGATCCGATGCTGGATATCAGCCTTGAACTCAAGGGGATCAAGAACGGCAGTGGCAGCAGTACCAGAGGATCACCCACAACCCTTGGTACTGGCGATAACAATAGCAACAACAACCTTGCAGCCTGTCTGCGAAGGTAAGCAACCTATTCCCCCCACCCCCCTCTCCTTTTCCCAAAATAGAACGCGGGGTGTATATGTTTGTGTGAATAACAAAACAAACACCCACAACATATGTTTTCTCTTTTTGAATATCCATTTCATTTATCTTCTTCTATTTATAGATTTACCCAACCTGAGAAACTGGGACCGAAAGAATACAGCTGCAGTAAATGTGCAAAGTCTTCACACGTAAAGTTTTTTCTTATTCGATGGAATACCTCATTTCTGAACTCATACATGACATACACATTCTTTTTTTTCTCTCTCTTTCTCCCTCTACCAACAGGAAGCCAGCAAGCGGCTCAGCATCCGTAAACTTCCCCCCGTACTCAGCTTCCAATTCAAGGTAAAAGAATTTCCGCGCGCGTTTAATCATTATATTCATTCCCAACTTACAAAAATTCTGGGATCACGCAACGGTCACACCTCACAGCGCTTCGAACACAAAGGCTTAGACAAGTCCTCTTCCACTCGGAAAATCGAATCCCAAATCCGCTTTCCAGCAACACTCAACATGGCCCCATACACAACGCTCTACATGCGCAAATCGGAAAAGGAGAATAACAATACTAATAACGGGTCATTCACCTCGTGAGTTTTCTTCCCCCCACCCTCCACTAATTCACCAACCAAATCCCGAATCCGATAGGTACCCCGGACCCGATAGCATATACGAATACGACCTATTTGCAGTCATTAACCATGAAGGTCAGATGAACAATGGTCATTACACTAATTTTGCCCGTTTCGGTGATGAGGTGGGTGTTTTAGATGTTTTCCCCTTTTTACCTCTTATTGCTCCACACATGTGCTTCCTCTATCATATTTTTGGAAATTTTTTTTTAAAAAAAAAACAACAACCTGAAACGTAAAACAATTAACTGATATCTTTTTTTTCTTTTCTCTTTCCTAGTGGTACCGCTTTGATGATGACAAGTAAGCATCCATGCTCGCTGTCTTTGTTCTTCCATTCCAACTCATATCATCACTATCACCCGTCCATCAATTTAATAACAAGAGTCACACACACCACGCTAGGCGCGTGCCTCAAATCAGCTGCATACATGTGTTTCTACGTGAAGCGCCATTTGGACTACAAGCCACATATGACCCCGTCCTATGTCCGTGCCCGCGAGGCTGAAGCAGCCAAGGAGAGGGAACTCGAAAAGGAGAAGGAGGCCGCACGGATCAAAGAGCTTGAGGATGCCTTGCTGGCCACGGTGTAATATATATATATATATATATATGTGTGTGTGTGTGTGTATAATGGAAGTAAGGAAAGTAGAGAGCACCTGATGTGTAGAGAGACAGTGTAGACGTGCGGCCTGATTTTCTTTTCCTTTTTTTTGTTTTTTTTTTGTTATTATACCCCACCCAATTTTGTATTATCAGTGGAGTCGGAGGAGGATTGGCGTTTCTAGATTTTACACACACGTGTCAAGTACTGTGGGGTCCTTATCAATACAATACCCCAGGAACAGAAAGTGAAAGTAAGGGTAGCCAGCTCCAAAAAAGTCCAATATAATAATTTCTCACAGATACCCATAAATATACAAAGGGTCGCGGGAGCGAGAGAGGTACACAGTTCCTCTAGATATTAGCTAAGGTGCAGCAGCGGACGCATCTCCCAGAATGTATCCTTAATAATATCGCAGTGCAAAAGTTCTATCTTTGTTGGTGGGTTGACTGCTGCTTTTCTTTTCTTCTCCCGTTTAGAAGCCGTTCCTTGCTTCGGCATCTGCAAGATCGGCTGCGACTGCGGCTCCTGCTGCTGCTTATCGCCCAACAGGTTCTCTCCGCCGAACTCGCGGGTTACATGTGAAGCATTCTGATGTGAAGATAAAAACAGAAGGAAGCGGAGGTAAGGACTCTTGTCAAGGAAAGTGCTATAACAAGAACAAAATGTAAAAATAGACTCATCGCGGACCTTATCAGAGGAAGGAGGCTGGTCAGAGGGATGAGATGCCGAACCCTGGTGGTTCAAAAAGGTCAGCTCATTCTGCCGTCATATTGGAGCCATCAAAAGAACTTACCTCGGCATGCTGTCCTTCAGCCAGAGAACTGGTTATCTGTAAATATCCAGATATTATCATTCGGTGAAATCGGCGAGTTTCACAACCCAGGTGTCGTCGTTGAAAGAGAAAAGGGCGAACTGACCTCCTCACGGACCAACACACTCCCCTTCTTGAACCGTTCATCAATATCGTTATAGTTGATTTTGAACCTGCTGAACAGGATCTCGTGTTTTTCCTTTGATACAGTGCCCTGTGTGATTGTCAGATTCAGAGATGTATCTAAAATTTTGCACGACTCACGCGAAGTGTAGCGTGTGCTTGGGTGGTAGTCTCCCCACCTTGTTGCACGAGTGCCCAGAAAGCCGTGTTGTACAGGTTATTGATGTGAGCTGGCATGCGAAGAAAAGAAAAGAAAAGGGAAAGACCCGACTTTAGTTGAAGCAAAGAGATAAGGATAAAGAGTGAAAAAAAAGAATATTCACTATCTGCCTGCCTCCATGCAAAGTAATCGCGGACTTCACGTTCAGAGGGGTAAAGCACTATCCGTCCATCAAATGAAGGAGGATAAGTTAACGGCGTATCGGGAAAGTAAGTCGACCAATGGAACACATAACATGAAGTGAAATACGATGTTAGTGTTGAGACGATTTTTGTTTGACGTCGATTATACAGCGTGGTTTGCTTGCGCAATAAGAAGCTGTTATTAAGGTGTGGGTAGGTGTGCTTTGTCAGATGCTAGCCATATTCCTTCTTTGATCAAGTGCCAACTGATGGCATGTGCGATGGGGTGTGGACGACGTTCAAAAAGTCCTAAGGAGCGCATATAGGGTTGTTTAAATGCGCATATATGTAGTCGGATGCCAACAGTGGTGAGAAAACGCAGTGGCTATATGCTAACCTGTATTCATCAGACTCTCCAAACGCAAGTACGATATCCGGGTACTCTGCCATAAGCTCTCTAGCGGCACGGTCCATCAACTGCAGTGCGCGTGGATCATTGGGCTTCGCGAATCCATGCACGTCTGAGAAGCTAGCGCGAAACAACACGATGAACAAACGAGACAGGGGCGTGAGGATGAGGAGAGGGAATTGTTACCGATGAAAAGAGTGGCCGTCTAAGCGGAAGATGGGGAATGTGCCTGGGAGCATTGGGTCAGGCAGCTCGTAGGTGCGTACATACGCAAATCTGGAGTTGGCCATCAGGAGGAGGAGGGAGACAAACCCTTAAAAGGGAAAATGAGGTAATAAAACGTGTGGACCAGGAGGTGCAACACCCAACTCCTGAGGCGTTTTCTTTATTTACGTTTGTCACGCTTTTCACTGACTGCCCTTTTTCCTTTCCTCACATCCATCGTAACTCTCGAAACTCATCCTCATCTCTTATTACCTCAATCACTGCACTTCACTTCAACCGTAATCAGTAATTTAAACTACCCAGTGGGGAACATGAGCTCCGCAGCTACTACCGCAACATCCCCCAACTCGTACTACTTTCGCCGTCGCACCATCGGTCGCGCCGCGTCGCCGCCAACGTGGGCATGCTATGAGCAGATCCCGTTCACCGACGACGACGACGACGACGATGATGATGATGAAGACGGTTTCACCGACTCTTGCTCGGACTCGTGCTCCGAGGACGACGATGATGACGACGACGACTACCCTAGATCTCCTGCTACCCTCCATGATGACCCAGTCTCAAGCGACACCGAGGACAATAACAGTACTACTGCCCACCACCGTCACCCCGACAGAAACCGGAGTCGCAACTCCACTACCAATGTAGATGACATGGACATTGACGATGAAGCTGGGGATAGCAAGAAACAATCGGACAACCGAGGTACCGCTTCAGATGCTAAGAAGGACGTCAAGGGCAAGCAGAAGGCTGCAGATCCCGATCCCGAGGACAGGAGGCGTCGTAACAGGAAGAGACACAACAGACCCATGTACACTCTCAGGCCCATCCTCACCATCCATAAGAGTCAGGGCTTTGTGTGGAACCAGGCAAGTGCTTCTTCAGTACCCTCATCATCTTCTAACTGACATGTACTTTATAGGATCTTTTCGTGCCCCCATACATCAAAGACAGATGTTCGTCCCTCTACTATCCTCATATGCATGTCTTAGCAGTAGCTAATCCAAGGGTGGTCTAACAGATATAGCTTCCACCTCTCCGCCCAACTCTCGGGGATTCGTCTCGTCCTCCGCACTATCCACCAGTTCCGGCCTCACAGACTACGAGGTGGAGGTTGTAGAGATCCGGGTCGCAGAAGGTGACTTGGACAGGATCATCCCTTAGCTGCCAATTCATTACTTTGGTACAATTGTACATTTCACTTTTCTTTAGTTTTGCATGCTTTATTCCAGAAGCTCACTCTCATCTCTTTTACACTTATTACCAGTCTTCCGACTTCTTCGTAATCCAAACCACCCTCCTCTCCTCTCTCTCTCTGCATCACAAACATTCCTTCCAATTTGTTTTCATAGTAATTTGATACAAATCTCATCGAATGAATCCCGTTTCTTCTTTTTTCATTCTATTTTCGTCTCACCCCTCCCGAATCACGAACAACAATCAAACAATCAGAGTCACTTTTGAAATGGTGTGGTTACCTATTGAATACAAATTGAAATTATCACATACACATAATTCCCTACAACCTCCGGTCGTTAGTATCAATATCAATATCAGATGACGAATGGAAACATACCGTAGTCAACGGAAAATCTGTAATGATGTTAAGAAACACACCAAAGACAAGAAAAAGAAGTCCTTCTAAGCGCAATATGCAGCTAGACTGCAATATCCAAATCACTGGAACACAACCCACATCGCTGGCCAGTATCGCGTATTACTACGTTCCACTTAGCTGGGTCCAAATCTCAAAAAAAGGGGGGAAGGGAAACGACACTCTGGAACGACATGCTAAATCGCATCGAAAACCCAACGAATTGGGACTTCCCCCACCTTCCACGCGTCTGAAAGTCGAAAATAAGGAGTAAACAAGGTTGTTGGACACAGAAGCAGAAGGACTAATTCGTCCCTGGAGAAACAAAGAAAACAATCAGATGGGTGGATAGTCGTAGTTAAAGCGGGGGGAAAAAAGTTCCAAAACAGCGGTAGGGAGAAAGCCCAGACCCCAGAGTACACTTCCCGGCGGGAACTGTAGGAACAGAAACCAAGATAAGATAACGCCTTATCATAACCCTCCACTTCCCACTTTTCCAAATCAAGCAAGAAAAACCACCCCCTCACTCAACATTCCCAAATACAGTAAATAACCTACCTCGAAATTTCCAAACCAAGTTAACCCCCCACCATCCCCACTCTCTACCCCTCGCGCATCTACAAAACCCACCCACACTTCATCTCCCAAACCCACAAACCACATCTAACCCGCGCACAACCGTCTTCCCCCACACTATCCCACTACTCAAAATTCCCTTTTCAAGTAAAATCCAACATACCAAACAAAGCAAGCCCCACTGTAAGCGCCGTCTAAGCGCTTCCCACTCCACCCACCTTCCCCAATTTGGTATTCCCATCCAAGGTAATTCCCTCTCCAGGTAATTTTCTATACACGTGGGACCCCCGACGACTTACCAAGTAAGTCCAACCCATGCGCGCCCCCGCCTCGTGGCCACCAGAAACATAGGTCCGCCCCAATCCATCACTACTCTCCGCAGCATCGCGTTCCCAGCCCTTCAGTCGATATTCCCTCCCATGGTAAGTCTGACGACGTCCTCATCCCAGCTGCTGTACACACCTCCAGCAGTTTATAAACCCCCCCAGAATGGCTGAAATACCCAACAAGGCCCACTTTGAAGCAAAAAAGTGGTGTCCTCTGCTCTGCTCTACCCTCGCTCTCAAACACAGTGACAACGTATTACTTGTAACTGTGCTGCTTTTATCACGACCTTTTGGCTCCCCTTTGCTAGGGCGTGAGGTCGCGTACGTTACTATCTTATCTTTTTCAGGGTGAGTACGCTGCGTGGTATGGTACCATATTGGGTTATGTAGGTCCAAAAATAGTACCGTTCCGGTTCTAAAAACAGAATGTTCCCAACTCAGCAACAGCATCATGATCCAGACACAAGTAATAGTAGCGCGCGCCGCCTATCTCATTCCGCGCCGACAGACCACGCCCAAGACTACCCTTCCTCCTCCTCCGCCTCCTCCGCTGGTGGTGGCGGTAGTGGTGGTAGTAGCCCAGACACTCCCAACATCAACATCACCCCCACCCTCGCCCCCATAAGCAACCCAATTCAACACCCAAACAGTTACCGGCATCAATCTCGTTATTCCGTACAAGACGCCCCCTTCAACCCTTCACGCGTGTTCCACCCACACGTTTCCTCAACGACCCGTCCATTTGTGCTTCCACCAGAGAGCCATCCTCCTGGTTCGTTCGTAAGTCGTGAGAACTAAATCTCCGCCCGGCACATTATTCACTCAAATAACTTTTTTTTTTTCCTATTTAAATCCCCCCTTACACAGCAGGCAGTGCACGTTGTCCATAGTCAATACCTTCCATCAGGAAGCCAATCTTATCATTATACCAGTCACGCTACTCCCGCTGATCCAAGTCAATTACACTGGAAGGCGTATGCCACCCAACCGCAGTTACGTGGTGGGTTCGCGGACACACAGAATGTACTCCTGAGGGGTGGCACAGAAGCATCGTCATCCCCGTCAGGGTCTAGTTATCCTACTTATGACTCGCCTGCTTCACGTCTTCCAGAGCTCCCAAGCGACCCGTCTAACCATGGTGACCCGGATGAACAACTCATCACCGACGAAGCATACTTGCGGTGGCAACTGAAATTACCCCCTGGTGTTCCCATAAACTTGGATTCCATTCCTGATCCCCAACCAGGTTGTAAACCAGAGCTTTCGCTTCCCCTCTTGGTCAAGGCGGCGATATTTGGAAGTCCAGGAAAGAAGCTAACGTTAGGGGCGATTTGCAAGGCACTCGAGAACCGCTTTGAATGCTTTCGGGGTCAGGATAATAAAGCATGGAAGGTGCGTTGACCACTTAACCCTCTCTGGAACTGATCGACCAAAGCTCAATCATACCATCTGGATTATAGCATTCCATACGACACAGTTTATCTCTCCACCATGTTTTCAAAAACGAACGAAGGCCAATCACTGAAAAGGGAAAGGGCGGTTACTGGGTTCTGGATTTGACTCTGGATGGTGTCACTCGTCAGCGCAAGCGCAAGACCAAAAGGAAGCGTGCAGCTACCCAGGCCAAGGAGAAGGCGAAGGGAAAGTCCAGTAGTCATGAGGCCGAACTTGAAGAACAGAGCAACGTCTCCTCTTCTCGCTCAGACTCACCGGACTTGGGCAAACCTAGTACAAGTCTCCAAGCGGGCTCGTCCATTGCGATACTGGGACCGGGAAACGTTGGTCCTTATCGTGCTGCTCCTAGTTCTCGTCGTAGCTCTCCTTATCCACAGATTGGCACCAGTTCTCAGTCCTCTGCGTCCAGGAGATCAAGCTTCGCTAGAACACCTCAAGTTGTTCCATCTGCTGGAAATCCAATGGCCCAACCGCCCCAAAGACTCCAGGAACATCTATACCCTCAGCTGTATACCATGGCACCTCTGCAGTTACGTCCCACTAGTAATAGTGACGCTCTGCACCCTACTAGTATTTTCAGCCAACCACCTGCACCATGGAGCCTCGATCCAAACCAAGAGATGCGATTCGCAAGCCTCCCCTTCCCTCTATCTCACATGCAGCCGCCCATATCTGCTGGTAGCGTGCAATTCAGTGGAGGTTCGTTTCAAGGTTATCCTGCTGGCTATGGACAGAGTCCTGTTGGATTTGGCGGCCAAGGATATCGGTACCACGGCTCTGGGACGTTAGCTGAGGCACCCATCTATAAAGTGCCCATATTCGATAGAGAGGGTGCTGCTGATGCCAGACATCATCATGACGAACTGAACCGAGAGAAAGACCCAGACCAAGAGAGATTCCAGAGATAAGATATGACCCATACCATATAACTTGATGCGCTGCTTGCATCCATTCACGAAGTGCCATGCTAGTGCAAGCAAACAAAGGAACTCATTCTACGACATCTCAGCATTAACCCGGATTTCTTTTTTACTTATTTTACCTTGTACATGTAATACAGGAACTGCGGGCGAGTGCATATATGCGCAGGTTCCTATGACTTTCATGATTTGTTTTTCTGCTTTTGCGTTATTGTACACCGTTCTAGTAGGGCTGCATAAGAGGATGTGGATGTGATTGGTTTGAATTGTTTCTACAAGTAATAATCTATACATTCGACTCTTCTGTGCTTGAACATTACAACAACAGATGGCTCGTTTCAATAAGGAATGCTTCGATTTCATTGGCACCTTCTTCTGTGCCCAAAAGGAAAATGGGATAACGCACTTCACTCCTGGACTCAATAACCATACTCTCCCAGAAGTCTCCACTGTTAATGCGCCTGAGGCTACGAGTTTGGAGCTGAGAAATGCTGAAGGGGTGAAACCTGATCCTAGTAAAGTAGGGCCCCACAAACATAAGCCACGAGAGCTCCTGCCCCCCAGGGAGAAGACCTCCTTTCACAGCAGCCTTTGCTTGATCCTCTGCTTGGAAGGAGCAGCTATGAAAGATATTCTGTACAACATCATGATCATCTTCCTCAATGATGGCTGCTTCAGGTAATCCAGCCATGACTTCTACAGCAGCTTTGATTTCTGCACCTCCTTGCAGGCGTACAAAAGGGGCAGTGTGCATAATAGTGACCAATTCCGAAGTCAGGATGTGTTCTGTGTGTGTTGTGAGGGTAATTGGGATTCCACTTAAGGAAGAGCTGGGGGAAGACAGTGTAGCGATTGATGGGCCTTTTGTGGAGAAAAAATGCCTCTGTTATAACCCCATATAAATTATACTCCGATGGGGGGCCTAGGACAGAGTTCTGTGTCGGTTTCCTAGCAAGTAACGTAGCATCGTCTACGTGGAATTTAGAACGGGTTACTGACTATCAGTAACTTAACTGTCATTGTTTAGATACTAAACCAGAGTAAATACTTAGAAATACATAAATACCTCTCTTTACGTTGTATGCACTTCAGATTTACTATCTGAAGTGCCACGGTCACTAATTGACCGCTACTAGATTTTATACCAACTAACATTCTGAACAAGTTCTTGTAGATGCTGAAGTTCGTCAGCAGTTAGAGCCGCCATTGGCTTGTAATGAATAATAGGTGACTATATGCAGTGATTTTAATACTAATAACTATGGCAGCATGATTTCCACTCTGCCTACCTTTAGCACTTGGACTTGGCAGATGAAAATTAGAGAGAGAAGCAAGACAGAAAAGAAAAGAACAAATGAACAAGAGGGTTTACACATTGGTCTACCTAAAATAGTAACCTCAGCTACTATTAAGGTAACATGCGTGAAGCGTGGGAATAAAGTTGTGAGTGGGCGAGACAGCCGCGCATCTCAAAAGACTAGAAGCACGCAAACACTTGCCTCCCACCACCAACTGCGTGAACCAATGTCAAGGTAAATGGTCTCTTACATCTCGCTGAGATTCTCCTACTGATTTTGGTTGCAGTCCACTATCAGCTACAACACCAATTTCTGCCGAGTACATCAAAGGTTATAGAATTAGCCGTGAAAAGATTTCTTCAAAGGCTGGGCTTGAACCAGGTGCCCGAGAGATTGCGAATTATGTTAAAGCGGCAATGCGATTGGTGAATAGAGATGATTACTCACTCTTGGCTTGGGGTAAAAAGCCCGGTGGAGAAGTGGAGACAGTATTTGTAGTTGATAGTGATTTTGATGAGAACAAGTTGAGGGAGAGGCCTTTGGTGCCTCATAGGTCATCACTAGAAGCGGCAATGGTAGTCCTTGAAGGTCCAGATATTTGGCAAAGAGTTGCTTAGGTCGTGGTTGACTCGAGTGGTGAGCTGGTCCTTTTCTTAGCATGTCTTACCTGCTGTTACACGCATAAGCTTGTAGTACTAAATCACACCACCAGTTATCATGCAGCTCGCATTCCACAATTCATTGTCTATAGTGGTTCACTTCTCATGTGGTAAATACTGTTCACATACCTATAGTATCCTACTATTCTCTATTGTTTTCACTCACCCTTCCATACAATACTGGTAATTAACAGTACCTCCTCTTCCTAATTGTATCATGGTGGAACGTTACTAGGATGGTCCTTGAGCCATCGGGATATGACATGGGGCATGGGACAAGCTGTTGATCTGCCCTTGCCGTCCGTCTCATTATACATACCCTGACAGCATAGATACAGATTCCGTAGATATCCGTCGCAGCGCTCAGGGGAGTAGGTATTCTTGCCTAGACAATCTTGTAAAGCACAAGCTGTATACGTCATCAGCGACTGGTCCAGCCACAAAGAGACCAAAAGACCGACCTTCCGCTTGGCAAGGGGACGATTGTGGCTAGCGGGGAGGGTCAGGCGTTGGTGATGAGCCATCGTGAAGGCGGTCACCTTGGACATATCTAGCAACGGGAGTAAGAATGTGGAGTTCAACTCCGACTGTAACTACGGTTTTCCCGCGAACAAACTTGCCCTAAACTCATCACGTGATTTCTGGCGCGCCAAAAGAAATCATCGTCTTGATTCTGTATTATACTCCGAGATGCGGCGTCGAGGAAACAAGTCACATAAAGTGAGTGCTCTCGTTGTTGTTGTAGGCGGTGATTTGATGCGTTGAGGCGTAGGTTCCCAATGTCAAACTTCGACCTGCCCAACCTACTCCTACTGCCACGACGTCACGACCGATTCCCGAAGATGAATCTATGTGCTGGGCGCAAGAAACGCAGGAAGCAAGCTTGGTGGACCCGTGTCCACGTCCATTTAAAGGTGTTAGTGTATGTGCGACGGGAATTCCTGACAAGGTGCGTAGGTTCCTCGCGTTTAGAGTTACTAAATCCATTCATTGTGTGTGCAGCTTTCGTTGTTCCGTCAAGCTTTGGAGCTAGGCGCTACGTCTACGAGTGCGTTGACCGACAGGGTGACGCATCTTATTGCGACAGAACACGGAGGGGCGAAGTATTGGGTGCGTTGCAATTTCCTGGGCCCATTTTCGTTGTTAATGCGTCTATTACGGAAAACAGTGCGCGGTGGAGAGACAAGTCCCCGTGATGAAACCGTCGTGGATAACTGAGAGCTATGAGATATGGCTGAGGGGGGATGACGTTGACTTGAACAAGGTATGTCCCAAACTAATGTGGGGTTGCTACTATCTATTGACGGCGTAGTGTAGAGTATCGCGGCACATAAGCTTCCGGCTTTCTCTGGTCTAGTCCTCTCACTCTCTGGTTCATTCGACGACGCAAAACGCGCGGACATTAAGAAACGAGTAGCACAACACGATGGGAAATATCTCGAGAACCTCGAGCGGCCTATCCGGATCACACACATATTGTGCTCGAGCAACGAAGAAACTGACAAGATTCGCTACGCTAGGAGGTTTACGCAACGTGGGGAAGCTAACATTCGTCTGGTATGGGAGGAATGGTTTTGGGACTCGGTGGATTTCGGAGGTGCGTTTTTGTTGCTTATCCTTTGTTGCTCATGACCGACCATCGTTGCAGGTCGTATGAATGAAGATCAATACGATATTCAAAATCCCAGACCAAAACGTCGCACGCTGCTGGTTGAAGGTGCGATCCCTCAGCCTTACTCGGGCGTTCTCTGAATACCACCTCACGCTTAACAGCCACCCCTCCACCCTCCATCCCTTCAAGGCCTTCTAATGCAAGCCCGTCTGATCCCCTTCCTCCAACCCCATTACCCAATGCCGACGACGACGACATCATAGCCTGCGTCGCTCACCGACCCGCAGTGACACTGCAAATATGGGGCAATTTGTTAAAACGCCGGGGTTACGAAGTCGTTGGTGGAAAGATGGTCAAGGGTCCATCGGCACAGAAGCAAGTACCGCCCGACATGCAACCCGCAATTACTGACACTGAAAACGTGGGTGGAGACACGCACAAAGCGAAAAGCGTCATCTCTACATTCCGTCGCGCAAATTCGTTTGCGCCTGTCAATGATGCGCTGGAGAACGCATCGCAGAGGGTGCTGCCATTCAGACGGACTATGAGCATGGCGGCGGTCCAATCGGCGGCGTCTCAGGCTGGGAATGGTGCTGAAGCAGGACCTTCTACAATCCATCCTCGTGGAATATTCTCCGGGCTGAGGTTTCGCGTTCTCGGGGAGGCCAGGACAGTTACTGTTCGGAATGCTATTGAGCAAGCGGGTGGTGTGTGGGCTACTGAGATGGAAATGGACGAAGGTGAGGATTATATTATTGTCAGATTGGTCAGGTAAGAGGACAAATGGTTCTTCGTGCTTGTTAAGTACTTATTGGGCCATTATAAGCGGTAGCAAAATCTATCGTGAGGAACCTGATATAGCTCAACGCATCAAGTACAGGACTGAATGTTGGCTCGAACGATGCTTGTTCGAGGAGCGTCTTTGCCCGTATGAGGATCATATCACGTTCGTTCCTCTGAGCATACAAATACCTATTCTAGGTTTGTCTATGATTCGGTTACTCCTTGTTACTGATGCTGAGAATGTGAATAGGCACAGAAAATATTATCATGAGCTTCTCAGGTCTGGACCAATCCGAAATATGTTGGCTTACGAGGTTACTACGTGCCCTTGGTATGTTTTATACAATGATACAGGATGCCATTTACTCACTCTTTGCGGAAGGTATCCAGCTTGCCCCGGCCTTCTCTCGTCGTACGACACACTTGCTTTGTCCGTCTGGGACTGGCCTCAAATTTGAGAAAGCTTGTGAGTGGGGCATTCCAGTAGTCAATAGAGATTGGTTGGCAGCTATCGCCACGAGTGGTTCGGTACTACCGGTGTCGAAGTATCTTGTCAAGCAGGGTGTGGCAAATGAGCAGCTCATAGCTGAAGATACTACGCACACGAGCAGGAAAGGAAAAGGAAAAGCTACGGAGTCACCAAGTGACCTTGGGGATACGGAGAATGGAACTACCAAGGGTAAGTTCACTCATTAAGAGTTTTGTGGAGGTATATGCTCATAGCATCAGTCAACTTATTGAGACCCCCAAGGAAGGAAAATAGTCTCCCGAGCAGGACTACCCAAGTCACCAAACAGGTTGCAGAACGGCATGTACCTCCACCCACCCAACCACCAGAACCTCCAAATTCAAACCGAGTCTCATTTGGCAAACCAACGACCCTTCTAGGTGTGGGAGTAACACCTTCAACGCCACCACGACCATCTGCTGCTCTTCGAAATAAGGATTCAAGTCTTTCGAGGCAGCCTACGGTGCCAGTTGACTATGAGACGGCCAGGGAAACAGTACCGCAGTCGGACGATCTACCCCCTGACGAAGAAATAGTTGCGCCGCCTGTTCCGTCATCAAAGACCCCTTCGCCCATGAAGATACCACGAAGTGGGAGCTCTACTTCCCTAGTGTCTGTTGCCATTGACATAGAGGCGACTAAAGCACTACAGGAGAGTATCGCATCCTTGTTGGGTAAGCGGCAAGGCGATGAAGATACACATCATGATAAGGAACGTACTGGAAAAAGACCTAGGCCGCGGAGAGTATGTATCTTTTTTCATCAGTGATATACTGTGATCAACGTTGGGTTTGGCATAGATCATGTCAAAACAATCGTCCACGTCGTCCTTAGACATGGCAAATGTACACCTAGCCTCTGAACCTGACCCTCCGTTCAACAAGCCTCTGAATGAGTATGATCCCTTTGCAGAAGATGCTATGGAGGATACTACGATTCAAGGCAATATAACTCGGATAATGTATGAGGATCCTGGACAAGCCGATGAACGGAAGCGATTGATGTCATTATTAACAAACTCTAATTCTCCTTTAAACCTGGACGTGGAGATGACGGGGCCCGGGGAGGCAGTTCAGACACGAGGGACTGGACATGGGAAGTCTCAACTGAGAACAAGGACGAGAAGAAGCACCAGGGTCGCAGCAGCTGCCAGTGCTGGATCAAGCTGCTGATTTCTTTTTAATTGTTTACAGATTGATTATCGTGTATGATGGGATTTGATAGATAGTTATCGTACTTTTGGGTGTTCTGCTTGCTTTGCTTTAGCTAATGTAGTGATCTTATTTGATTTGCCAGGAATACAACCGTTGGCAGTTTCAAGTGTGTGTGACTGAGTGTGACACAGCCTGTCGTCACGAGACGCCCGACGGATTTGGGCTGCGTGCATTCTTTTGGCGTTTTGACGCTTCCAACTCAACTTCCACCACAAAATTAGTGCGCTTCAACCTATTTCTCATACGCTTATGTGTCCTGATACTTCTCTTATTGCATTTCAGTGGAAGAAATCTCGACTGGCTCAGATTCTGATTATTCTAGGTAAGTCAGTTTACCTTGCTTTGCCCGCTGGCCATACTCAAAGAGTATACAAACTGTTGCACAGCTCTGTAGGGCCCTTGTCTTTCTCTTTTTTTGCTCCTCATTCTACTTTGTGCACACCCTGACCTAGTCGCAATCTGATAGTGGATTTCGTGGTTCCTGTCATCAAAAGGAAATGAATACTTCTGTGAAGTTGACGAGGACTTCATCTTGGACCGATTTAATCTAACGGGCTTGAACAACGAGGTGGCCAACTATTCCCAAGCTTTAGATCTCATAACAGATACTCTAGGTATGAATCCTCTGATCCCTTTTTTTTGGCCTGCACTTTTCGTCTGTGATCAAAAAAAAAAAAAACGTTTGTGAAATGCCAATGTGTTGATCTGTGTTGTAGATGATGACATTCAAGACGACTTGCGTGGTTCATTAGACGTCCAAGCACGACTCCTCTACGGCCTTATTCACGCACGATGGATCGTAACCGCACGTGGTCTGCAAAAAATGGTGTGTTATCCTCCCCTCCTCCCGTCCAGCTCTTCTCGCTTCAACCTCTTACCCCTCCCTTCCTCCTTCCCACCTCTTCTAGCTCGAGAAATACAAACGTGGCGATTTTGGCCGCTGCCCCCGTGTCTACTGTCAATCCCAACCCCTCCTCCCCGTCGGACTAACCGACGTGCCTTACCAAAAATCCGTCAAGCTCTACTGCGGGCGATGTGAGGACATTTACTCGCCCAAATCCTCGCGGCACGGGTCGATCGATGGGGCCTACTTTGGTACCACCTTCCCCCACCTGCTCTTCCTCGTGTACCCCTCTTTGCTCCCGCCTAAATCCGGCCCCCCAGACTTCCCAGGCGTCGTCCAGAATGCGGGGCGCGAGTCGGCGGATTCACGCAGCAGGCGGAGGATGAGGGAGGAGCTTGAGGTTAGTGCAGCAGCATCGGAGGGCGCGGGCGAGGGCCTTAGCACGGCAGCGGTTGCGTTGAAGGCAGAGAGGTATCGACCGCGTATCTATGGGTTCCAGGTGAATGAAGTAGCGAAGTTGCAGAGGTGGCAGGAAGCGGTGAGAGACAGGTATGTGTATCCCTAGCCTGAATGGGGAGCGGAATCGCTGATGCCTTTAGCAGACAGATATCACGGCTGGAGACGTACGAGGCACGGCAGCCATAAAGACCATTCCTTATCCACTCCACTACTTAGATATTTCCCCTCCCCCCACATCCCTTGCTTTCAACTTCTACCATCGTACGACAGTACACGAGGTAAACTCGGTCGTTGTCTCCTCGCATCTTTAATCACGCGTAGTAACACCAAGGGCTAGATGGCTGCTTTTTTTTTCTTTTTTTTTTTTTTACTCAATTTTTTCTCTCTATATCTTTTTTGGTTTGTTTCTTTGGTTCGTTTGTTGTGTTGGGGACAAACACATTCATGATTGATCAGGGCGTGAAAACATGTCAAATGAGGGATATTTGTCTTGTCTGGGTGAACTATTGAATACCACCTGAATTCATCTTCTGTCGCGTTCATCACATCACAAATTACGTGAACCCTTTTCATTTCTTTTTCTCTTCTCTTCTCTTCTCTTCTCTCTCCACCACCACCCGCTTCAACTTCTTTTTTTTTCCATTTTTCAGGGCTGGTGACCATACATCCAAGTTCCTGATCATGTCACCTGAGAGCTTCCACCCTTAAGACCTCAAGGTGAAGGATTCTCATCAACCAGAAAAAAAAAACACCATGCGGCAAATTGCGCAATAATGTCAACAGATGATCCTATGACAAACTACTAGTGCCATCCGCGCATGAGAGAATGGCATACTCGTTTCATTTCCACTTTTCTCTCTCTCTCACTTTATGCTCCACCGTTACAGTAAGATCCTGTGTTATGCGGTCTAAGTTGAAGTTTGGAATCATGGCATCAGTTTCTTGGCCATTCTGGGCATCACATTGACGAACCCTTCTTCGCTACCTAGGAAAAAAAAAGACCGTCATCATCAACTTACATTTTATTTCTTAACAGAGCGAGCATTCTTTGCACCTCTGCTCTCGGTTATGACACACCTCATGCCATAGCCAGACTTATCAATATCTGGCGCTGCCGCGCGGTAATACCAAAAAAAAAAACCCTCCAATCTGAATGGTCTCAATGGACAGCCTGAATCAGAATTTTCTTTTCGTTTTCCAGCAACCCCCAGGAGGGACAAAACAACTCGAAAAGAATGCAAGAAAAAAAGTATTCCAAGTATCCCCCCACTATGTCTACGCGCCGCCACCCTGGGACCCAGCAGTCCCAGTCATCCCAGCTGTATCCATACGTCCCCTCAGAGCATCACCACTGACCCTCCGGGTCGGCCACCAGGTATGATACAGCTTCCTCCTCACAATCTTCCACAGCTCAGCCCAAACTACAAACACAATCGACATCCCAACCACTACACCCCACTCCCAGCTGATCCCACTCTGGTAAAACACGTGTGTATTGAATGTCGGTATGTAGATGGCTTTGGGCGAGACGGGAAGAAGGGTTACGTTAGTAGCAAAACATAAATATATGAGGAAAGGCCTACTCACGTAACACCACGCTAATCATTCCCCCAACCACAGACCACAATAGAACCTGATTCTTCCATATATCCTTGTAAAATGGCTGTCCGGGACTCAACGATAACAACGAACGGTCCACTATATAACCATTGTCAGCAACAAATGTTTCTCAGAATTTTTGCCCCAAAAACGCACAAGATTTCAACTCGAGCGCATACAACAAAATCTGGAAAATCAGCGTCGCAAACACCGTCGACCGTGCCCTGAATACAGCATAACACTCGGGATTATGTTCATGGTTACATTGACGCCCTAAAAAACCATCGTTGGCACCATAAACGACGATCACAAACTAAAAGCATTCATGATTTCGTCAGATTGTATTCTGAGATCTTGAGAAAAGCACTGCTCACGCTCAGTAAACAAGTCACCCCCATGACGAATCCATACGCAAAACAATCAATAATGACAGGCCAAGTAAACACACCATCCTTGACGGAATGTGGTGGTCGCTTCATCAGATCCGAAGGCGCATCTTCCAACCCCAAGCCGAATGCAGGAGGCGAACTAGTAAGCTGTACATCCAATGACGTCGTCAACATTTCGCACTCACAAACAAAATCACCACTCAAGACTCACCATATTGACCCACAACACCGACAACGGGCTAAGCGGAAACACGCTCTTCCCATCCTGGTCCAAGAACGCCAGCCCAAGAATCAACAACACCACTTCCGCTACATTCGTCGCAAGTAGATGAAGAATAAACCGCTGAATGTTGATGAACAGCCTTCGCCCCTCGCTGACAGCAGCGCGAATAGAATCAAAGTTACTACATAACGATCAGCCAGTTTCAAGCAAAAATATTTCTGGCATGCCCACTCATCCGTCAAGACCAAATCCGAAGCATCTTTGGCAACGTCCGAACCAGCCATACCCATAGCGATACCCACAGGCGCAAGCTTTAGTGCTGGCGAATCATTAACTCCATCTCCAGACATAGACAGGTGCTTTCCCCGACGCTTCCCAGCATGAATCATGCGAACTGGAAAAAGACAACACCTTTCAAACACACATTCCAGAAAACAAGCAAGTTGAGCTTACCTTTGGTCTCGGGTGCACACCTTGCAATAACCAGTGGCAGCTCAGGCAGCGCGTCAATTTGTTCATCCGTCAACTTGTCGAATTCGCCCGCCTGTACTCGATATTTAATGAGATCTTTTTAGCATCAGATAAGTGACCCACCGTCATGACTGCACTCTTTGGCGCATCCATGCCAATAATTTCGACAGATTCCGCAATAGCCCTGGCAGTCGTCAAATGATCGCCTGTCAACCTACCACGTACTAGTCAAAATCCGATCCCCTCTCCGTTCAAACAGAATCACTCACATATGGACCACAATTCCAGCCTCCTTACACGCTTGAACTGCACTGAGCGTCTCAGGCCTAGGTGGGTCAAATATCCCAGCCAGGGCTAAAAACGTAAACTCCCTCTCCGCATCCTCCCTTGTAACACCTTCCACTTCACCCATATCCATAAACCTCTGGCCAATTGCAATCACACGCAATCCCTGCGATGCGAGCTCCTCTGCCTTGGCTAAAAACCTCTTCCGCACCTCCTCTGTCAAATGTGCAGTCACATCTGGAGTGCTATGCGGCGCGGGTACATAATACACCGACGAGTCCAACACGCGTTCAACCGCTCCTTTAGTAAGACAGACAGCCTCCCTCCCCTTCTCTCCTCCTTCCTTATCCACAAATATAGTCGTCATCCGCTTCAACTCACTCGAAAAAGGAAACTCTGCTTTCAAATCAAACCTCTTTGGCGTTCTCGCCTTCTCCTCGTCAGCGAAGCGCACTTGATCTTGCACCACATTCTCCTTCTCACTCTCAATAATCTGCCCCAATGCGGGCCTGCCCCGTCGACGCCCAAGGTCATCTTCATCCTCGAGCGAATCAGAAGTGAGCGAAGGTCGTCCTAGGTTCAATTTGGTTGCAAAGACCTGGAGAGCGACTTCAGTTGGATCACCAGTGGACTTCCATTCGCCTTTCAGGTTCTTGTGAATCCTGCAGAGAATGTGAGTTTGCCATGTAACAAAGGCCGAAGTAAATTGACAGCTGACGTTGCCACATTGCAAAGCGCAGCTGCCCTAACTGCTTGCGCCAATCCAGCCTCTACACCCTTTGAATCGACGACACGGCCATCGCCATCACCTCCTCCACCATCATCGATCCGTACAGCTCCGCTAGGATCAAGCGCGTCTTGCCCAACATCAGCTGTATACTCCACTGCGCCCGCCATGTCTCCAGCAAGCCAAAACTTTCTCACCGACATCTTACCTACCCTCCCCCCGAAAAAAACATCAATAGATAGATACAAAGTCAGCAAAGAGAACCACCCACCAAGCGTCAACGTTCCAGTCTTATCACTACAAATATCCGTGACACCCCCCAGACTCTCTAACGCATCCAGCTTACGCACAATCACATGTTGCTTCGCCATGCGCCTGGTACCTACTGCCATCGTGAGCGTGAGCACTGCAATGAGCGATTCCGGAATAATGGCGATAGCGACGGCAATCGCGTACAGGGCATCTTCGTTGGTTACTCTAAAACGGGAGGCGGAGAAGACGATGATGGCGAGCAGAACCGCGCAGCCAAAAAGGAGGTACGCTAATTTCGAGAGTTTGATTTGGAGAGGTGTGCCTTTGCGTAGGCCACTGCGTAAAGTGTTAGTTTTGTTATTGACGGAGCTGGCTAAAATGACCTTACAGCCAAGTCATCACGCGTTCATAAGCCCGAGTCGTGAAAGGTCGTTTATCTTCCTGTGCCAATGCACTGGCACTTTTCCCGCTGATAGTACCAGCAATTTGTCCAATCTAGAAAGAGGATTTAAAGCAAAATCCAACGGGTAGGCATGAATATAATCACTTGAGTTTGCATTCCAGTTCCAACTACGATACCGGACCCGCGGCCTTTGGTGATCACAGTCGAAGAGTAACACATGTTGGTTCTGTCGCCAATGGGTATATCCACGTCACTGCATTCGAGTGCTTCTGTGCTTTTGAGTACTGGGGAAGAAAATCGTGGATTAGCAAATAGGAGGCTAAATTCATTAAAGGCCCTTGATGACGTACCTGGCACCGACTCTCCGGTCAATAACTGCTCGGAGACTTCCAAGTTGGATGTAAAGAATAGACGGAGCTGGTATATGCGCCACCAATGTAAAAAAAAAAATTCCAGGAATGCAATGGAAAATTACCTTACATCTGCTGGTACGACATCCCCTACTTTTATATTGACAACATCGCCTGGAACAACAGAATTCGCGGGTACCGCCATACCCTCTCCGTTGCGAATAACAAACGCTGTTGGGGAGGACAGCTGACGGAGCGAGTCCATTGTCTTTTCGGCTCTGTATTCCTGGAAGAAGCCAACGCTTATATACCGTCACAAAGTTCGTTGTTAGTAAAAGAGAGGTTTTTTTTTTTTGATGGGAAAAAGGAGACGTTACTGGAGGAGTTAGTCAATAGCGGGGGAACGTACGTCGTGTTGAGGACGATGACGGCCGCAATGACGGCGCCTTCGACAAAATCTTGGACGCCGAAGCTGAGTGCTAGGGCGGCTAGGAGTACGAGTGTCAATGCGTTGGCTGTTGGAACACCAAGCAAGCAAATAATTCAGTTTCTGGTGCTCGCTACCACTTGTGGCTACTACTACTCACCTAACTGGCGAACCAACACACCCACTGCAGACACACCTGTCTGTCCAATAAGCAGGTTCTCGCCACACGTCTCGAGCCTCCTCGCGGCTTCGTTCTTGGTGAGACCATCTGCCTGGGAGGTTCCGAGATCTTCGAGGAGTTGTTTGACGGAGATCGTGTGGGCTGTTTGTACGCAAGAGAAAAAGTCGGCAAGGTTGGCGGGGAGGGAGACGGAGACGGTCGTCGTGGTACGGCTGTTTAGCCTAAGGTTATTTTGTCGCCCTTGTGAATGGGCGGCGAATGGGTTGAAAAAGAAGGGCATGGTTTAACTTTTGTGTTTTGTAGTGATGTGCTGTATGTTGAGTAGCTGTGGTGCTCTGGAGTACTTCTCGCTTTTATATGTTTTGCTTCTTATGGAAAACTCATATATGGGGAGGCGGGTGAGTCCACGATTAGGTGGAGTTTCCCTCTATATACTCAATGAAAAAGTTCATCGCCAAGCCGGATGGGATGGAGCTGTACGCCAGTATGCCAAGATCACATCATTCTTGGCTTCATGGGCCGAGAGACAGGCTCGCTGGTAGGGAGAGAGGAGAGGACTCTGTTGGGCTGTTAGGTAGGCATACCCATAGGCGTTGTTGTACTTGGTGGATATGATTATCACCCTAATTAATCTGATGGCAGAGGCTAGGTTGAGTCGTAAGTACGATATCGATAGGCACGATGATACCAGTTATGCAGGGCAAACCTTGGCCAACTCACATGCCGCCATGCATACCATATTATGGTCATTCACTGCGCCCCGCCCAGCTACATAATGGAAGACACGTGCGCGGACGTGAATATAATAGGGGCGAAGCGCGGCACCAACACCCGATGGAATGATAAGATGGGTATATTCACTATCAGCTGTTGAATACTTTGCCTTTCAGCATGCAATACACGAGTAGGTTCTCGTCACTGCAAAAGGTGTATGGTACGCGCCAAGACACACAAGGTCACGGGTTCAGTTAAAAATGACCCCGAAAACGGCGGGGGGGGGGGGGGGGTTCCCCTTGTCATGGGAGTAAATATGACGTCATAAGCACCCTCGTTAAGCGTCCCTCTGAGTTTTTCCTTGTAACATTCAGCAGCAGCGAGCAAGCGAAACTTGGGTCAAGGGAAAGCCTGAGCTGCAACAGCAAAGTACAAAGGAACCATGTCTTACATCCTCAACAAAGCCGGCAGGGAACTCTTCCAGCGCCATATTGAGCAGTACGCACCACCAGACCCGCTCTACGAGTACACCACCGACACAAATGGGAAGAAGAAGCGGTCAAAGGTGAATTTCTTTTTTGTGTTTCGCTTCCGCTTCTTCAGTTGAACCCATCATTCATGATAACCCCCAATTATACCTCCATCCATTATACATTCGAATTTGCGAAACAAAAAAAAACCAAACGCCCCCCCCCACTAACCCCCTTCATTTCCATTCACAGCGCGCATTACCTCCAGGCCTTTCAAAACGTGATGCCAAGATTCTTCAGTCCATCCAACGCCGCGCCCATTACCTCGACAAAGGTTTCTCCCTCTGCGGCCTCCGCTTCGGCTGGCTCTTCCTCATAGCCCTCATTCCCATCGTCGGCGACCTCGCCGGCGCCCTCCTCAACCACCTCCTCGTCATCCGCAAAGCCCGCAAAGCCGAACTCCCCCGCTGGCTCGTCACACGCATGATGTTCAACAACGCAGTCAGCGTAGGCGTCGGCATGGTCCCCTTTGCCGGTGACCTCGTCCTCGCTGTCTGGAAGACAAACAGTCGCAATGCGATCCTGTTGGAGGAGTTTTTGCGCGTTCGTGGCGAGGAGTGGCTCCGTGTAGAACGGGAAAGGGTGGAAAGGGAGAAGGCGGCGGCTGAGAGAGAGAGAGCAGCTGGGAGAGAGACGGGGGCTTTAGCGCCTGCCCCTACTCAGCCTGCTGGTGCACCCACCACTACATCTACTACTCGCGAGATCCCTGGCCTAACCGAATCCGATCGACACCAAGTCAAACCTGGCGCGGGCATGGAGCCAGGCGAAAACGTGATCGCAACTGACGACGTGAACGCCGGCAAGAAAAAGAACTTCACCGGCATCTTTGATTCTCTTCGACGGAAGAATCATGGCAAGGCCCCTCCAGCAGGTGAGAAGGGAAGATTTATAGAGCATGTACCTGCAAATGAACCCTTTGTTGCGGGCCAGAGTAAAGACGAACACGACCTAACAACAGGGATAACGACATCACAGTAACCAACAATCCGGTAATGAACGAAACAACATGGGGAAAGTGCGTAGGTATTATACCTCCACATGGAGTCTTTTAACTTTTCGGATATGATAGTACTTGTTTATAGTTACTCATCCTCTTTTTTTTCTATTAGTGTAAAGCATATGTACTGCTCGTGGTTTATTCTGGTTTTGTGGACAATCAATATAACGTACATTACATTAACCTGCTCCACCTCTGTTGCTCTAAAAGTGCTCCACACCAACAACGCACGTAAAAAACGACCGTCAGTTCTTTCCCCCTCCCCAAGACCATGATCGACTCAAGGGCTATAAAATGCCCCCGATGGTCACAAAAAATCTAAACAATCCAGCTCACCTTTCCTCCCAAACTCAATGCTTTCCAGACTCGTCCTCCTTCCTTTTGTTGCCCTGTCGTTCCTGAGCCCCACATCGGCTCACGTGTCCATCTGGCACCCGAGCATGTTTGGGTTTAATGTGACTGCACACACCTTCTCGTGGGACAACCGCCCTGTCGTGCCCCTCGCCAACTTGCCCTTCACCAAATGGTGGTTCCACGGACACTTGGACTACCCACCCCACCCCGGCGACTTGTTCGAATTGCCGGCGGGGGGAAAGGCAACGCTAGAGGTGGCGTGCGATAAGGGCTTCACAAGCTACTGGGCATCTAACGAAGGGTAAGCAAGTGTTCCTCATTCATTTAGCTTTTTCCATATTGATTTGCCTGTTGCTTTGGCTTGCGTTGTGGCTGGGTGGTGGTGTGGGATACTTTTGTGACTAAACCTACTTCAAAGGGGTGACATCCGTTCATCAAACCAACGAAACTACCCCTGCCCTGGTTCTCCCACGTCCCAATTCCACACCGTAGATGAGCAGGACGTCACTGGTTGTGCACTCGCCATAACATACACACCCGATGCCCGTTCAGTCAAACCCAATGATTTTGTGGTTTTCAGCGTTAATCACAAATGTGTCTGGTCGCGTATGACAGAATTCGAGGTAAGGGTTTTTTAATATAATGCGGTAAACCGGGCGCCGCTGACAACGTACAACGATTGGTCAATCGTAGATACCAGGAGATATGCCTCTATGCCCAGAAGGCGGGTGTACGTGTGCCTGGTTCTGGATTCATTCACCTCGCAGTGGGGAGGAACAAAGTCAGTCCTTACCCACACTTACCCATTCCTGACCCCCAGACATTCATTTCCCCAACCCTTCGCGCCCATGACCAGTGTACATGAATGGCTTCAAATGTACTGTGACCAATTCCCGCCCAGGCGCGCCTGCATTGGCCCGACCGCAGCTTGCGAGAAGGTATGTTTTGATTGTGTAAAACCCTTTGCCCTCTATTGAATTAGCTTGACCTGGTTTTATTTTTGGCCCGGTCGGTTCAGATGTGGATTTGACAAATATAACAACGTCCAGGCCGACCCAAAAAACTGCACTCAAGGTGCCAAATTGCCATTTTATTGGAAGCAGGCCGAAGGAAATAGTGTCTGTTTTAGCGTCTCCTGTAGTGCTCTGGACTTGGACTAATATCTTCGTCAATCAATCATCTAGATGTTTGAAGGATACTACTCCCCACCTCTTTACAATGAACTATACAATTTCAAGCATGGAGCACAGAACGATATATTTGTCACTTCCCAGCCGCAGGTTCGAGGTGAGGGCAGTGGCGGACAGGTGGAGAGTGTCCGGTAGGCTCCGTTTGAATAGGCCTGTTAGCTTTCCACTGACCTATCCATTAGAAACCGTGCAGCGTCAAAGCTCAATCGTTCAAGGAAAGGTAAAGAACACTAGATTACCTGGATACCCGTTGAATTTCTTCGCAACCAGTAATACAAACCACCCTCCTTAGGCTTTCTACCTCTATTTCTTTCCCCTGTGGGGTAATATTATATTCAATGCCATGCTACATCCCTGACCTGGTTGAACAAAAAAACTACTCACCCTGGGATGTTGTTACGTTAAATCCTATTGCCCACTTGATAGCCAAGGCTTAAAGCGATGTGCCTTTTTCCGCTGCTGAACAGCAATGATAAAAAAAAAAATCATCACTCCAAACGTTCCTGTGTTCTCCCCTTCTCGCCGTCCAGTTCTGTCCCCCCACAAATTCTACCCCCCAACAACAGGCAGTCCCATTCAGTGAGTGGGGGACCTGAAAACCATAGCCATGGCGCTCTTTGCATTTTCCATCATCTTTACTACCTTCTACTTTTACTTGCTCGTCCGCGCTATCTTATCCCTCACGGCAACCCGCGCCAAAAAGGAGGATTTTCCCTTCCGCAAGCCATTCACTACGCTTATGCTCTTTTCCGCCTTATCTCTGCTAGTGACGAATACGCTGGGGATAGTGAGACACCATCATGGCACTAGCGGGACTCCGCGTGCGGTTTTCGTGCTTTTAGTGTTTACATCGGACCTGGCGACGGTAATCATTTATGCTGGACTCGTGCTTTTGGTATTGGTGGCGTATAGGGGGCTAGGAAAACCAATCGCAATGAGGCCGGCAACGGGAAGAGGGTGGGAGAGAAGGGAGGGATTATGCACCAAACTGACGACTCTCCTCCTTTTCACCATGCTCTCCGCATCCATTGTACGCATGGTTATATTTGCCGCAGGTCAAAACATGAGCCAAGAACGGAGGAGAATGGTGTTCAACGCGCTGTATTTCGTGTTTCTGGGAGTGTGGTGTGCGTTGACTGGTATTGTGACTGGTACGAGTGTCCTCCTATGGATAAATCGGCCCTCGAGGTCGTACAGTACAACCAGTGATTTGGATGTGTCGTGGAATTCCTTAGCGGGACTAGGAGTGGATTTCGAGAATAATGTAAGCGTTCATGTCGTTTTCTGGGGCGCATATACCTATCCCGCTGGTTTCTTTTCAGGTCCTATACAGACTTATGACACGGATATGTCCCGCTTTGATCATACGCATATTGTTCGAGATTTCATACGCGATAATTATCTCCTATGACCCATCTGTCCAACGTGTGAGCAGCACAGGACTGAGGCTAGCCAGCGTAATAATTGGGAATGGAACACACTTTTGGGTGATTGTGGTCGCACTGAGACTGGGACGTGGTGGCAAAGTAGAGGAAAAAGGAAAGAAAGGGGCGGTGGAGGACAGTGGAACTAGTGTAGAGTGCTGAGATAATTTATTTATGTGCTGCTCCGTTTCTTGTCATTTCGTGTATTACTGTATAGCTGACTGTTGATATCGGGAAGTTTACATCTTCAATGTTTCCTCTTTTCTAGTGTAGTAATAGATCATGGCCGAGAGAGATGAAAATATCCAATAAGTTCGTAATTTGTTGAGTGGATGGTGATGGTGTCAGTCGAAGATGTAACCTTGTCATCAGCCGCGTCAGTATCACCTTAGCATTTGTTTGACCGTGACATCACTCCGCCTTTGACTCACTGACAATCCAGGTTAACTTCAAATATGCGACTCAACGCTCATCTCAGTCTATTCAATCCACCAAGGTGTTCTCCTTGTCTATTAGTCCACTTGTACTCTCAGCGAGACTGCTATGTTCCAATATTTTTGAAATACTCCTCATGGGAATGAGGAGTTCAAACGTGTTAAGCAGCAACGCGTGAAAAAGTAATTATTCGATGTAAGCTACTGAACAGTTTATATACTATACTACAGTGTCCTTATGATGCATAGTAAGACTAAGAGTGTGGCCAGAGTGTGGCTGAGTCTTTATGCCTCATTGCACGTCCACAGTCCTTTGTGGGCCGTTACATTCCTCCCACATTATTCCCCCGTACCTCGTCCATCCATTCCTAACAAAACGAAATAAGTTCGCATTGCCTTTAGCTTGTTCAGTGTTACTGATTGATAGTTCTGTGATTCCTAATTGTCTCCACAGTATCCAACTGATCATAAAGGCACTGAGATAACATTCCAGTTGGAAGAAAGAGTGGAGAACGTTCACATTAAATAATCAACATGGCTCCTCTGCATCATTATCGTAAAGGCGCTTCTTGACATACTGCAACGCGTTGATATAATCCTGTTCAATCTCCAAGCAAACCATTATAAAGCCACCATTTGTCTCTTCTATTCATTTCCTATCTCTTCCTCACCCAACTCGCACATAAACGATACTCTATGACTGGCGAACTTCAACTAATTGGTTCAGACCTCCCTCTCAGAGGCCCTGAGAACCGCCTGAGCATTGTAACCTCTCCCATTCTATAACACAAAGCTGATATTTAAATGAATCTAAGATTCTCGCAGGTAAAATTCGTACCATAATATTTCCTTACTGGCGTTCATCATTAACACTGTTGGTAATTCCAGTGTCCACGTCAACCATGCTAGTTGAGTGTCTAGCCTTTGTTCCCATTGCATCTGATTGTTACTAATACCCACAATCAGATATATGATTATTTATTGACCCTTAGCTTGGAACGGCAGTACATCTGGCCATCTCGATTGAGCCACATCAAAATACTGTTCTTTTTGAACAGATATACGCCCTTCATCAGCATTGTACTATTATACTACGGTACGTGGTGAATCATGTTTCATCTCCTTATTTTCGTAATTCATGAAATAGAACTGTTTGGAAAGATGTATTTATCGGGCTGTAGGTCGACCATGATCACACTTAGCGGTACGTATCTCTGTACGTTCAAGTTGTTTATTTGAGTGGAATAACCTGGCTTTTCTAGCACTTCAACTATTCCAAGAGGCCATTGCCGAAGGTCGGGAATACCTTGCAATATCAGTGAACAATTATTTACCAAAGTCCACTCAGCGATTCTAAACACTAGGATATGGGCCGTTTGGGGTCAAAAACGAAAATGGCTGGCCAGTTTATCTATCATGTATCTCTGTTGGATATCAGCAACTGTCGCTGTCGTAACGAAGTATATGATGGAATTAAGGAGTATGTCTCCGATGACCAGTTAAACTATCATGGTTCTCATCAATTCCAGATCCCGAATTTGATCTAGGCCCTATGCCTTGCCCCTTAGGCGGAACAGGAAACGTGAATCTGGTTTCAATTGGATTCATCCTTGGTTCAGTCTATGAATCAAGTAAGCATACGTTTTCTGTCATCACCACATGTGCCTGACACTTCTCAAGTATCTTTCATCATAATGTTCTCTTGGGCAATAGTTAATTGTGCGTCCTTATTATTCTTTCCCCCTGTAAACCAACTTGTCATGAGTATATAGACCAGCAAGCAGGCAATAATAAACTATGGACAGTGATCTCCAGAGATGGTCAGTGATATACTACTGTATATTAGGGCATATATTCTCATTGGGCGAACGGAACAATAGGAATTATTTATTACATGACCCTTTTCGGTGAGAAAATGACATTACCGAATCAAGAACAAGCTCTTATCATGAGTGTAGTGCTAGCCATTGTTGGAGGCGTCATTCAGACGAAGGTGCCAGTAAGTAACCGGTCACGTAAATAGTTTTTATGATCCTCAAAGATCTGGAAAAGGAAGTAACCATCGTGGCTGCTATGTATGTTTCATCACCATGACCGAAGTGTTGAGTATTAACCAAATCCAGTCTCCATAGCACATTACTGTCAATACTTACGACCAGGGTCATTCTACACATACGCGAACAAGCGGACAGTTCCACACGTCTGTCTCTTATGTGAACTACAATTATATTACCAGTTACTAATCCATCTTTTGAATAACCTGATTGTATCTATCTGCGCTACTTCCATGCGTTCCGGGGCAACAACGAAGCGATATACAAAGATACTATCACAACCCCAATTAAAACATAATAGACAAGGTTACCACCAAAATAGCCTTTGTCTAGCGAAAGTGAATACAACGAATTGGCTGCAGCGGGACCAATGGCTCTCATGGTGCTAAAAGTCAACTGGACGGTCAAAACAACTTAGTCTATAGTATACTGAATCAAGATAAGCCATACAAACCTGACTGAGTCCGTTTGTAGCTCCAAGTGAAGCTCGGTTAGGTGAGGAGCCAGCTACGAATATGAATATTGCCCCTGCACGGAATGTGAGCACACCACGATGAAGGCGGTGTTTGTACATACCATAAGATAAACTGATAAGGACAGAAGCCAAAACCTGGAGCGCAACCGTAATCCATACAGCCGCACCATACCCTCTTGTCTGTACAATGAAACTGATAACAGGAAAGGACGCAAACATTGGAAGAGCCGATGTAATCCCAATCACAAACGTCTTCTTTGAACCCAATTTGTCGTGTATGGCTGCAAAGCAGCACACTTGAAAGACTCCATTCAATATTGCAAAGGCAGATAGTATATTGCCAATGTGTGCCGGCGAAAGGCCAAGTCCTCCATATTCAATTGGAGTGGCGAAGAAAACAGGTTGAATGGCACGAAAAGAGATGTCAACCAGAGTTAGCAAAGCACAGTTTCCCATGGCGAGAAGGACCCTTGGTATGAGGAGTGAACGAAGTGGAAGGGGTCGCTCTTCATCGGAGACAGCTTGTCTTGAATTATCGCCCTCAACTTGCTCCTGTTGATCAACTTGGGATTGCGCATCATTCTTGGCTTTGCGTAGCCGGAGAAACTGAAAAATAGGCACGGGACGTTTTACGGTCTCTCGGAGGAAGATGTATGCCACAATGAAAGCCATAGCGGAATATGTGGCAGGTATGGCGCACGATAAAAAATATGGGTATGTTTTGAGAAACGCGTTATTACCAAATAATTTGGGAAATCTCTCAGCAGGTCTAGAGAACAATCCACCAATTATTGGACCGAGCTACATTCAGAGCGGTGTTAGTGGTCACAAACTAGTTGTCATCAAAGTAGGCTTTACAGTTCCGCCAGTAGACCACGCGATAGGCATCAAGGCATAGCCCTGATATGATATCAATATATGTAGGGGAAATCAGTAGTAATGGCATACTTTTGCTATGTTGGTCGAGTCTGTAAGTTCGACCATCATGCTAACCAATTGTTAGCATCTACGGGCATAGATCAAGATCCGAGCGGACCTGTTACCAACTCCGACATTCCCATCTGTGGCCCGGGAGGTGACTCTATCAACGCGCGTTGTGGCGAATGATACCTCACTCACTGAGTGCACCACTTAGACTCCGGCTGGACAAACATAAGTCATGTCATATAACGGGAACAGTGCTGATAATCCCACACGCTCACCTCATTACTAGTCCCCAGAAGGTCCGCCACAATCCAAAGCAGAACATAGAGACTGATAACCCAAATAACCCTACAAGTAATACAGGTTTACGACCAACAGAATCGGACATTTGACCCCAATGCAGAGTTGTGATAGCTTGCATGATGGCATATATCGATTGCTGGTAGAAATGGACATTTGATATAAGGACGGTACTGGTTATACAACCATATACTTACCATGATCCCAACATAATATCCAACTTTCATTTCATTTCCATTTGTTATCCCAATATCACGTATTAGCTATAAGCAGGTGAGTACTACTATACGCATTGTTAATTGTACGATTACCTCGGGAGCAAAAGGATATATTACGTTTGATGTCATCGGCCCAGCCAGCTGCAAAAACAACAAGAGAACTATCTGCGACCATGGAAGAGGTGTGGACACATTCTTCGTTTGCTGTGAACCCAGCAAAGGAGTTTCTTCATTAGATTGGTCGACCATGCCAAGTTCGAGAGGGCTGAGTCAATGAGCATGAAATGCCATGAAGATTTATATAAAACTGCTTCAACAGCAGTTTTGCTAAGTTTAGATGAATGCTTGATTTTAATCATTAGCAACTCCTCATTATGTTTTAAAGATACCCGAGAAAATTATGCCACAAGCTCATAGGAGCAGTGAATGCTCGTGTGACGGTAATTGAGGGTGGGGCTAATCTCGGTAATATTGTAGGGGGACTCGGCGGGCTCGGAACAAACCAATCTAACAATCGATCAATAAAAAGAACGCGTGAAAGGACCGAAAATGAGAGAAGAGAGTGGGTATGATGCCAAGGAGATATGCATGATGATATGAGAGAAGTGAGTTATGGGGGGGATGGTGTAGAATGAAGACGAGGTAAAAACACAGCGAGACTATGAGATCACCACGATCAACTGCTCTCCTCTACTCAGGGAAAAGGAAAACAAACAAACAAACAAACAAACAAACAAACAAACAAACGAATCGTTGGTGTCGAATAATCTATAAAAGGAAACAAGGACAAGGGTCACACATTCAGTTGCCACAAATATATACTGTCCAAGTTGTCAAAGTCCTAATCTTGGAATCGGCATGATTGGCCCGACTCGGATATGGCCAATGACCCTATCTTGAAATGAAAATTTGGCCACTTCTTCGCCGGTACTCGTAGAGAGTGCATCTTTTCTCTCCCTTCCCCCACGCCATGACGAACCAGGTAGACGAGGAAACGCCGCTGCTACCCTCCCAGCAAATCAAGGATGCGCCTACCCCTCTCCCCTGGTTCCAGTTCTCAATTGTGCTTCTTTTGCAACTCGCAGAACCGTTGACATCTCAAGTCATTCATCCTTTTGCCCCAGAGGTACGGTACATTCCAGGCATTAAAGTTACTGCAGGTGTAATAATGACTTGTCGGCAGCTTATCCGCGATATTGGAATAACACACGGAAACAACAGAAAAGTAGGCTACTATGTCGGGATGATGGCAAGTCCGTCCAGTGGAGAAGTAACCAAAGATGGCTCATCCAATTTGTTATAAGCAATCCACGTTTTTCGTTGCTGAAGCACTTATGGTGCTCCATTGGAGTCGAATCTCTGACAATGTTGGCCGCAAGCCTGTCATATTGACGGGGCTTTTTGGATTATCCCTATCCATGTATTGCTTCGGGTTATCAAGAACATTCTGGGGCCTTCTATTGAGGTCAGAAATGTCTCACTTTCTTATAAGTGGAATTGACAGCGGTTCATTCTTTATAAAACCTTACAGCCGGAGTTTAAATGGAGCACTAAGTGAGCTTAGGGTTAAAATTCTACACGCTAGTAGCTGATAGAATGCTCTTCAAGATGGGAACATCGGAGTTATCAAAAGGTTTGAATTCCGTACAATTTGGTGGCGTCCTAACTAATACGGGTTTAGCATGTTGATGGAACTGACAAATACATCTAACATAGCAAGAGTAAGTGCTTACAGCAGTTTTTCCCTGCTAGTATATTAATTTAATAACAGGCATATGTTTATTTACCTCTAACTTGGTCTACCGGGACAACTGTGAGAACTGAATCCGTTCACGGTGTGTGAATAACTCAAATGGCATCTAATGCAGCTTGGTCCCATGATTGGTGGTTCTCTCTCACGACCTGCTGAACGATTTCCAAAGTTATTTGGAGGGAATAACTTCCTCAAAAAATACCCATACTTCCTACCCTGCGCTATTTCGGCCACATATTCTGCACTTATCTGGCTCCTCGCTTTTCTCTTTTTGAAAGAGACTGTGAAGCGTCCCATTCCTATTCTACAGTACATCGGATTAGTGAAGGAAAAAGACAAAAAGAAATCACAAAACGATATTGACAATCACGAAGGAGCGTGCGCAGCAAGTGGTCGCGCAAACTGTTCATCCAACGACGAGAGACCCCTACCTCTTCGTTCACTTCTTGTACCCAAAATCATTCTAGTTGCGGGGAACTATGCTTTAATATCACTTGTTGACATCGCCTATTGCTCAATACGGCCAGTCTTCTTGTCTACCCCAATCGAAGACGGCGGACTCGGTCTATCTGCCCCACAAATCGGCAATGTCATGTCTGTCATTGGTGTAGTCAACGCTGTCATTCAGATTTTTCTTTTTGCAGCCTTGCATGACAGGTGGGGTTCCAAAAAGACATTCATGATCGGCGTCTCAGCTGCGCTTCCCGCATTTATTCTGTATCCTGTTATCAACTTTTTTGCACGAAGCCAGGGGTTCTCTGCACTTGTTTGGATTGTGGTTGCATTCCAGATCTTGTTTGGAGTCACAATCAACTTTGCATACGGTGAGTTCTATTGGGAAAAGTACCAACCGCTGTTGCTTCTCACTTATCACTAAATTACAGGGGCAATCTTCATATTCATATCAGGCGTTTCACCGAACCGCGCCTCACTTGGAGCTATCAATGGTCTATGTCAGGTTCGTTTCAAGCCACCTTTGTTCACCTCGGGCGGTTGGTTAATTATACCCCCCCATTTTTATCTCGCCCTAGGTGACTGTCAGTATAATGAGAGCGATTGGCCCTGCAACGGCGAACTCATTGTACTCGCTATCAATAGACCAGGGGTACCTAGGTGGAAACCTTGTATATTATGTTCTTGGAGGTAGCGTGGTTTTGGTATTATACTTTTCTTCGTTGTTGCCCCATAATGTGCAGAGATAATAAAAAAAAGAATCATCGTAACTGCAATTGTTTTACCAAGATGATTGTTGGACATGGTTGAGTTGACGGCCCGGGAAACAAAAGAACACAATTTGATTTCGCCACATACAGGAGACATACTAACCACTATGACGCTATTATCGATGGAAGTGCAACTGACCGTCGTATTGAGCACCTTACTGGTGCTTAATTCACAGCTTTTGGGAAAAATTCTTCTCTGAACCGTTCCTTGTTTCTCCACATATTCACTTGCTGTTCACCTTCCCAAAAGGATGAAAGCGTGCGCACAATAAAATACATTGCGCATTTAAAAACCAAGGACAAAGGTCTTACCCACGGCTAGAGCACTACCTCATCCACCTGTTCCATTATACGACGAATCTCGAGGTCGCCTAACCTCATCTCTAACAACTTCCTCAGACGTTCCCCCATTTCGTCCTTTGTTCCTCGAGCGCTGATGCTACGATTCACCTCTGCATGAGCAGCAAGATTCCTTTGCAGCGCCGCAACTGACAGCCTATCACATAAGTTTGGGTTCGTAATCAAAGGGGGTGGTAAATCAAGTAAATATTTGTTCTTCATGTCTGCTCCAAGTCAGATGACTAACAATGAAGGTATTTTGATACTTACTTTCAACGTATTCACAACATTGTTCAGGAAAATCAATCGTGATCCGTTGACACCTGTTGTTGTAGCCCTTAGCCAGAAGGCGAGCCCCAGGTACTTCAATGCTTGTTTCTGCAATTGACAGGTGGGAAAGATTATCCATTACAATTAACGCTGGTACTGCATCGCCTGTGATACTTGGATTCCTGGAAACGTTTAGGTCTGAAAGGGTTCGCCTTAAAGCAACCAATAAATATATGCTAAAGGCAATTTGTTAAATGGTTATTGAATTAAGTCCACACCATGTACCACTCATCGTCCACGGCACTGTCAAAAAGCGATAGTTTCGATAGTTTCGGTAGATGTTGGATATGTAACAGCATAGTCGCTGTTAGGGGTATCCCATCGAGGATCAGGTCGGTTAAGCAGAGAAAGCTATTCGGTTTGCTGAAAACTAGATGATGATTAGAGACAGATCGGTGGGCATGAAGGGATATGATACCAGGAAATAGGTGGTCTTCAATCAAATTCAAACCATAAGCATCTCTGAGTGACTCGCTCAATGATAGCCGAGTTATTTTTGATGCTCTGAACAACTCCAGGATACGAGTGTTTAGATAACCTAAAGCAAGGTTAGAAGAGACAATGTGCGCCTCTTGGACTATTACCATTTTCTTCCAGGAAGTCCAATACAGTTTGGCAACTCATTTGGCATTTCAGCCTTTCCAGAAGCCGATCTTTTATTCGGACGCCAGGTAACACCTGATTGATTTCTTTCACAGCATCCAGAATATCTGCTGACCGTTCCAATCCAAAAAATGGCCCAAAAAGCTCCGCTAGCAGTACAGCATACTTCAACCATGAAACACATACGCTAAATCATTGACGCACCTTGCATTGATTTGACCAGGCTGACTAATGTCCAGTGGTCCAGCGATTTTAGTTTCTCCATAGGCAACATCCAGTCCTTTCTAATTCTTTCCAAGCGGTCATCTATACGTACCGGTCCTTGTTTCGTTTGGTCGTAATTGATCTTCGGTTCGACAGGGGACAAACCAGTGGTTACAGTCGAAGTAGCTGTAAACTGCAACTTCTCCCGTCTTACAGTTACATAGAATGAGCCATCGCTAACGCTTAAATTAGACCTGACACGTTTCGGTGATCCACCCCAGTCACTTTCAGTACTAGTGCTATCCGGGTCGCTTTCGTCGTATTTGCGTTTAAAGCTTACTCGAGTTTCCATATGATTAGAAGTATCGAGAGAGATGCCATTCCATACCCCTAGAGGCTGGCTTCGAAAGTACCTATTTGGAGCTACAGGAACGTCAGATCGTTCGTCAATTGCTGCCAAGCTGGAACGAGTTGGGTATCCATCTGCAGTGGCAGAAGCGAAGGGGAGCGTCACAAAACCAGCAGAGCAAGTGGAGAGCGAAGCATTATTTTGAGGCCTAGTATGCAGTAGAGCACTCTGAGTGCCAGAAGGACTGTCTCTGAAGCTTGTTTGGCCATCTTTAGTATATATATGCGCATATAAAGAGTCTTCTATAGTGGATAGAGTGTCGAAATCCTCTTCATTGCATGGTTCTGCTTCACTATCTTCCTTGAAGTTACTTGGCTCTCCGTCATCATCGCTGTCACCCCCACCCTTGAAGAGACACCTATCCAGAGCTGCATAGAATGACTTGAGAATAAAGCGTTGGTTCCGGAAACTGTGAATTCGAGACTTGAGATTTTGTCGTTTACGGCGAAGCGAAGCGATGAAATTATTGCTAGGGATAGCGGGACAGTAGAAAGGATTATTATGGAGGTCAACAATTGGATTCTGAATTTCACGGCTCATGTTGTCATGCTGGGGAGGGAGCGTGATGGGCAAAGCAAAGCAAGATAGAATTGCTAAATTAGATAATGTCTGTCCAAGGGTATAAGCAAAATACATACATCCACGTGGTACAACTAAAGAATAATTATACGCTCAGTATGCAATATGCAACAAAGAAGTCCATCCATCCATTGAACTACATAATTATGCAATCTGACTTCTTGAGATGTTTCAGCCTGTTCTTGAGCTGTTTTTCTTGTTTGACCCTGGCTTCTTCTGCTTTCAGAGCTTGCATCTCTGCATGTCTGATGGCCTTTTCCCGCATATGCATCTCTTGTTGCCGGCGAGCGAATTCGTCTTCTTCAGCTTGTAATTGCTGTGCAAGAGCTTGACTAAGAGAATCGTAAATCCTATGTCGAGGTAGTATGCCTATCCAGACTCACTCATTTGGGTCTTCGATGCCCCCAAAGGCTGCCAAGGCATCTTCGGCAGTGTGGCCGGCAAAATCACCACCGATTGGACTCGACTTGATAAATTCTGAATCAACGAATGTTGACGATCCAAGGTCTATGTCGTCTAATCTCTCCCAAACGACTGAGGACTCGTTTAAAAATGACGAGTCAGTGACAAGGGAATAAAGGGCAGAGCCCCCGCTGTCATCTCGATCAGTGGATTTGTACAGCACGGATAGATGCGAGCTACGGAACAAGGCTACTAAGGAGCCAGGTTCCAGGGTTGTTGCAAGAGTGAATAGACCATGGTATGTCAGTTGAGACCATGTCGCGTCAAGGAAGTGGCGAAGAGAAACAGCTAGTGCACAAGATGGGTGAGATGATACTCGCTAAGAGGGAAAGCCCGAGTACCTCTTCCCACTTTTCTCCTATCTCCTTCGGTCCATCTCGCGTGGCCATTGGGATTACCCGAACTCGACCCTGCCTGTGGATATGACGTATCCTCGTTCATCACCAATCGTCCATCTGTAAGATGATCGGCTTCAGCAATCAGGATAGTTGCGTTGTCATAGTTCTGTGCTTCAGCAACAGCCTCAGCTTCAGGACTGTGCGGGTCAACCAACCAGCCATGCACCAGTCTGATGTTTGCTTGCTCAAAGAGCTTAAGTTCTTTACCCTCCCCAGCGGGGTGGAATTCAGTAGGAGAAGTGAAGGCAGGATTTAGGTCCATTCCCTCTATCATGGATTGGAAGAAGAACCCCGGTGTTAATAGATGAACCGTTTTGGATAGGAATTCTCACTTTGAGTATTAGGCATGACAGAGAGGGAAGCATCTACGTCGACGTCTGGTGCACTTGTCAACAGGTATTCCGCAACCAAATGGGAAAGAAATTCGTATGACACAGTTTGTCGCTCGGGGGGTTCAATGGTGAGGTCACCACGGAGGATTAATATATTACCTACAACAAGAAATTGGTGAGAGACGAGCTACAGTCATAATATAGGTCAACTAACATATTGCAATGAAGGAGCAGGGTCTATTTTCGAAGGTTAATGACGGTGAGGATGACACAGAGATTGACTACTGACCCATTAAAGTTCTGAGTAATGATCTTGCAACGCCGTCGATTTTCTCCAACTCCAAAGATAATATCCTTGAGGTACCAGACCTCAGCAATCGAGCTATGGACGGTAGGCACTTCAGAGGTCATGGAACTTGAACAAGTTTAGAAAAATGGCTGGGCATGTGAACACGGATTGCAGCCATTAACTACACCGCAATGTGTTTGTGTCTGATGGGCAGATTCTGGATGCCATATATGTACAACCACAAACAAACAAACCACAACTGCCAGGTTTTGTTTGCGCCGCACTGAACCCCCTTGGACATCATTCGAAACTATATACTTGGTAGGTGAATCAGAATTGAGAATACAATCGCATATAATAACATGCTGAATAGGCTTGATAATGGCGTCAATTGTTTCATGTCGTCGGAACGCTCTTTTAACACTATCACGAGTTCAACCATCACTTCGAGCGCTTTCCATATCCCAACCTACAACAGAATCATCCTTCTCCGCAACAACCTCGGAAACATTATCATCCACGTCACTGCAGTCATCACCTGATTCACCTACAACGCATTTCAAAATCACCCTTCGAAGGTCTGCAATCTCTCTGGGCGACAAGAAGCAGGGTACCCTGAAAGCTCTTGGACTCCATCGAAGAATGCAGACCGTATATCATAAACACTCGCCGGAGGTTGTAGGGAAAATATTGGCTGTGAAGGAACTAGTTGAAGTGGAAAATGTGCCTCCCGAACTGGTGCGGACAAAGCAAGAACAACGGCAGGAGAGAAAGGCCCCGAGGGGATATACTGTTGTTCGGGACAAGCGTTCGACCTTCATGCGCATTTGAATGGTCAAAGCGGGCTCAGGGGCGAGAGCGGTCATATCAAGATGGTCATATTTTTATATCCACATTTGTCCAGTACGGTCTTTTGTCAAAGAAACTTACTAATTGTCCTATTGGCCTGGCCTGGGGATTGTTGCCTGTGGTCTCCGGCTCAACAGCTTGACATGCGCTTTGATGTCCTGGCCCCTTGAGAGCTTGCACTCATCGTACAATGTGTATACCAGCCAAAGCCACAATGCTTAGGTCCCTCAAATGACCTGCGTTGGTGAGATTAAGCGAATTGTCAAACACAGCTTTTGTCTCGTACACTCTGACCAGCAGTGGAAAAGCGTTCGGCTCTAGAGGTATTTAAACGAGAATGAGAAGACGCTGTTCCTCATCCTATCGGGACTTGTGAAGTGGATCGACATGGCCGCAACAGCGAATACATGTTCATTGGCAACCCCCAGGAAGCCTGCAGTGAGCTTTGGTAGTGATGTCTTCATCCCAGATATCAACACACAAGGAAAACCCAGTCCTTTTGACAACATGGTATGTAATCAATAGCATTACCGGTATACTTGTTCTCATATACCACCAATTACAGCTAATTCCGAGCTGTCAAGAGCTTATTAGAAGAGTCAAAGTTGTAGAGCGTCTTGGTGTGTTCCGAAAAAAAAAGCCTCCCCCTCCCTTTCTCTTCAAGGTACGTCTTACACCTGTTCATGAGAGTGGCCTTCTAATTTTAATCAAACAGTGGTGTGTATATCGAGCTCAACGAAAGTCGTTGCGTCAGTATTTGGGGTACAATCACCAAAAAGAGAATTCATCAGTCAGAAAATCGACCATGTGGGAAACACTGTGCCTCCCCATTCCCCTTACGAGTCATGAAACTGTGCCGCATACGCCTTCTCCCAGTTCATATGCAAGCTCCAGCAGCTCGTTCTCTGATAACGGTCACACTGCGCGTGGTTGTACCCAGACTGGTGCCCAGACTCAGATCCACGATTATGCTTCTAGCGATTCTGGCACACAAGTCTTACCACCTCGCTTAGCCTATCATTCCCGGCCAAAGAGCCAATTGTCCCCTCAGGCACCAGTGGCCAATCAGGCAACGACTGACGCCCCTTCAACATCCCCCTCGAATGTTCCGGCGATTCCAGGGATAACCAAGTAATACCTATATTTCAGCCTGGGACTCTGTACCTATTTCACGACAAAAAGATACAAGAAAACCGTAAGCAAAACACGTAATCCTTACAAAGCTGTACTCGTCGTCAAAGCTTGGTTGGTAATTCTACAGTTGACATTCCCTTGACAATCTGTATGTATATATATATATATATAGCGTTCTATAAGTGCATGATAGCATATCAAGTCAGTTACGAAGCAATCCATATAAGCCTGGGCCATACCTAATGCAATAACGATGACTGGAGCAGTGGAGCTGAGTCTAAATGTGGCTTCAGTAGCACAGCCACCCGCCTGACTTGCGACCAGAACAACACCCAAGACGACTCCGACAGCCAAGATGGTGCGCTCACTGTAGAAGCGAGGCTCTTGTGTTTCCCCTCGATTATCCTGAATATGTTACAATGTTTTCACCAAGGAACCTTACAACAAACGCTTTTACCAGAAGCGCAGTATACAAAACATCCGACTTCGCCTCTCTAACAGTCTGGACTCTCTATCAAACTTTAAACCTGTTTTTTTCCGAGCAAAATATTGGTCGTCATAATGGCGCTTCCTGAAAAGCCTGCGCCCATGAATGTCGTCAAGCAACACTCCAAAGTCAACGTTTCCGTCACCCTCTCGGACCCAACATTCGTTGCCGGTAGATATGTCAGTGGTAAAATGGAGATGGAGTGTAGAGCAGATAAAGGACTGGGAATTGGTGTGATTATGGTGGAGTTGTTCGGTATTCAAGGTATGAGAGTCTCTGCCTCCGATTTTATGCGCATATAGTGATTAATATCTGGTGTAGAGTTGACTTCGAGAGATCACTCAGCTACTAGCACATTTTTACATGCTCAACGACTTTTTCAAAGCCCTGGTCTACCACCCTCTAACGCCGTCCAGGCCCATGCTGAGCCTGGAGACCCTCCACTGCCTGCGAGCCACTACCACGCACGACGGGGTATATCAACCTTCCTATTTCGGATACCTCTGCCGATCACATGTCCCTCATCTGTTAATTTTGGAGGCGGACTAGCAGCTGTCAAGTACGAAGTGCGTGCTAGTGCCAGTGTATATTGGAGAGGTGACAAGCGACTAGTCACTGAACGGAAAAGTGTAGATGTTGTTGAAGGTTTGGACGATATGGCATTGGCACAATATGCTAATGGCAAAGGTGCTACTCCCATTGTGGTTGGTGAAAACGGAAAGATATGGATGCAAGGGAGTGTCGTTGGTGGAGGGATTATAACAGCTGGAGAGCCCGCATGTGTCGAACTTCATGTCAAGAACCATTCTCCCAAGAAGGTCTGAATCTCTCCCACCCACCCTTCACTGTTCCTGATAGCGTGTATAATTTTTCTTTAGAATTCGGGTCTTACTGTTACACTAACACGGCACCTGTTCTTACCGGGTGCCTCTTCTAATGTCAACAAGCCCTTACAGATCTCCGACACCTTAACTTCGGTGGCGTTTCGTGGCCCAGAGTATATTATACATCCCGGAGTAGAAGGCGTTGCAAATCTGGTATTTGACATACCAAAGAACGCACGAGGTGTTAAAGGCGGATTTTATGAGGACGAGGGCGAAGAACGACCCAGAGAAACCCCTGCCATCTTCGAAGTTCAATGTATTGTAAGCGTCAGGATGAGTATGGGCATCGGAAGGTATGGACTAACGTTATGCCCGCCTTGTTGACGACTTAAAATTTTTCTTAGTAAGGATCTCATATTGGATATTCCTGTGACTGTAGTTCATCCCTTTGCGTTACCCGATGAGCCTACTACTTTCTCGTCTCAAGACCAGCCATACTATGCCGCACCAGTAGCGCCAGCTGTACCATATTCAATCCTCGCTCCCTATCCTGACCATGTCCAGTACAATTCATACCCCGTGTCTCCCCAATCAGCCAGTCCTGCTCCGCCTCCAATAACATCCCCTCCTTTATTCACCGCATTTACCGATCAAAACCGTGTTTGGCTACCGCCGTTACAGTTACAATCGCCACTGCCATATCATTATATCTCGCCACTTGATCCGCTGTACCCACAACTTGCTTCTCCGCCTCTTCAAGTTCCAGTGTATCAGTTACCTGCACGTCCGTCCAGCGCCCTTGCTAATCCTTATTCACATTCGTTTTATCCTGATCCACCTGCTATCTCTGGCCTTCCTCCTACTGCTGCTCAACATCCTCTCCTACCTCTTGATCTCACAAACAATCATAGATCATCGCCAGTGGCAAAGAATATTCTAGACCATCTCGAACCAGAAGAGGGGAAAGGAGAACGAGCTTCGCGAGTTGCTCATCATTTGCGCATGTCGTCTAGACATAGATCAGTTTCCCCTCGTAGTCATCGATTCCCATTACCACAAAGTTCACCTAGATCTGCCAACCAGACAGACCAACCGCCGACACACCAGAGGGCTTTGCCTCCCGCACCACTTTTGATTCCTATTCAAGAACCTGATACTACCGATCCTTTCTCTAACAATGACGGAATAGTTTCACCTCCGCTACATTTCCCACGACCGATGCTGTCACCGAAGATGTCAAACTCTTCGCTTCGCAGTCAACGCGTTGAGGATTTGGAACGAATGGCTGCGGAGACGGAGAATGAAACTACTCGGGAATCAGCCGAGAAAAGGAAGAGGAAGAAGAATTCAAGAAAGGGAAAACAAAAGGAAGAAGTCAATTCAGAAGTCGATATTAATAAAACTCTTCCTCCTCCCCCTGTGCCGACACGCAAAGGGCTCTTAGCACCTCCAAGTGGAGCTGGTGTCCCAAGCTTGAATCAAGCTACTACAACGCCAGATATCATGCCATCTATTCCACTTCCGGCAGATAAAGCCCCTCCAACACCAACACTTACGGCGCTAACGTTCACGCGTCGCCCAAGGAGTAACCTAAATATTCCCTCTGGGAAACGTGATGAAGTGGGGTTAGAAAGTGGTCTGGATGCATTGGAGCGCAAGCTCCTTGCGGAAGTGGGAACGCAAAAAGTGGACCGTGCTTTTGGCGTTGTCAGGGCCTGGGACGTCTTTGGCTTATCTGATAATGAAAGGATCGATGAGCCTCAAGATTTGCCGTCTACAGGAGATACTCCTTCTGTAGGCCAGCCTGTTAAGGCACGGCTGTCACCAATCAAGATTCCATCTGTTAAGACTCCTGGAAGTGCAGGTGACGGAAGTTTGAACCTAGACTCAGCGATATCAAGCTTAACGCTTGCTGATGGCGGGTGGGCTATGAAGGATAGGGAAGAGAATGAGAAGGAAAAAGATGGTGAACGGGATCCTGGTGAGCGAGCGAGGACGCCTGCTGGTCATTACACGACCGAGCAGGAGGTTGACGGTGACTCTGATGAAAGAACTCACCGTGCTGGGACTGTGGGCGGTAAGTCCAAGTCCAAGTCGAGCTATTCAGGAGACGATGGAAGGGAGCAACGTGCACTCAAAAGAGCGCAGAGACGCCAACGTGCTGAGGGTGCATTGGGTGATAGTGAGGTTGACGAGGAAGCCGCGGCACGTTGTAGGAGCAGGGAAGGTTCGACTAAAGGGAAGAAGGGTGGAAAGAAAAAGGATGGTCACCATAAGATTCGCAAGGCTGCCAAGGGGCGGGTAGCAGCTTGGTTGGGAACCATTGATCCTCACCCTATCCCTCCTGAAGATGATTTGCCTGCTACACCCTACACCGACCCGCTGTCTGATATGCAGCAACCACCATTAACGGAGGACATGCCTATCCAGGAGTTGCAGCCAAGAACCGAGGCAGAAGGCATAGAGGCGGCGCCTTCACTGCCTTTGTCAGACGTTCATACACCCCCAAATCCTCGTTCATCAGGTTTCATGCCCATCGGTTCCCAGAGAAAAGATGGGAAGCACGTGCGTTCTGCTGGAGTACCAAATGATAGGCATCAAATAACTCCCAGCTTATCGTCAAAGTCGATGGCTACACATGCACCTACCAAGGAAAACAATATGGAGACGAATGTGGTAGAAATAACACAGGGCCCAACAGTCAAATTGGTAGCCGCGGACCCGAAAGAAATAGGATATCATCGCTCCCAGAGGAGTGCAGATCGTGACGGAAAGATACCTATTGTTGGTTCTAAAAAAGGAGGCCCTGTTCTGGCCGTACCGCCTAATGATTCATCACCCCATGGGAATCATGTCGTTGCTCACACAAAACAACAAGGTGTACAGCCCCGTCTGCGCCTCCCAGCCGTCTCGGCTGCTTTTAGGCAGGGTCAGGATCCCGAAGTTAAATATGATGTACGATCAGCCCGTGGAGGTCGTGGAGGAATTGTGACCACTGTCGCAGCAATATGGGCGTCTGCCGCTGCGAATGAAAGGCCGAAAGCAAATACCCCTAAGCATGTGTCAATTGATGGCCATGCTAAGACAGCACATGTGACAGCTGACAGTTCTGCTCAGACAAAATTACCTGGCGTGCGGTCTTCCGCTAAACCACCTGCTACTCAACAGGCAATAAATGTGGCGGTGAAACCGCAGGCCCTACGTCAGGTCGCTGGTAAGGCGACTCTGGTGGCAGCAGCAACTGCCGAGATACCACCGAAACTGCTTGATTTAGCTGGAGGAAAACGAACAAGACCTGTAACCAAGTCACCATCTGTACCTGCGATTATCTCATCGTCATTGGCTACTCCTATGCTTTCGTCTACAGCGTCACTTGCGCGCCCCGCAAATACTTCAACAGCCAACAAAGCCCCTAGGCATCTACCAACTCCAGATCTGACTAGTCCGACTAATCCGGTGCCTGTTCCCAACATAGCAGTTGAGACAGCGCCGAGACCGCATGGTCCGTCGAAAGCGAAATCTACCCCAGATTTGGCATTTGGCAAGGCCAGACTGCGAGATTTGATCAAGAAGTACCAGGAACAAACCTCCTCCTAAGTCCATCTATGGCTCAACCGTTTAATACCTTATCTACCCATACACTCCAGATCCTTTTTTTTTTTTTTTTTTTTTTTTTTCTCATTTGCGCTTGCTTGTATGATTACTTGTACCAAATGAACGAACGAACTCTCTCCTAGTGTTGTACTGTTATCATTTTTTTTTTTTTTGGTTTTGTTTTGTTTTTGCCGTGCGCCGTGTATCATTTTCTTGTGACGAACTTATTACGACTTTTACTACCAACACGTGTAATTACTCCCCTTGGTTGTTATAATGAGAGTTGCATGTCTTTTTTTCTGGTTACACCCAAGAAATACATGCAAGCCGCAAAAGCATTCAGAAACATGAGATTTTGAGAATGTCATATGTATCGTAGAGTCGTTGTGATCGCCAGCCTCGTGTGTATTTAATCGTACAAGGTCACTACAAGACATATCATAGTGGAATAAATGGGACAAGACAGAAAAAAAAAAAAAAATAGTCCCTGAACAGAGGGAGTGATACATGTAGTGAACACGAAATAGATGTGATATACAACAAAGTACGATGTGCTGGGTGTGATTATAAATTAAAAAAATGTGAAGGAGAGTTAGAGGGGGTGGTAGGGGGGGGGGGGGAAAGAGAAAGGATAAAAAGTTGA
>KZ301993.1:5355-168464 GCA_002554575.1 Amanita thiersii Skay4041
TAAGAAGAACTAAAACAAAGTAGTGAAACAAGTAACATCCTAAATATAACTACTCCTGGTTGTAGCATGAGTAAGGATGTTAGTAAGGTGATGAATAAGGAGACCTGGGGACCAGAGTACCCCAAGGTAGTAGTCAGAATGCATGACTACAGATAAAACAACTGTCCAAGTCAGTATGTGGTCAATATTCATAAGTAGACAAACAAAGATAAACAAGAGAATGTCAAAATGTCGAAGATAGGGGCCAAAGGCGCTTAGGGGTTGAACCTTGAGTGCTAGAGGTTTGGAGGGCATAACATCTTTCTCCACTAGCTGTAAAAGTTCTGGGTCAAAAAGAGGCACTGGGCTATGAGACAAGGTCGATGATCCTGTGATTAGGATGCAGTCGTTGGAGCCTGTGATTAGGCTATCAAATATGGGATGCCACAGAAGTGGGACACCCTCCATTCCTATGATATGGGAGATGGGTGACACAAGCATGTCTTGGAAGTGGCAGAATTAAAAGAAATGGGGGTCTCGAGAGACATTCAGGACAGGCAAGATTAGCAAGTTCTTTGATTATGTCAGAAGCTCACTGTTCCTGCCTTTACTGCAATCCAACACTCTATCTCAGGCATTGCTCCAGAAGTTAGAGAGGAAGAGAAGGGAGATAAATTGGACTCCTGAAGCTACACAGTGGGGTAGACTATCAAAGAGCTAGAGAATAACTACTACAAACAACAAACTTAAGCAAATAGCAAAAGAGGTGGTTGAAGGGGAAATTGGACCAAGAGCTTCTCAGGAGTTGTCTGAGATGTCCAAAATGTCCAAGGTTGTCCAAGAAGCCCAAAGTTGATAAGATAAGATAATGCAAAGAGGGAAAAGAAAAGAAAAGAAAAAAGAAAAGAAAGTGAAGATAGAGAAATCATAACAGATCCCATTACAACCACTTTATTTCTCATTTCACTTATATTCATTGTAGCATAGTATTTGTTCTTTCACTTCTTGATAGTCTACCTCTACATGTAGCTACAGAAGACTCTCTTCCTCTATATCTCTTGTCTTTGTCAACATTTGGAGAGACACTTGAGAGAGTTCAGATCATGGTAAAGGGTTACTTGTGAGCTTTTGACACTGGGAGGGGTGGGTGTGGCTGGTGTTGCTCCTGGTGTAGGAGCACCAATAGGCAGCATCACAATGGGGGGGAACACTTGTTGTTCCTCCTGGTGTTATAATTCATTTCTACTTCTTTTTCCTTTTCTTTTCCTTTTTCCTTTTACCTTCCTTCAACCATTATAGACACCCACCTAGACACACACTCACGTTAGTGCCTGTCTAAGTGTGTGCCTTAGTTTATCTTATCTTATCAACCTCAGTCATCTCAGGCAATCTCCAAGGAGTCCTTGGTTCAATTCCCCTTCTTGCCATTTATTTTACTTTTACTTAGCTTCATTGTTTGTAGTAGTTGTTCCCTTAGCTCTTTGATAGTTTACCTCATTGTGTAACTATATGAAAGTTCATCTTTTCTCCTCTATTCTTCTTCAATGCTTTGGAGCAACACCTGAGGATTGTTGGATCACAGTATTGGGTAAAACACAGTGAGCTCCTAACACCTGGTGCAGGGGCAGTGATAGGCAGCATCTGGTGGTAGGAGTGCTCAGCACTCCTGCTGGTGCAGGTGGGGCACTTGCTGGTCACTCAAACCAGTGTAGCAGCCTGTTCAAGTTCATACTTCTTGATTTGGATGTTAAGGCAGTGGTTGTCTGGTAATAAATAGTGTTGCTTCTTTGGTGGATTCTTGAGGTGACTATATGCAGTTACAGTATGAGTGCATAAGGCATTGAATAGATAGATGATGTGTGACTTACTTTCCCTCTTCCTCAGACCACCCAAAGAGTTGGCTTATGATGAATTCACTTGTGAGGTTGGCTTTAATTTTGTGTTTCTGAATAAAAATAAAAACAGTAAATGCATTGTGTGGTGATATGATGAAGAAGATATGATGCTGGGCACATATAGTCACTTACTGATCCTTGAATCAATGGAACCACTCCTCGGGAGGCCACACATAATCCTTCATCCTGTCCATAATGACCCGGGGATACTGATGAAAGGGGGGATCCAGTGGGCAGCGTGGTAATACGAGTAAGAAGATAAGACTCGGAAAATACTGGCATTTGACTTTGACAACTTTTCAAGGCTTTGAAGGTCACGTGCATGTGTATACATCCCATGTCTTTGTTTTCACCAACGTTAATCAATTATAATAGTATCATGAGAATATAATGGTATATAATTGAATATCATTTTTCGGCGGTTTTGTTGATGTTGTAGTTAGTCTCATATCTACTTTCTACAGGTGAAATATATTCAGTCATCTGCCTTTACGACTGAGTTAGTCTCATATCTACTTTCTACAGATTTCGCCTGATCATTTCTCACTGGGACTGAGGCCTGAGAAAAAGCTCACCTGCAGAGCGCTTTCCATATGAAACCGAGGTCACAGTGTGGGTGTTTCTTTCCAATCTGGTGAGCAGTACTGTCATATGAGCAGCATTCATCAACTCATCAGTCCACGGACTACTGGTTGTAACTTGCTTCACATGGTTGATATATAGTGAGAAAAATATGGTTCTCTACTCCTGTGCAATACTCTACCCACACCAGCAACAATACCATGGTCAACGAAAGTCAGCAAAACATTGATTACTATCACCATGGCCGATTTTCCGTTCGAGGTGGAGTGCTTCCGGACGCCATCACTGCTTTCAAAACCTATGGCAATCCCAAAAACCCCTGTATTGTGTTTCCGACTTGCTATGGTGGCAAACTAAGCAGTAAGAATTATGCCTACACTTCCTTTGATCCTTCTTTCCATCCTGAAATTCAACTTGGGATTAAGAGTGTTGATTAGGTGGGGGAATTTTAGGTCAGGACTATCTCATTGGTGAAGGCAAGGTGTGTGTTAACCTGCTCTTCTGGGTCTGTAATATATCGATGAGTTATGGGGTAATAGGCTCTCGACCCGACGAGATATTTTATTGTCACTTTTGCACTCTTTTCTAATGGAGAGGTGATTATGGCTCAACTGATATCATGATGAACCTACTCATATAACCCATTTTTTTTAATTTTTATTAGTCGTCATCACCATCGAATACTGTGAGGCTCGAAGTTTTTCCACACTCACATTGACCAAGTTGGATAAATAAGCCTCAACCGTATAATGGCCCATACTTCCCTGCCATCTCATATGAAGATAATATGTATATTTCCTTTCTAGTTTCTCCCCCCTCCCAACTAAACTCGATGACTGGTATAGCAACGCACAATACGTCGTTTTAACTAAACACCTTGGGATAAAGAAATTGAGGATGGTCATTGGGTTCTCAATGGGTGGCCAACAGGTATAGATATTCGATGCACGAGCACACAAATATCTTGCCTCTAATGTCATTTGATATTAGGCATATCATTGGGCAGCCATGTATCCCGAGTTTCTTGAGAAGTAGCATCAATTCTCAAGCCCACTGACTAGAGCTTTTGATTCCTTTTCCACTAGATACGTGGTTATATGTGGCTCTGCACGAACTAGTGTTCATAACCAATGGTAACCTTGTCTTCTTTTATTATCGTTATTACTTTGACTCATGGTATTTCGATGCGATAGCTTCCTGGAAGGGCCCAAAGCGGCACTCATGGCATCCAAAGACTTTGGCAATGGCCATTATACATCGACCCCACAAATAGGACTCAGGGCATTTGGACGGGCATACAGTGCCTGGGCCTATGGCCAGACTGTATGCAACTTTCCATTCACGACTTGAGGCAAGTCTGATGAGGTATCATACACCAGTGGTTCAGAGAGAATCAGCATCTGTATAATGGGACGTGAGTCCCACATAGTTGATATCTAAAATACAAGAACAAGTACTGATACACTAGTAGATATCCTGATTTGAATGCGTTCCTGCACGAACAATGGGAACTTGGTTTCTTATTGGCCTGGGATGCCAATGACCTACTGACACTGTTGAATACATGGCAAACAGGAGATGTAACCAAGGTCAAAGGTAGTTTAAGCCCTGGAAATTTGCAAGCGTGCCTCTCTGGGATTGTGCCACAAGGACTAATTATGCCCTGCAAGACGGATTTGTATTTCCCAGTATTTGTCCCTTTCAAATGTTACCACACGTAGTATTAACACTGTATATAGCCGGAGGATAATGAACTGGAGATGCAGTATCTGGGAGGAAATGCGAAGCTTGTGGTCATTGATTCAGTTTGGGGTCATATGGGTGAGTGTTTGATTTTTTTTTTTGGATTCGTGGCAATGGTTAACCAGTTTGAAATAGCTGGAGGTGCTTCCAATGAACGTGATATCCAGTTTATGAATGAGCAAATTAAGCAGTTCCTTGCCGAGTAGAATGTTATGTGCAACGTAGTAGCTTTCACCCTGTGATACTGTTTCGCATCACATTTGCAAGGAAAATTGAAGATAATCACCTGGTTTATTAAGCTTGAATTTCTAACTTCTTTGTTAAAACCCAGCTCAAAGCAAGCCAACTACTAGATTGTCCTTGTACGAGCTCGAGGTACCATGTTGTATTTTGACAATTGTATAGTACTATGTGAAAGATATGTTTGTGCTACAAGAACATGTCAATTGCATATATTTCTCAAATGTTAGAGGATGCTAGATGAAAAAAAAAGTAAGAGTACGAAAGAAAGAAAAGTTGACAGTTTAACGGATGCGCATATATCTGCCGGCGGATGATGATTATCGTCAAAAGACACCAAGGGTCTTCCAAACAATCCCAAGTTCTTTTCCGACCTCTACACTAACGTCTTTCCACGATTCGAGATCAGCCTTATCCAACTCACTAGCGCAACGAATGTCGAGTCGATCACCAGCCCATTTACCTTGACCGACATCAATCTTCTCTTGCTCTCCCGCTGCAGCTTTGGGTTTCCCACCCTTTGGAGACAAGGGAGCGATGATTGTTTCCAGTTCAGAGGACCAGGAGGTACAAAGAAGTAAGGCCTGGCATAATCCTCGAATTGCATTATTACTATTTGTGCTCCTTTCCTCTGAGTTGCTTTGGCTCGGATCAGAATCAGTCTGCCATGGTAATTGTGGGCAGTCACCCAGCAAATCGGAACGAACGTATTCTTTCTTGGTCAGGTTCCTGAGGTACCACGCTTTCTTAGCGTCTTTGCCAATGCCGCCCTTTCTGAACTGGTTCTGGGATCCGCTAGGACCAGATAGATGCGACTGACGGAGGAAGTACCACTCCTCCGCGAATGAAAACAAAGTGGGGGCGGGATCGTCACCTGCATACTCGTCACCGTTATCTTCGTCCAAATACATATCCTCAATTTCGTCGAGTTCTTTGTCAGTTAGCAACCCTTTAGGATAGGTAATCGCATAATCTGAGATGCAGATGACCCTGTCTCCCGCCCAGGAAGAGGGGTGGGATAGCATGTTGGAGGCGAAGAGTGGCAGGATGGCATCTGGGGTGCTGGGGCTTGCTAGGAACTCGGGGAAGTCGCCGCATTGTCCTAGCGTTTCTCGCTTGTCGAGATTGAGCAGCTGCCAGTATTGGAGCATGGTCAGTATGAGTATGTATTGTGTGGTGGTTGTGGTGATATGGCGAGGGAAGAAGGAGGGAAAGAAAGGGTGGCCTGTAAGTACACAACTTGACCGTGTGGCAGTGGCTCATATCATTACCCAATTTGGAATCATCACCTCAATGCGCTTTGCCAGCCACCTCGCTCGCCTCGTCACTCCTCGCTGTCTCCCTCGTCCTCTACACTTTCCCCTTCCCTGTCTCCTCCGTACTCCTTCCCCTCTCCTCATAACATCTCCTCGCTTCTCTTCATCTTCCCCCTCAACACCATCAAACTATAAACAAGGCAATGCAACCTCACAGGAGCATAGAATGGCAATTGCCTTCACTTGCACAGTCTCGGACTGTAATGAACGCTCGGCACACACCTTCACCAAACGCTCGTATGAAAAGGGTATTGTCATAATACAGTGTCCAAAATGTAAAAATAGGTATGTGTATCGTTCAGCTCGCTCGTGTAACCACCAACTGCCGCCAGGCACCTCATTGCCGATAACCTTGGCTGGTTCAAGGAAAGCATGGCGGATGGGAAGCTTCGGACAATAGAAGATCTGCTACGTGTCAAAGGAGAGAAAGTGGTTCGGGGCAAGTTGGACGCTAATGGAGCTATTGAATACACCGAATGAGGACTTGCTGCATATACATTATCCATCTTGTGCGTACAAGTATTGTTACGAGTCTTGTCTGAGCATCTGATATCGTTGTTTCAGACATCAAGCGATAATATATAAAATGATACATTTCAAGAGGACACGGTAATCGATCGTTGCATAGGAAAATTAGCCCTCTCAAAACATACTTGGTCATCTTGAATATGCGATCAGGCATGGTATGAAAATGGTTGGAATAATGTCAATAGTAGAAACATTTTCTCATTCAAGAAATATCAAAAGGCGAAAATGAAGATCTTATTGTGAAAATATAGCAATGTTTACTTTTACAACCATGTAATTGAGCCTCAGACAGAGCAGCTATGGGTGCATATAAAAGAATCATCTTGACCATTCATCTTCATCGTTCTCGTTTTTTGATATTTCCCGTATTACTATTCCTCTCCATTCCTGCTTCCCGTTTCCTGTACTGGCCTCCTGACCTGTGTCCTCTAATTCTCCTCTTCCTCAGCTAGTGGTTTCTGGGCTCGTCTCCCTTGATCAGCTGTATGAAATGTTCAATGTACTCATGTACCTATCCATATATCATTATAAACAAAATCCTTCAGCTTGTAAATGGACACTTGCTATCTCACTTTTACTTCACTTTCATTTTCATGCACTGTTCAGACAATCTCGCATACCCCATGTTGGCGAAGGTAGTCTTCCTCCCACCTCGTATGACATAGTAAATGTAACACCCCTTGTTTGTTAAGCAAATAACAGCGTCCAGCTCGCACTCCTTTGAAGGCGGAATAAGAGGGGTCCTAATATTTTCTCCTGGTCCTGAAAGTGACATGCGTAGAATTCAACCATACGACCAGTGTGTGGTTCCAAACCTCAAAGATGAACTCTTCTAAGCCAACGAGTGAAAAGAGAAGGATGGGCAGTATCTATTCCTGGGGTTAGCCTATTTGAGGGAGGGACTGCAATTGTTGTGGATTCCCGTGTGGTGGTGATTGATGGTTCTACAAGCACGGATGAACCAGAGGCACCATGAGCAATATCTAGTTATAATGTCACGAAATGGGCAATGTGTGTGATAAGATAAAAAAATCACAGAGGTCGATCTCGACACAGGAGCTTGAGGTCATGGATCAAGTTGGTTCCTTTTGGTTCCTGTAGTCCCCCTGTTTGTAATTTCTCATAAAAAGATATTTCTATGAGGCAACCCTCGTGGGGTGTAGGGCAGCAGATTAGATAGAGTAGTCTGCCAAACTTGTTGTTTCTGTCCCTTAGAAAGGAGATAAGCTGGTGGAGATAGGGTCAGAGACTACTGGAGAATGTGTGTTGGACTGCAAACGGTGGTCATGGTCAGTACTGACTACTATTAGCTGGATGATTTGGCCATGAGGAGAGATCACGTGACCTTAGATAGTGAAGGAGAGCTTACATCAGCAGGGTGTTAAGTGGACCATTTCGCCGCTCCTTCAAGCGCTCACCGTCGGTGGCTTCAATGGCGGGCTACAACAGGTCCCGCTTCGTCAACGATCTGCTCGACAGGACCAAAGACAAGCCTCCATCATTTACTGTTCATCTTTACTCAGATTACTGGAGCCTAAATAATGGTTCACGATTCCACTATCACATCCCAATTGCGGTCCGGGCATCGTTAATTTCATCTGCTTCGTGTCAACTTACCACCAGCACTTATAGTCCCTCTTGGATGATATACGCGCACAAAGGATCCCCGTTGACTTTCTTGAGATATTTGACTCTGCTCGAGTCCCATTCTATGATGGTTCGTCATCCCCAAAGTCCTTCCCTCGAGTTCTGCTGGTTCAATTCTTGTACCAACGGCCAGGCTGTATGATTGTAGAAATTATGGACTACCGCCCTCAGCATCCAAAAGATCCTGTCCTGGAGAAGCCTGAGCGGACGCGCGTTGTGTTACACCCTAACTCCGAGAGTCTGTGGGCTGATATTTGTGCCCTAAACCAGCGGTATGGCAATAAATGGACAGACATGGACGCGTTAGAGGTAGAGGCGCGCATCTTGGTTGGTGCTAGTTGCCTTACTTACAATAGATGCTGGTGCTGACCTAATAATATGCTGTTGACCATACAGCTTGCCACGGCCCCTCCATTATGTCTGGATCCTGATCCAAACCTTTCACGCATAACGAACCATGTCCTAAGAGCGACAATGCCGACTCTTCCATCCTCACTGAAACGTAAAGCTGCTGCGATGGAACCCGAGGATGATGAGAATGACAAGGCTCGCAAATTGAAGATACTACAATATATGGCTACCAGGCCTAATCGGACAACCCCTAGGTAGCTGATCTTTCTCGTTTATAGGCTCATGCTAATATACGTCACAGCTTTCATCTACTTGATGCCATTCAGAAAGCGAGGCAAAATAGAGAGGTGGCTAAACAGCCAACGCCACCTGTCCAATTACCTTCAACACAGTACAATGTCAGTGCACAAGCATCTCCAGCCCCACCAGGTACTCCTCAAGTGAATGGTGTCCAAGCACCATCACCTTCTGATCAAGATGACAAGAAGAAGTTCAAGAAAAAGAAATCCGAGACTCCTCAGCTGCCGTTTGCTACAACAGCCTTTACGAGTGCTAGTAGTTCGCAAACTCCAGTGTCTACACCACAAACCACACATCATTTTGTCAACACACATCCGCAGCCTGTGAATGCACCTTCACCTGCAGCTACTACCGCCCAGTCACCCGCGCAAGTTCCTATTTATGCCAATGTTCCATCGGTTTCAGATACACATCTCCGTGTAGCTACACCTTCCCAACCTTCAGTTCGACAATATACCCAATCACCACGCCCTCCATCGTCACAAGCTTCCGTCCCTGTTCCTGCACCACCAGTCCCTCCAGCTGCTCAATCACAAGCGCCAGTCAAACCTCCTCCGCCTCAGCCACCAGCGAAGCCTCAGATACCTACATCCGTTCCAAATTTCCCAGCACAAGCCGCAACCCAGCATTTCCTCAATCAAGCTGTAAGAAACGGCGTCCAAAAACCCCCAGCAAACTTAACAGCTGCAATGGCATCCCAGTTACAAGGACATAACATGAGTTTACAACAAATCCAATATTTCGCGCAGCTCCGTAGTCTTCAACAACAACACCAGAGGCTTGCAGCACAAGCGAATGGACGAGCGGCCACTCCAAAAACAGGTGTTTCCAGTCCCGCTGCCCAACCTCAGACGGCATTATCTCCAGCTCATCATACTAGTCCGTCGATTTCAAACCAACCGTTAGCGTCAACTGTGTCACGGTCACCCATGCAAACACAGGCACAACAGGCACCACCACCACAACTTCCGCAACAGTCGCAACAGCAATCACATCAAACTCAGATGGCCCATTCACCACCCCAACAACAACCACCCCAGCACCATACCCAATATGTTGGGTATCCACAATTCAACATACGCCAGATGATGCCTGCCAATTCGGCTGCTCATCAGGCACTTCAAGCTGCTGTTGCTGCAGCGGCATCCGCTGGAGGGACCAGAACACCCTCTAATGCTGGGGGTAACACAGTATCAGACGGGCAATCGCAGCAACACCCTCAACACCAGCAACACCTTCAGCATACCCAGAGCCAACAACAATCCAATCAGACACATCCAACTCACCCACATACTCAGCACCAGCACCCAGTTCAAACTACATCACAAGCACAAGCACAGCCCACCCCAATACAACTACCCCAATCCCAAGCCGGTGTGCACGCTCAACATCTGCACCAGCAGCACCCGCCGCAGACTCTCACCCAAGCACAACTCTATCCACAGATGTACGGTTACCCACAACTGCCGTTTGGTGTGCAAGGTGTTCCTGCCGCTGCTGGGAGATTACCTCCCTCAGCGTATTGGAGTATGGGAATGGGAAGAGGGATACCAGGAATTGTGAACGCACAGCAAATATCGAATATGACAGCTGTGGGTACCCCAGGGACCAATGGTGCCGCTGCTACTGCGCAGATGCACCCTGGAATGGGGAAGGCGGCTATTCAGGGGGGCATGCAAGGCAGGTAGCAGCACTACCCACTGGGTGGTGTTTACTAGTTCTTTTGAGGAAATGTTTTCACCATCATCCATCGAGATTATCATTCATTATCTTGTTTATCCTACATCAACAACCATCGTTTACTATCCCCTTGTCAAATCTCTCTTATCTGTGTATTATAACTTAGTGGATTATAATGTATTGGGTTATGGAAGGAAGCAGGAAAGAAAAAGTTTCACGCCGATTGGGTGTTGCCTTCCCTTTGGCAGTGTTGCGGACAACCTTCATATTATCACGCTGTTTAATATTTGTCGCATAAACCTCCTTTTAATAGTCAGAGTAAAGTGAAGTTTATGTCAAAGACCTCTTGAGAAGCATAACAGTAGTGGCTTTAGATATCATTCATAAAACAATGCAATTAGAATGGATCCTTTTGATTGTTTATTGATGTACAGGAAAAGGTATATACTAGGATTATGCAGATATAGGTATATTCCTGGTTTTGACCTTCTCCTCTTCAGACTTTCTCTGCGCTGCTAGTAGGTCCATCAAGAACTGGTTCAACTCCTGTATCAAACGAGAATATGAGTAATAATGGCATAGAATATATACGAGTGAACTGACCGAGTTATTTGGTTCGAAAGAAAGTCCTAGCCTTATAGCTTCACTCGCTTCAGCAATTTGTCCAAGGGCATGTAATGCCTTGGCTTTACGAAAATGCCCCTTACTCCAATTTCTTCGCAGCTGAATTACAGTTTCTGCATCCGCAAGGGCAGAAATATAATCATGTGCTTCATAGAATGCAGCCGAACGATTCGACATAACAGTAGATAGTTCTTCCCTCATGAGCTGGTTCGCTTCCCAAGGTGGACGCTGCACTGCGAACGTGGCAGCAGCTGTGTATCGGGATATAGCTTGGGCATGAAGGCCCTTTTTAAATAGTGTCTAGATCTAAATATGAGTATCAAAGTGCGGAAAGAATATAGTTAGAGGGATCGTACATTGCCTTCTTCCTTGGTACCAGTGACCATTTGCGTTAACTTCTGAGTGACCACGTTAGCTGGGGGAGGGCAAAGAAGATTGGGATTTGAAATGAGGATGCGGGCCATGCGATTGATTACTTGAAAATCCAAATCACACTCTGAACATTTTTCTAGTGAATGGGCTTCACAAACGGCAAGGTGTTGTTCTGGGCCGAGTTTAAGTGGTACTTGTTTGAAGTCTTGGTCGATCAATGCCTGAAGAGTAGGATCTGGAGCTGGTACCTGTTGCTGCTGTGGCTGTTGCGGACCATGAGAATGAGAGTGCGAATGTTGGCCGCCTGGAGCATGACTGTGCGAGTGGGACATGTTGTTAGAAAGGGTGGAGTGAGGAGCAGGTAATTGCCAGCAATGATGGCACGTGATCGTGAGAAAAAGGCGATGACAAAGGGGAAGAAAGGAGGTCGTGTGGAATTTTTCAGGCAAGCATCGCGTTTCGCACTTGATCACTCCCCCTCACCATCCCTTCTTACCTGTAGAAACTCTTTTTTGAATCTCTCTCTTACCACGAAAAAAAAGTCACATTTAATATGACAAATGGTCTGGTAAATGGTAACACTGGTATCGAGAGCCAATTCGGTGCGCCTTTCGGTGAGAACCGTAGCCAGCACCAAATTAACACCAGGCCCCCATTTCTAGCTTCTCTCGGTCTCAACAAATCTACTTATGTCCCGCCACATATGAGGCAACGTGCTGCTGCTGCTGCTGCCACCCCCTCTCATACTGTGCCAAATGGGTATGTGCATCCTAATATCAAAGGATCCTTCTTATCTTCTTACAGTAAAACAAATGGTTGGCCTGAAAACCGCACTTCAACCCCTCCTGTGGGTGCTCGATCGGCATTCGATTCTGGCAGAAATCCCTTTTCATCTGACCGAGGTGGTAGAGGCGCATTTTCCAACGGTACTCGTGCGGGCAGCTGGGCTGGCTCTCAGTCTTCATCTACTTGGTCTACTCCTTCCCGTTATGATAGTTCTCCCCGTGAATCCGGTTATGGCTTGTGGAGAGATGGTAGGCACATCATCGGTCCACGCAACATGTCCCTCGAAAAAGATCTTTTTGGCGATGCCAATGACCCTTCTAAACAGCACACTGGTATTAACTTTGAAAAGTATGATGATATCCCTGTAGAGGTTACAGGTGCTGGTGTACCTGAGCCCATTCTATCCTTTACGAGCCCTCCTCTTGACTCTGTCTTATTGGAAAACATTGCTTATGCTATGTATACAACTCCAACACCTGTTCAAAAACATTCTATCCCTATCGTAGCAAATGGTAGGGATCTGATGGCCTGTGCACAGGTAAGACCCATTTTCCCAACCATGCTCTCTTGTCGAGTGATTTTTGACATGTTTCAGACTGGTTCCGGCAAAACCGCAGGTTTCCTGTTCCCTATCTTATCTGCCTCTTTCGCGCAGGGTCCTCGCCCCCCACCAGAACAACCACAGGCATACACACGTATCCGTAAAGCTTATCCAACTGCACTTATTCTTGCTCCTACAAGAGAACTTGTCTCCCAAATTCATGATGAAGCCCGCAAGTTTGCTTACCGTTCTTGGGTTCGGCCTGCCGTTGTTTACGGAGGTGCCGATATCAATCAACAGCTCAGGCTGATTGAAAGAGGCTGTGATCTGCTCAGCGCCACTCCTGGCCGTCTCGTTGATCTTATTGAGCGTGGCCGCATCAGTCTGGCTAACATCAAGTACTTAGTACTCGATGAGGCCGATCGAATGCTTGATATGGGTTTCGAACCCCAAATTCGCCGTATCGTGCAGGGCGAAGACATGCCTGGTGTTCACGATCGCCAAACTCTTATGTTCAGTGCCACTTTCCCCCGCGACATTCAAATTCTCGCCAAAGACTTCCTGAAAGATTATATCTTCCTGAGTGTTGGTCGGGTGGGTAGTACCTCCGAGAACATCACGCAGAAATTCGAATATGTTGAGGATAACGATAAACGAAGTGCTCTGCTCGACATTCTTTCTTCACAGAAGCAAGAAGAAATGGGGCTCACACTTGTCTTCGTGGAAACGAAGCGGATGGCTGATATGTTGAGTGATTTTTTAATGACTCACCATCTTCCAGCTACTTCTATTCATGGTGATCGAACCCAGCGAGAGCGTGAGATGGCCTTACAGACATTCCGGACAGGCCGGACACCTATTCTTGTGGCGACTGCGGTGGCAGCTCGTGGTTTAGATATTCCCAACGTGACCCATGTCATCAATTATGACTTGCCATCTGACATTGATGACTACGTACATCGAATTGGTCGTACTGGCCGTGCAGGTAACACTGGTGTTAGTACAGCTTTCTTCAATCGTGGCAACAAGAATATTGTTCGAGATTTAGTTGAGCTGCTTCGAGAAGCAAATCAGGACATACCCTCATGGCTTGAGTCTATTGCCCATGAGGCCTCATTTGGATCTGGTTACCGTGGTGGTCGTGGTGGTCGTGGTGGTTCAAGAGGAGGCAGGGGTAGTGGTGGTCGAGATTATAGGACTGGTGGCGGCGGCGGTGGTGGTGGAGGGTATAATAATCATGGGGGTGGCTATGGAGGAAGAAGCGGCGGCTATGGTGGAACCTCATATAGCGGATACAATGGATATAGCAATGGCGGCTACGGAGGTTCCGGAAATGGAGGACAAGGGTGGTGGTAAAGAACACGATAGCTGTTCATCACTGTATGCCCATGCCTCCTCTTCATTTCCCTTTATCCCTCTATACTCACCCAGCTTCTGTTTCGATCAATCTGGTTCCTGCTGCAACCAATTCTAGAAAATCAAAAAATCAAGCCACCCTCAAGGTTCGTCTCTTGGGCGATCATATCCTTAATCGGGCACGCTAAACCCAGTCTGGGATTATCCTGCCTTGACAATGAAATTAGGATGAAACCACCTAGGCCGCCAACCAATCAACTCAGCCTGCGCTGCTCTAATCAAACACTCATTTGTCTCGTCTCATCTTGTCTCTTCCCATCATAATCGCTTGCTCGCATCAATAACATCTAATGACACAACTCACGTTTGCTCACGTCTTATTCTCGTATAATGAATGGCCAATCGAGGCGTGCATAATCAACCTAAACCAAGGTGTAAAACCCATTAATAAAGACTTGATTGTCCGTAAGGGCATCGACCAAGTCCGATTCAACTACATTCTAGATTTCACAATCTTCTCCTGACTGGACTCGGCCCAGCATCATGTTTATTGCACACGACGGACTCGATTCATGGTTATTACCTTGCAACTGATAGACGCGAGCACACGCTCCACCCACATTCATGACGAAACATATTACTGTTACATCTCCTTGACATGCAAGCAAGCGCAATTCTTCTCTGATTTTCTTATCGGTATCGGTCACTTCAGTCTAATTGCTACATGGTACAATTCATCAAACATTCCTCAGCTGATTATGCCTATTTGTTTTCGCGATACATAGCCCATACACGTATACCCTCCATGATCACACCCTCCTTCCATCTACTGTTTTTGTATTGCGAGGCAGAACGCAACTCCCGTGCACTCCAGCTTGGACTGACTGATACCCTATGCTCTACTGTTTATTCACCCTCTCCCCCCAGTGCAATATTACTACCCTTTGCTATTAGTAGTAGCTAGCAATTCAAGTATTACTACACTGCACAGTTCCGCTATTAGACATTATACGAGACACTACTGTTCATTACCCGTTGTTTGTCGCTTTGTGTTTCATTTTATTGAATAGAGCATCGCATCTTATGATGAGGATGGGTGTGGCATAAGATTGTATTCCGTTATTTCATGGGTGCGACGTACATGGCCATGTCTGTGAATAAGCGATCAGGTTCCATCGTCACGCCTGTAGTGAGGGCTCACAAAATATGACTGGTCAGTCTTGGGGTGCAGAATTGACGTAGTAGAGTTACTAGAGTACAATATATACAGTAACAGCAACTCAGGATTCCGAGCTCTACCGTGCTCCAGTTCACACTCACCCACACCCCTCACGACCACCAGCACTGCCACCCTACCACCATCCCTTTCGCTCTTGACGGCGTAGAGAGGCATAGAGTCACATTTACAAACTACTCTCTTGTCCCCTCTAGTATTCCAACAACTGAATCATCTTCTTAATCCTTTTTCATTGTCATCCCTGTGAGTTACTGTTTTCATAGAGTTGTGACGTTCTTGCTACGCCACATCTACTTCCCAGACCCCTCTTTCATTGTCGCTGTTTCTTTTACTTTCATCGATTTTGAAGAAGAACGAGTGGTTTATTGATTTCACCAGAAAGAAGGAGCTGGACAGCGAGACCCTGTCCTGTTCTATTCCCGACCTTCCCTTGCTTCCCCCCCCTCAATACTTGTGCAATACATTAACTGATTGTCTTTATATTTACAATCACAGACGGCGCACAATTCGCAGTCGCTGGTCTCCTAGGCCTTGAGGTTGAGCTCGAGTAACTTCCCCCCTCTCTTTCACGACCTCAGAATCGGCCTCTCTGAAGTGACGCTCACAAATCTACGCTACTCTACTCAGCAACAAGCTACTTCCATTCTCTGTTTGACGGGGGCGATTGGCACGATTCTCAGACAGGACCTGTGTATATCAGAGGAATCTACGTAGGCTGCAGGAGACAGGATTTTTATACTTTCTTGCATAAGTCGGTTGATATACAGATAATCCATCTGTAAGTGTCGTCTGTCTTCATGGAGCTTGTTCCTTTTTCCTTCCTTCTTTTCTTTCTCTCCCCTTCTTTTGTCCTTGCAATCATGAATGTTGGCGCAGTCAATCACCAGCATCGAATAATCCCACTCCCCTTCTTGGGAATATTACTCAGCGGCAGTGCCCGATTTCTGGTGCAGCCTTCTGACACTATTACGTCTTTCTTTTAGACCTCTGTTCAAAGCATTAACACCCCCGTCTCTTTTTAGGGGAACTCTACACGGTCAAAAAACCAGTCAGTACCATTACCAACAACAACCTCGGACCTATCATATCAGACGTTCACACCTCTCAGCTAGAATATCGAGTACATCATCACCATCAGCAATCACGCTCTACCTCCATCCACGACTGAATATATATTCGGAATCTTTGCAAATAATCCATCGAGGTTTCACGAGTAAAAAGGTTCCTCCACACCACATTTTTCCGAGTACGGACCTTTTCACCAAGATCTCTCCAATGTACACCGGTTCATCTCCCTTATTCAACGTCCCAGAAATAGCTACCCTACGTCGGATAAAGCCCCTTCCAAAACGGAGGCGGACAATGCCCTCTGTACAAGTTCCCGTCCCGTCATCACTCAGTGCCGCTGCAGCTGCAGCCGCAACTGTGGTGGCATCAACAAATAGCCTCATTGGTGACCCAGAACTAGAGGCTGCAGCGAATGCCTTGCTTGTCTCTCCCACTGAACACTCACCGCCATCATCTCTTCTCCCTGCACCTCCTCACCCTCCTTCAAGTATGGGTGGACTGGGACTTGGACTTGGCTTTGGAGGGGGGGTCAATGTCGATCTAGACCCTGACGCGCTCGAGCTGCACCTTCCTGATCCATGTGAGGCGACAGCAGAGGAGCTGCTTGCACATGCTGATACATTGTCAACGCGAATGGCACTCCAGTCATATTACATGCCCATGTTGGGAAGCGTGCATGAATTTTTAGCAGCAGCCGCAGCAAGTGCTGGCATCAGTGCTGGAGAGGTATTTAGGGATAGGAGTGGTGGTGATTGTGGTGCTCCGGTAGGGTCATATGTTGACTTGGAGCCCAGTGTGTCTGCTGTGGATTTTATGTATGGTGTTGGGGCTGGAATACCGCCAGGAATTGGAAGTGGATTTGGAGGTGTTGGATTTAGTGTTGGTCCTATGGGTATATCGAGAGATGAGGAGGATGAACACGGCGATGGTGATTATGTGGACCATTTGCAGCAGCCAGGAAACACGAAGAAGAGGAAGGTTCCTGCGAATGTATCACTCTCATCAACAGGATATTTAGACGGATGTGAGCCGTCGCAGGACGAAGGTGAAGAGAGGGGTATACCGATGGGCAGGGTAGAGAGTGACGATTCATCGGAGCCAGAGAGGTATCCGTATCACTCTCACCAGCATCATCTGCTACTACAGCATGCACGCAAAAGCAAGCTTACAGCCGCGATGTTGGCGGGGCTGCAGCACAAGGAGATGCTGAAAGCGAGAAAACGACAACTAGCTGCCGTGTTGGGTGCATTGTCGCATGGGGATACCCTTGCGTTGGACCAAGCACTTTCGGTCAGCTATCCATTTGATGACCTGAAAAACTCAGATCCACCTAAGGTTCGGTTGTCGAAGCGGCGTGTCATTCGTCTTGGCAGGCTGGCGAGGATAAGGACAAGTGAGGAGGACGGGAAGAGGGGAAATCGGATTCCTACATGCGAGTTCACGTTTGTGTGCCCCAGTGCGAGTAAGTGGTGGTTTTCTTTTGATATAATGCACTGGTATCGAACCAGCCTGATACATCTCAATTCTGTCGCGCATGAACTACGAACTGCGTTCTGCCATTCCTTTCCCTTCCGTTTATCTCTTGTCCCTTGGCGCGTGAATCTGGTTCAAATTTGTCTTTGAACACAATGTTCTTCACATAACTTTGACATTTTTTTTTATAGCTGCTGATCGTTTGATTGCGACCAAGGAGGAAGTAGCCATGTTGCGCAATCGGTTCGAGGCTGAGCTTGCTCGACAGGCAGCAAAAGCTGAACAACTGGCAGCAGTAGCCAAGTCGGGGACGTCACCACCGACACACACAGAGACGACATTATTGCCTGTTCATCCGTTGACAGCTTCATCTACTGCTAGTAAGGGTGGTAAGTCTAGGAGGACGCAACGCAGCAAGGGTAGTGCAAATGTACATAGTGTCCCAAAAGGGGTTGCGGAGCACCGGTTCGCAGAATCTGTCGATCAACGGCTGGTTTTGCAGCAGCAGCAGCAGCAATCTCAAGGGATAATCAAGTCCTCACGAGGAAAGAAAAAGAAACGGTCGGCATTGGCTAATGCCTCGAATCCGCATCATTTACGGAACTATGTCCCGTCACGATCACCACATTCGGGTCAATACAATGCTAATCAAAGTAATAATATGCAAAGCTGGATTAGCCCTCTACCCCTCAAGTTTCTATCGGCTGAGATACCGCAAAGGGGAAATCACAAAGGGCAGGCGAGACAATCTGGTATTAGTACTGCACTGACGAACCCAGGGGAGGAGTGGATATGTGCATTTTGCGAATATGACTTGTTTTATGGAGACGAGCAGAGGTATAGACGGGCAGTGCGGAACCGGAAGAAGATATTGAGAAGAAGAAGAAGAGCGAGGGAGAGGGCGGCGGCGGCGGCGAGTGGAAGCCGTGAGAGTGGGGTGAGAGGGACGGGTGATAAAGCAACAGATGGTGGTGGAGGAGTGAAGATGGGTGGAGTAGTAGGGAATGTGGATGAGGTAAGAGAGGGTGTGGGTAGTGGTGGTGGTGATGGTCACGGTGGTGATGGTGGTGGTGGTGATGGTGGTGGTGACGGCGGCGGCGGGGATAGTGGAGGTTAGTACAGTAGCAAGTGGTGGTTAGTAGTAGCGGTAGTGGTATTGGCATTGGCATTGTCATCATCAAAAGTGACCCGGACCGGTGTTCCCTGCTGTTCCCATCTGTCAGTGCTCCCCTTTCTTTCTTTCCCACTGAGTCTGAGTTCAACTACCCTGATTACCCGCCACTACCCTTTCCTACTCCCCGCCTTTACGCCTTCTCAACTCTCATCATTCTGACAAATGTAAGCTACTTTCATTTCTCTCCCTGCTACCCAAATTTCCGTCCTTGTCATGTCCCTTGTCGCTTTCGTGCGGAAGGGTCATAAGTAGGGAGTCAGGTTCTCCCTGCTGTCCTACCGGCTGCACGGACCCATGCCCCGCACACAACGTCTAACTGTACGCGTTTGCGGCACATATCTAAACTCCATTCCATCTCACGGCCAACAACAACAACCCCCCCCCCCCCTCTCTCTCTCCCAACCGGAAGCCATCCCGCCTGTCGAGAAGGCAGTGATAGCCTATGAAGGGTGTTGGTGTAAACACCCTTACATCCTTCATGACAATATTTTCTCTTGCAATCAAATTCACGCGTGTATTCTTTTTTCTTTCCCTCTTTTAATGCCCCTCCTTCCACATTGTGCTCATTCCTTTCCCCTGTCAATCTAGCTCAGCCTTCGGCCACGAGTGTCCTACGTCCGCCGGCGAACACGCTCACGTTTACCCTTCCAACTTAGTTCCAGCCTTATTTAGCGCCCTTGCCGTTAACTCTTATTTCCGTCTATCTTGCGAGTTCTTTTATCCCAGTATCGCGCTCACGTCCTCTCAAGTCCCATTCACACATCATACCGCACATCCGTGAAAAGGTTGCAGCACCCAAATCACACAAGGATGGCGACTGACGGGAGGTACATGTATCATCATCAACCAGGGTTAAACACTACCTATGATTATACGCCATACCCTCCTGCACCAGCTCATCATCATCCCACTTCCTATGAGCATCCTTCCCAACATCAACATCAACAAATTGCCCCGCCTCCGTCTTCGCGCTCTCTGCCTCCGCGGTCAACCATCCCGACCCAGCCGCACTCCCCTCACCAACCCCAGACGCAGTATAATCCCGCTCCTCAACCTCCTCCCCCTACTTCGTCCTCATATCCTGCTCCCAACTACGGCCAAAATACCTATATCTCTCAGCCTCCTCACGCACCGCCCCAGTCACATCCACATCCATCACACCCACAACATCAATCACATGCGGCGCACCACCAACAAACGCTTCAGCAAACGCACCAGCACCAGCACCACCAACAACATCAGTCACACTCCTCCCACCAACACCAATCACACCAGCAACAACAACAACAACAACAACAACAACAACAACAACAACAACAACAACAGCAGCAGCAGCAGCAGCAGCAACAGCAACAACATCATCAACATCAACAGCCGCCACCGCCGCCACCGCCGCCTCCGCAGACGGCAGCTTCGGCCCCTACGTGGTCTACGGATTGGTCACAATACAGTCAGTCATACCAGCAGTCGTCTTTGGCTGCTGCACATGCTTCCGGTGACAATTCGTCTTATGCATCGGGCCCAAATCGAACGGAGCCTGTGTCGACGTTATCCACTCTATCTAGCCCCTCAACGGCGGCGAGTGAACAGAACAGGTATCATCACCATCCCCATCATCACCATCCCCACACCTCTAGTAGTCTCGCAAATGGAAATGACGCACGTCGGATAGAAGAATCACCTTCGACGTCTCATAGTCAGATTCATAGTCAGACCCATGGTGCAACTCATAGTCAAACCCCCAGTCAACCTCACAGTCAGCATCATCCGCAACAACAGCATCACCAACAACAGACTATACAATCTCAGCAACACCAGTCTCATCCTCATCCACATACTACGCATTCTCACTCGCATCCGCACCCACACCTACACCAACCCCAGCACTCGGTGCATCATCCCCATCATCCCCAACACCCACAAGCGCCTCAACACCAGCAGACGCGCGAGCCGCCCCCGCTCTCCGCCGCACCCCCACAAGTGGTCCCTCCTAATCCAAAGCAGACTCGCCGGAGGGAAAAGAATTCGCCTCCAATTCAAAAACCGGTAGTGCCGGTAATGCCCATGGGACTTGATTTTGCAAAGGTACGTTTGGGGCACCTCCCTTTGGAGCATCTTCTTTAATTGTATTCTGGGAGTGGAGGTGGCAAGTCACTTACCCGTTGAATGAGAATGCCCTCATCTTGCGCCTCGTGTCTTCTTATCAAGTGGAGGACTTTGATCATCTTCTTTGTTCCCTCATGTTTGAAGAAACTGACTGACGTTGGCTCATGCACAGCTATTGGATTCATATCGTCTTATCATTGATGGTGGGGAGCAATTAAGTGTGGGAGGACCTAATTCGGGCAATAACAACGGAACTGCGCGACCGCAGCTAGCTGAAACGATTGAACGCATGTTGCAGTCGGCGATGTATGGCGCACAGGTGCTGGAAGCCGCGACACGACAACAAAATCAGCAGCAGCAGCAACAACAACACCAACACCAACAACAGAACCATAATTCCCATGCTCAACAAGCTGCTATCCCTCCTTCGACACCAGTACATTCACAACAACACCCGCACCCACATTCTCAACACACTCATCCACAGCAACAGCCTACCCCCTCATCCGAAAATCGGACCCCACCAAAAGATAAAGAGCCTGATGAGAATAATAAAGAGGCCCCATCGAATAACGTACCTGCAAATACGAATACTAATGGACCTTCAAATAAGCGGCAGGTATGTCGACTTTTCACTTCTGCTTCCACCTTTCTTTTCCTTTTCCCTCTCAACCTCTTTTATCGTCATTTCAATTCAAGTTGGTTACCTGCACTTTTTTTTTTTTTTATCAACCAACTCTTGATGTGGTATCAAGGTGCACTTTTTCTATATGAGGCAGGCTGACTAGCAGTCTCTTCCTCTCTCGGTTTGGATCATTATATCACAGCTGCTGACTTGCTACTGCCTTTTATTGCTGCCCCTCTCCCACCACACAAACATAAAGAGAGGAGATGATGGAACTACAGATGGCCAAACGTGCCTGGGTTGTAACGCAACTTCAACACCCGAATGGAGAAGAGGGCCTCTAGGTAAAGATTGTTTCTACTTTTGGTTGCCGTGATTGAACCAATCTCGTTCCTTTCCCTCATTTTTCCTTTCCTTCAATTTCCAATTGCCTCACCTAACAATGCTTCTTTTACAGGTCCGCGAACGCTATGTAATGCCTGTGGACTGGTATATGCGAAACTGGTATGTTGTTGCTCCTCTTTTTTTTCCCTTCTCACCATTCATCTCGCCATATTTGTTGGGACGACAACCTCATACTCGTGATCCATTGAACCAATTTATTCATGGGTGGTGAAAATCAATAGATCAAGAAGCGAGCACGCGATAAGAACAAGGTCCGTGATGCTACTAGTACGCCAGGTGGGAAGAATGGCGTGAATGGTCTCGGCGGGAGTGGGAAGGGCAGTGGTGCTACAGTGGGGGGCCATGGGATTGGACATGATAATCACGGTGTACATGGTGGAGTGCACGAAGATTCCGGTGATGGTGATAGCGGCGACGACGATGACTACCTTTCACAAGACCGGCGAAGTGATGCAAACGAAATGGCTACCAGGAGGGACTGATTCCTCCCCGGTTTCTTGCTTAAACAATCTTTGTCCCTTGGGTTTGATTGGCTAGAGTGTTTTTTTTTGGGTTCTTTTTTCTTCTGACTCTTCGTGAGTATTTTGTCTGACGCCTCGTTAATCGCTTTGCTTGGTGGAGTCTTTGTTCGTTTAATTCTTACCTTAATGTCTACTCTTGCTGTATCTATCCTGCATTGTCTATTGTTTGATCTCTTGTTTCAGCTGATAGCTACATGTTTTGAACGCTGTTTTTTTCTTGCATTATGAATACAGGTTTTAAATAATCATTACCTTGAAACGTGACATTTTTTGTGACAATTTGATTGGTTGCAAAAAAAGAGAATACAGTACTTGTAGTGACGTAGAAGGACACTTGTGTCACACGCACGGTAGTAAACATAACTTGTAAAGAGAATGCCTCCTCAACCGGGAATGTTCTCTATACCTTCCTACTCTTCTAAATCAGGCCCGGGGCGACCAAGCACATATGGTGGTGCAGATGTGGATGTTGGAATTGGGGTAGCATACCAGCACCACTCTGGTACTTCTGTTAACGTTGGTACAGGACTGGCTGGATTGGGACCTGGGATTGGGCATGGGCATGGACACAGTCATGTGCATGGACATTCAGCGGTTGCTGGACCTGGTGCAGGCTCTGGGGCAAGTGTAGGATCTAGCTCAAGGGTGCATGGTGAGTACCTGGCTTGCTCGTTGATTGGATAGATCCTGAAGGTTCAGGAACCAGGTGTGCCCATTGATGATGGAAAGGCTTTGAAAGATAAACGACGAAAGGAGATATCTGGCAAGTTGGGCAAGGAAATGAGTGATAGACGAGAAGAGTACGTTCTTAGTGGAATCTCCCACTTTTTTGTTACGGGACCTGCTTCTCGCGTTCTTATGACAACTGACATGTGTTTTGGTCCCTCAATTTTTCAGCGGTCGACAATTTGCAGAAACAATTACGCTACTGAACAGTACGTCGATGCAGCTTGCCACCAAACCCGAGGATCATCCTTTGTACGCTCTACGGCTATTCCCCATTTCTCTCGAGCGATCAGCTATACTCGCACAGCTTGAGATGTCAGAGAAGTATGCCACTGAATGTGCGCAAACAGCATATGATGAGGAGCAAGAGAGGGTGGAGGAAGAATGGAGGAAGGGAAGAGAGAGAGTGCGTGAACGGCTTATGGAGGGAATTGAAGAGCGGAGGAGAAGGGCAAGAGAAGAGAAGGATGGTGAGGGAACGGTATGTTTTTAAATGCTATCTGATATTCAAGTCTCTTCTACCTACTAACAGGACACTCAAATAGTACGCAGATGGATCTCTAGACTCGCAAACACGACCGCATATCACACGAAAACTGCGTAACAGATTGGGCACATCGCCGCCACCGACACCATTGGGCAACCACACGACCAGCTTTCTGAATAGTTTGATAAACGTCAATGGTGGTGGTTTGAATCACGTGGGAATAACGACTGGACCATTCCTTAATCCTCACTCACTCTCGGTGGATGAGTTACCTTCGCCATTTCCCTTACCACTGACTTCAACAAGCATACCTAGTGGTAGTGGGGGTGGAACAGGAAGTGGAGGGGGTGGGGGTGGGGGAAGGAGGAGACCGAAAGGGAGCTCACATCAGAGCCAGGCAGTGGGAGGGCTGGGGAAGAGCATTGGGATGCTGAGTGGGGGGAAGGAGTCGGAGATTGAATCTGACCTTGGTGAGATCAGAAGAGGGAACAAACGAAGGCGGGCTGCAGTCGTCGCGCAGGGAAAGTCGGCCCGCGTTGAAGCATAACCGTTATCACTCATTTCTGCTGACTCAATCTCCCCACGGCGGTCCTTCCATTCATCTTTCCGTCGCTCTTCCGATTTCTGTACTTTCTCGCCCTTAAAAATCCAAATCAAAAAAAAACATTGATCCTTTCCCATCTTCTGCTGCTCTTCCAACTTTTACTTATCTACCCATGAGTTTTTGCAAGGACTGTGTCAAGGGTATGTATGTCCGTGTTGCCACCAACCACTGCTCCAGGGCTGGTAGTGCTCGTCGATCAATCTAACGATCTGATTTTCATTAACTGATAATGTTATGATAAGGTGTCAGACACGAGGGCACACCTTCAGGTCAGCACTTGCGTTCTTACTTACTTCTCCTCTTTCTATTTGATTGACTTTACAGGGAAATGGGAGAAAATTGGCGGCATTGATTGCTACGTCGCGACACCCACTGTGGATTACCCCAAAAATAAAGTAATCCTCTACTTGGCTGATATCTTTGGTATTCAGCTGAACAACGCACAAGTATGTTTTTTTTTTTTTTCATTCATCTTCCTTTGTTTGGATATTGTGTTGCTGATGAGGCACTGACATAGCTCCTTTGCGATGACTTTGCGAACAATGGATTCAAAGTTGTTGCACCAGATTACTTTAATGGGGATTTTGCTCCCGCTGATGCTATGAGTCCAGGTGTACGTTATGTGCTTCTTCCTGGCCGCCTATCGCTGATACTTGTGCGATTAATCAGAGCACATGGGACTTGATGCAATGGTTCCCCAATCATGGTCCCCAGCAGACCCGACCTGTCTTGGATGCTGTCATTAATGCACTAAAAGAACAGGGTGTCAGCAGTTTTGGTGCAACTGGGTATTGCTTTGGAGGTGAATTATCCTTCTCATCTCGTAAGATGTCTACAAATGAAATAACGACAATATAGGTCGATACGTGTTTGACTTGGCATTCGATCATGTCATTGATGTCTCTGTCGTTTCTCACCCTTCCTTGTTGCAGGTCCCTGCTGATCTTGAGGTGCGTCCTCGACTTTCCGTTATTCACTTCCTCAGTTTTTTGATGTGAGATAATAGAAATACAAACAAGTAGCCAAAGCACCTCTTTTGATCAACAGCTGCACTGTTGATACACAATTCCCGCTCGAAGCACAGGCAAAGGCTGATGAGCTACTGAAAGACAAGTTCGCGCCCGGATATAAGAGGGAGTACTTTGACGGATGTACTCATGGATTTGCAGTGAGGGGTGATTTATCTGATCCCAAGGTCAAAGCTGGCAAGGAAGGGGCATTTAAGTCTGCAGTTGAGTGGTTCCAAAACCATATGTGAGACCGGTCTACAGTGGTTCTTTCAATTATTATTGGTATGTATATGAAAGATGTACATTTCAGTCAATATGTGCTTTCGGTGTGAAATACTGCATGAGTCACGAGCGTCATGCGTCATGACAGAGAAAAATATTTGAATTTCTTTCTTTCTTTGGCTTATTATACCTTTACCATGATGCAACCCACTGAACCAAATGCGAACACGGCAAAAGACCATAAACATGTGGCATTGGAGTCCCAACAGCGACAGCGAAAGGATGGAAACCGCCGTGGTGAGAGTGTTGATGAGACCACTTCACGACCAGGAAGTAGTGGAGCAGCCCCGTCCAGGGGCACTGAAGGAGGGGGAAAACTCAGGGGAATGAACAAAGACTTTCCCGAGGTTAGAATATCCAAAACTATCACTTGGCTTCTTCGTCATGGGGCTAAAGGCGAAGGATTGGTGATGAGGGAGGATGGGTATGTTCAGGTTCATGATCTCGTGAGTTTCTTTTCAGCTTTTCTGTGTTCATGAGTTAGACGCCAACTGGTTAAAAATGTTGAAATGGTAGCTAGCAAATCGAAGGCTTAAGGGTCAAGGATTGAGTTGGGAGATGCTGAAAGATATTGTAGAAAAAGATCGGAAGCGGAGGTATGCGTTGGTATTTGAAGGCGAAAGCTGGTGGATAAGGGCAAATCAGGGACATTCGATCAAGGTGGGTATGATGTTTGAGTGCTTGGGGAGATTAACCATTGTTGGCAATACAGACAGTGCAGATGGAGATGACACCTGTCTTGTCGGTGCGAGATATACCAACTGGCATAGCAGTACATGGGACGACACTGGGTTCATGGCAAAGCATTGGTACGTCTTTCTATTCTTCGAATTCAAGTTGTACATTGATGAGAAACCAGCTACACAAGGGCTTTCAAGGATGAAAAGAAATCATATTCATCTCGCACAAGGTCTTCCAGGCGAGAATGTAACAAGTGGTGCGGATTGTTTTTCCAGACTGATAAATAAAATACATATATTGCCTGTAGGGATGAGGAAGTTATCGCAAGTGTTCATCTATATCAACATCGAGAAAGCTATAGAGGCTGGAATAAAATTCTATCTGTCTGAAAACGGGGTGGTGCTGAGTACAGGTGATGAGGATGGGATACTCAAACCAGAGTTTTTTGAGAAGATTGTAGATGCCAAAGGGGAGTTGCTGTTATCTTAGAACATCTTTCATTCTTGGCACGTGATCGTGCTGTTTTCACAATACCGCGTCCCGTCCTCTTGTGGATTTCCACCCATAATCATGGAAAAGCTCTCACAAGGTTCCTCTTATCCTTTGAAAAAATCTCAATTGGAAGGGAGGCACCACCATCCTAAACCACCAAGTAGAACCAATACATTTGAGGATTTCGGAACTAGTTTCACTTTTAAAACTTCGGGGCCGGGACGAGACGTGAAGAAAGGTACCAGTTTTCATGTAAAGGAAGAGAAGGGTAAAAGACGCGTCATGGAAACGGCGATAGAGGTCCAGGATTCCTTCAGTGAGGACGAGATTGATTTTCTGTCTTCTCAAGCGACAGATGAGGAAACTCCTCAGCTGACACCCGCTACACGTCCTACCAATAATACGGTTTCTTTGACAACTGATACACGACTGTCTGGAAGTCATGCTAAACCAAGTACAAGTGACCTTCTCAGGACAATGAAGTTCAAGAAAATGAAGAATGTTACGACCGGAATGGCATCTACCCAGGTAGAATCTTCGCAGGCTGCCATGACGGTTGCGACTAACGTCAAGCTGAGGGAGCCAACCGCTATCTCTGGGTTTAAACGCCGCACTCCTGTGCTCTCCGATGTTCAACCCATCGGGTCGCGGGAGGTAGTTCATTTGGATGACAACCATTGTCTGGAACGGAGTCGGGATGTACTTCGCTCATCTGATATTCCTAACACTCAAACGACCAAAAACGCGCCTTGTAGTAGGTCACAAACCGGCGAGAAGAATACGAAGCAGAGATCGGACCTCGATGGGGCACCACACAACACGAAACCTAAACCACGGGCCCTTAGTAAAGCTCGGACCCTCCTGCTAGACAACTTCAATGGTACTAGTACACAACCGTATCAGCCATCTTTTGTCACTGGGACAAATTCAACATTTATTAGTACCCACCCGTCCTCAGGTACACCAAAACCACCTGATTATGCGGATGCGCACACCCGCCAAGGCTCGACGAAGCTTGGTTCAGACAATAGGGGTCTATCCAACCGTTCGCGACTGAAAAAACATGATTCTGCGACGAACAGGATTACCGTGGAAAAACCGAAATTGCCGTCAATCAAAAAGCCAAGATTTTCTGATCCTCCCATTGATTCGCAATCATCTCTGACCCCTTCTCCGACTCCTCCGTCACCAAAGGAGTTTCCTGTCTCGCCGTTGTCTTCGCCGAAACACAACAATGTGATAAAAGTCCTGTCAAAAAATCCTTCTATGCCTAACTTTGAACGGAGGGCTAGACCACCGAAGAGAGATGCTTACAGCTCCTCGTTGGAAGTACAAGCGCTTCCCTTATCGTTGGATACCGAGAAAGGTAGCAGGAGTAGAAGCGTGTCACCGAAACCACTCAAAAAGCCTTCTGGTAGCAAATCCTACATGAAACTACACTCAAGGCAACTGTCTACGGCAGCGGAGTCTTCGACTGAAGAAACTAAAAGACGCAAAAACAAAAAGGCTAAAAAGGAGAAGAAAAAGGTGTCATCAGAGCTGCAACCCTTCCCATTGAGTACACAGGTCTTGGCTAGCATTGAGCCGAAGTCGCCTGGTTCTTCAACGCGTCACAAGTTGAAGAAACATATGTCAGAGAATAATGGTGCCAGCATAAAGCGTAAAAATAAACGTAAAGAGGATCCTTTGTGCGTTTCTTATTGTGTTGTATCGCGACATACCTTGAACTTGAACATAGCGTGGTATCTACCTCTGATGACAACGACATTAATAGTGGGAATTCTCTTGCCTGGGATGAAGACAGTATGTTTTTGCTCCGTGAATAGTTTTGGAATTTACCAAAGATAATTAGTAACTATCTGTCCATCTGCTGACCCAAAGACGTTGTGTCCTTTCTGTGACAAACCTCTTCCCTTATCGCCTTCGCCCCGTCTCAGGAGCCTTTTAACAAGAGCTATAGACAAGTCGCGACCCGATCCCCGACCTGGGAACCCTCTCGGTCGAACAGCGAAAAACTTGGTTTATGTCGACTTGTGCCAGAGACATCGGTTCGAGAATGAACTTGTACCTGAGGCCGAAATCAAAGGATGGCCCCGGAGTATTGATTGGGAGAGGCTCCAGGAACGTGTAGGAGACTTGGAAAGCTATTTACAAAATTTGTTGAAAACGATGGGAGCCGGGACAGGGATCAGCACGTTTTGGGATGAATTGAAAGCGGAGGTGGAGCAGAAGGGAACAAGAGCAGTTGCGAGTGTTCAGAACCAGTTTGCGACGTTTGAGAAGGCACAGCCTGGATAGTGAGTCAAAGCTGTTGACTTCTTCTTGTTTGCACTTATATCGCGTTGGATAGTTATGGTGAATTGGGATATGCCATCATTCACCAGACACTCTTTGACCTTTTCCCTACGACTTCCCTTGATTTTATCGCCCCATTCACTCTACAAGAGTTTTTCCAACGTGTACTTGTTCCAGAAGTTGCGCTGAAACTGATCATGCAAGATAAGCAATTACAAGGTGCTGAAGGGAAGCGGGAAGCTCTGAATGTCCTGCGAGAGAGTGCAAGATATGGTGCTGCGATGTTTTCCGATGAGAACGGTAGGGTTGGTGTCGTGGATAAGATTGTCATGGAAAGAGCTATGAAGAGGCGAGAAGAGCTAATTGAAGAGGAAAGAGAAGAAAGGGAAAGGAATGAGAGGGAGAGAAGAAGCGACAAAAGGAAAGGAAAGGCCAAGGCTGGGATTGAGGCAAGCGAAGTTGCCCAGTTGAAACCTTGTCCCAAGCCTAAGTTCCGATCTACGAGTCACGGATGCCCCCTATTATCCGATCAACAACTTGTCGAAACTGATTGCGAATCGATGGAATATAGTCCAACGTTGCAGCCGACTAGATCGTCACAGAAATATTCAGCACATGGGAAAGGGAAGAATGCTAATTCTGATTTCGAGGACGACGCGCGTGGCACTGGTAGCCATAAACGTACTAGTCAGGGGAGCGAACGGGATGCAAATCATCGAATTGGCAACGGAAGTGCCTCGTGGTTACTTTCTGACTCTTCATCGACATCTATCAGAGCAGGGAGGTGTGACAATCACAGAAGTGAGGACAGCAACGAAGATATGGCATCCAGCAGTGATTCAAGTGAGCCGCGTTTCTCAACGAGTATCAGCAATCGCAGACAGAGAAAACTCTTCAGCAATAAGGAGGATCTCCCCGATTCTGAAGATGAAATGGAAGCTGTTGAGACGCCAATAGGTCGACGTCGACCGAAACGACGTAGTTCATGCAAAAGCGGGATAGAGGATCCCCCAAAGCCTATCAAATCTGCTAGAACGGAGCTGAGTACCTCACTTGTTAACTCAACAAAGCCTTTGGCCCAGGCCCGACGAAGAAAGCAACGGCAAGTTGATATGCAGTGAGTTGACTTTGAGCTGTGGAAACTTGTCTAATCACAATCTGCGTCTCCATTATAATTCCTCACTGGAAATTCCATGATCTCTACTAGTATGACTGGTGGAGTATCTGATACTGGAGGTCATGACGATCCGTGGATAAAGAGTATGATTATTTCTTCCCCCTCCACGTCTCCGGGGACGTCAATGATATTTGGCGATATGTCTAAATCGTTAGATAGAATCCAGTGGGATCTACACTATAGTTGGTTGTTGAATGGCAGTTGGAATGTCCTTTATTAGAGTTACTAAAAGTTTTCAATAATCAAGGTGAACCCATTGGATTTGATATCATACATATGAAAGATACCAGCACTAATTAATTGATATTGACTATTGGAGATGTCGTCTATTAAAAATACAAATAATGTTCCAGGATTAACTGATATGTGATCCTGGATTAGAAGATACACCCAGGAACCTGGGGATGCTTGCGGAATAAGATTTAGGGATACACAGTACGAATACCGCTCGATACAGTATTCTTGGCAGGTCATTGGACTGGTATTGGTGATCACATGTCCTTGCAGGTTTCTTGGTGGTGATTTGGTATCGATATACTACCACTGATTCCCTTGCGCCACTGCGACCCAAAAAATTTGAGGTTCCAAGCGACAAATGACATGGGTGAAAGTTTTCCATATCGCTAGAAGCTGTCGAGAGCGCTGTTCTTGCCGAAGGTAAGCTGGGAAGTTTCACATGGGCCAAGTCAAGGTCCCTTCACGTTTCAAGTCAGTCCCTTTCATGTCCTTCCGAACGATTTCCTCGTTCGGTATGTCCAAAATCATTATCTGTTGGCCTTTTTAACGAAATCCTTTCAACCCAACATTTTGAATGCTGGAGCTTTGCCTGAATCTCGGTTCTCTTGCACTTCCTCAGCTGAAGTCACTCAGACTGAGGAACCTCCCATGTATTGATTTTACCCTGCTCCAATTGATCGCACAAATACTCTCGTTACTAACTGACTTGTATCTGAACCACATTGAAAGTTCGAACTGTGCCTGTTGCAAGACATGTTTCGAAGATAGCTTGGGATACACAGTCCATTCATCAATTCCGAGTCCTGATGTGTATTCAGACGAAATGTCATCCGAGGTAAGTTTTTGTGGAAAAACATTCTTGCAGCTAACTTATTAATATATTGCATCAACGTTTACTTTGCAAACATACGTCTGCCGTTGACTAACCTTATACACCTTCACTTGAGTGGTTTCTTGTCGGATGAAGCAGTGTCCTATATACACATTGACCATTGCAATGAGGCCGATCCGGAACCGCCAGAACTACCAGTTGCCTACTCTAAGTGCGAGTGACTACATGTAGCAGGATTTCACCAGTACTTGTGGTGGCCCATGGAGTAGGGGCTAGTGGTGAATGGAGACCTGTACTCCTGACTTGTATGTTCTTGGCCTGATGGAAGCGAAGATTAGAACACATAGGGCAAACATTAACACTGGTAAAGATCATAGCAATGTCACACTGTGTTCGATATAAATGCCTTGTATGATAAGTCAATCTTGCCATAAGCAAAGTGGCCTTTGTCCACTCGGCCATTTATATTGGAATAAGCGTGATACCATTGTCAGCCTTCAATATTCGGTTCCGAAATCAACAAAAGCAGCTTGTGTGTTGATTAATTAATCAAACAATGGACACAGGAAAACGACCCAGACATTTTTTTACTCAGTAGCCTGGCCCATTCTAAACACACCTACGCCCTCCCCGCCGTCATACATGAGTACTCCTCCTCATAATGCTCACAAGAGAGCGGAATTCGCGAGGCTATTTGATCTGTTCAACCGCCTTGTCAATCATCGCACGGTCATAGAATCGAGACCCAATGCCACAGGGGATCGCACGCGCGCATCCCTAGCAATTCCTGCAGAGATAACGCCCATAATTCGTAACTTGGCCAAAGAGAAGACCCAACAAGGAGACAAAGAAGGAGCAACCCCCGTCACAATACATCCGGGTGATTCACCATTAGTATTAGGGTTGAAGACGGAGAATGAAAACATAGGTTCTGTGTGCAGGGAGCCAGCAGATACGTTGCGTATTGGAAGACGGTATCCTTTCACGTTCAAGATGATGCTACATACACTATATGGGTTAGAGGAGTGGAGGAAAAAGGTGAAAGAAGTCGTGGAGAGATCTCAGAGAGATTTCAAGTCGCTGTCTGAGATGGACTGGAAGAAGTCTAGCGTTGATATGAGTGGCACGAAGGTTGTACGTGGCTGGTTAAAGCAAGAAAGTCGGACAAGGAGCATATCTGTAATGGGAGTGGGAGACACAGGGAGGCATTCCCGGAGCACAACGAACAGTGGAGATTTGGTAACAAACAAGAAGAAACGAAGAGGATCAGGTGTTATCCAGCCGACGCCTCAGGCTAACCACATGATTGCCGTTAAGTGGGACCAGGAAGGGACACGAGCTATCAAGAAACGATGTGTTGGGAGGAGCAAGTCGATAGACACGAGTGCTTGTGGGGTGAGGAGCACATGGGTTTACGATTCAATGGCAGGTGATGTTAGAGGACGTGCAAGCGAGAGCGCGGTCAGCGGCGTCCGAGTTGATACTGGGAACCTGAGCAAGCCTACAGAATCTCGCTCCCATCCAATCATCTCTCTGTGATTGCTCAGTACTGCCAGTGGTGTTACAAAATATGTAAAACATACTCTGCCATACTACCAATGTACTATAGTATACAAATATGGGGAGGAGAATAATGGAAGCAAGTGAGTCTCAGCTTGATAATAGTAACCCTGGGTATAAACACCAGTCATGCGCACCCTTGATTCTGACCCATGCGTTCCCTCGTTCACAGCACAGAAAATGAACCAATCATAATATTTCATGACGGTGCTACTGTTGCTCATCCATGCTGATATCAGAAGTGAGTTGTAGCACATGATTGCTCCGCTAATTATATCAGGGAATCCAACTTGTAAGTACCTTGTGCTTTTGCTCGCGTTCAATTGTTTGCTTCTAATCCTTGTCTTTCTTTGCCTTATTCAGTACAAGCAGCGGTTGATAAGCAATTCTAGCAGCGTTCCTTTTGCTAAAAGCCGAGATTCAATATCATTGATCCATGCGTCTATTTGCTTCTACTTGGGAGGAATAGGACAAATCTGTCATATTTCTGGTTATCGCGAATCACACCATGCATCCTTCTCAACTGCATCTGGGAGCTGGAACCCTGCTGACTACTAGAACTGAATATCAATCCTCCCTATAAATGGGCTCTTCCTGTACTGGTCTCAGGCTTGACTCGCTGACCATCCAATGTTTAGGTTGTGGAGATCCGTGCTCGTTCTCGGTCTAGTTCATCTGGCTTCTGCGTCTCCTCTCCTAAAACGCTGGGATGATCTTCAGGTGAAGCACAGCTGGGTTGAGATACCTAAAGGCTGGCATTATGTCTCCCCTGCCCCTGCTGACTACAAGTTCGATTTGCGTATTGGTCTCAAACAAGATAAATTTGATAAGTTGATTGAAAACCTCATGGAAACTAGCGACCCATTCCACGAAAGGTATATGTGCATGGCAGTATCTAAAGTTGACCTTGTCCTGACAATTCATAACAGATATGGACAACATCTCACAAAGGAGGAAGTAGAGGCTTTGGTGGCTCCACACGAGGATACAGTAGAAGCCGTTGAAGCGTGGCTAGCTTTCCACGGGTTTGAACCCTCTGATGCTATTTATCGAAGCGGCGGCGGCGACTGGATTACCATTCGACTTACTGTGGAGCAAGCAGAACGAATGCTTGGGACGAAGTATAACGTTTATCGTCATCCAGAATCATCCGAACAAGTCATCAGGACGATGAGCTATTCTCTTCCCGAAGAGTTGCATTCACATATCAACGTGATAGCGCCAACTACGTATTTCGGTACCATGCGCAGCATGCGTGCGACGAGTTTCCTTCAACCAGACATAAAGCCTCTTCCTATGGATCAGAAAGATGAGCCCTTTTTCGTTGATGCAACAGTTCCTGCCAGTTGCTCCACTACTATTACGCCTACTTGTCTTCGTGCCCTTTATAATACATCAGCGTATGTCCCGCAGGCGGTGAACGTCAATCGATTGGGTGTCGCTGGATACTTGAACGAGTTCGCTAACCGTCAGGATCTCCAGGTGAATGTTCTTGTAATCATGTCTCTGTGGGAGCTCGTTCATGTATTACTATTAGACCTTTTTCAGCCGATTCAGACCAGACGCTGTTGGGTCAAGTTACACCACAGTTCTTGTTCACGGTGGTGGTGATGATCAGTCTGATCCAGGAGTAGAGGTATTCTTGTATTCTAACGTAAATAACTGCACGAACTAATTGATTTCAAGGCTAACCTGGATATCCAATACACTACCGGAATGTCCTTCCCCACTCCCAACACTTACTACAGGTACGCTCGACCTTTAATACTCCTTTTTCACACCCCTGACGGCTTCTAGCACTGGAGGCTCGCCACCATTTAACCCTGATTCACAGACTCCCACCAACACCAATGAACCGTACCTGGATTGGCTGAACTTTATCCTTGGCCAAACCAATATCCCACAAGTTATCACAACTTCCTATGGCGACGATGAACAAACAGTACAGAACAGTTCTTCGTATGATTGTTCCTGACTTGACAGTATTGTATACGTTATAGGTCCCTCAGGACTACGCCAATTCCGTGTGCAACATGTTTGCAACATTAGGTTCCATGGGAACTACGGTCTTCTTCTCAAGCGGTGACTTTGGGTGAGAAACAAGATTGTGCTTCTATTGTAAGCTGACAACCTATCTAGTGTCGGTGGCGGCGACTGCCTTACGAATGACGGAACCAGCAGAAGACTTTTCCAGCCCGCGTTCCCAGCAAGGTAAGTCCTGACATCTCGATCAGTTTGCTTCCGCAACTACTCCCGTCAATGATATCACTTCCAATGAGCTCATCTTGATATTATTATTATTTTTTAGCTGCCCATTCGTGACTGCCGTTGGAGGCACAATTAGAATAAATCCCGAGGTTGCCGTCAGCTTCTCAGGAGGTGGCTTCTCTCGTTACTTCTCTCAACCATCGTATCAGTCCACTGCTGTTAATGCCTTCATTAACAGCATTGGGACAACCAATCAGGGTCTCTATAAGTACGCTTCGTTTATAATTGCCACGTTCGTTCCCTGTTCATGATTTCTTTCTGCACCAGCCGTAATGGAAGGGCTTACCCTGATGTTGCTGCTCAAGGCAACGGATTCCAAGTTGTAGTCGGTGGTCGTACCATCAGTGTTGGCGGAACTAGCGCCAGCTCCCCGGTATGAACATGTATTTTCCACTTGAACAATCTTCCAACATCTTACGATTCCTCTTAGACAGTAGCTGGCGTATTTGCACTTTTGAATGACTTCCGTCTAGCCAATGGAAAATCATCCCTTGGTTTCGTGAATCCTCTCCTGTACTCGAGCGCATCCAGTGGATTCAACGATATCACCGCCGGCTCCAATCCCGGTTGTGGCACGAATGGTATCTGATCACTTCACTTGCACTGCACGGTATAATTAATTCAGATCCTCACGTACTCTAGGTTTTACCGCCGTGAGAGGCTGGGATCCTGTGAGTCTACTGTGAATATTCCTATTGCCTTTGACCTAATATGAGATCCCTGTCAATAGGTCACTGGTCTTGGAACTCCCGACTTCTTGAAATTACAACAACTTGTATGAAATAACAAATAGCTCAGGCGCATGTCTTTGTTTCACAAAAACATGTATGGGTTGTAAACTATTTGTAATTGTTCATCTAGCATTTTCTGTGGTGCCAAGCTGGTCGTTCATATGTGTTCACATAAAATGTCTTTTTTAAGAAAAGAAAAAGCAACCTTCTTTCGCCGTGAGCTTCTTGTCTTTGTCAGTATGAGTATCTTCGTTGGCTTTTAATCACACCCAAGCTTGATGTCCATGCTTTACAAATTTTTGTCATTGAGGACATTTTTTGTGCCTCTCAAGGATTTTCAAGGAAAAGGTTTTATTGCAACGTATCTAACGGACATATCGATGATAGACAGTCAATAGAGACTCTGACTATCAGACAGGAATGTCACCTGTACCTGGGTTTAAAAGAGGCCGCAACTACTTGTACCATGATGGGAAGAATGATATAAAGGTACTGACAACACAGAGATGGAAAAGACGAACCTGGTTTCACAAGGAAAAGTCCGAATGTAGTTCGATCCCAATGCAGTGTGTTTGGGTGCATTTTACGTCAACCGATGAGAGTAAATACACGGAAAGATAAGAATGGTGTTAAAGTACTTGGTAGGCACCCTCAAGTACATTCATTGTCGCTTAGGCAGAGCTCTATAATGGGGTTAGTGGGGAATGGTTGACACGTATCCATGATGGGGTCCTTTCTTCATGGAAGTACATGTCGCCATAGGAGACCTGAAGATACAAAACAAGGGGGACGTGAGTAATTCTCATGTCCAGACAGGCCCCATGCCGTCCTCAGCCCTCATAATGGAATAACAGAGACTCTGAGCTGAGCGACATCTATCCACAGCAGTCCAGACTTGGACTGAAACGCTGGCTCCAACGTGGTTCACCCGAAGACAGATCTGGCCCACAGTCGATCCGTCCTGGGATCAGTCGGCGTTTGAATATGGTCCTGTATTGTACGAATGCGGCACTCTATTTTGGAACGCAATAAACGGGGATTATCTTTTGGGATGAACGGGTGACAGGAGTGTCAGGGCCCGCCAGGTCCGTTATATCGAAGAAATTGATGCTTCATGGACTTGAAGGAGCCAAAACAAGTTAGGTCGCGAAATACCTATGAGCCTCACCATACAAAATGCCTCGTGTGTTTTGGAATTGAGAAATCCACACCTTCCAGGATATCTTACCTCCTAGCCAGAATGAGCGCCTTTCGGCCACTAGGATTGAAGGAATATGTATAGGGATCTTTCTTGAGAACGAGGCTATGAAAAGCTGTATGCGAGTGCTGCGCTATCACTCCAACTTCTAATAGTAATTTTATGAACAGCTAGGTGAACCGGACGACATGTGTATTCTCTCGTGTACCGAGAGGTGATTGTAAACCAATGGACCGCACCTATTGCACGGGGGCTTTTGGACACCAGATATGGATGTGGGCACGGGGTTGACCGACTACGTGCACTGTCCTATTTCCTTGCCTCAAATGTTGCACCACAAGATTGGGCGTTCATTACTTGGAAAGGAAGAAATAAACTTTTTTTTTTTGGATTGAGTACCATGTGTAAGGTGATCATGTAGATCTAGCCCGGAATTATGAATCATTTCAATTGCAGTTGATTATGCCTTTGAAAGGCGGGATTATCTATCTCCGATTATTATGAGTAGCTTCGTGGGCGTAAAACCGGTTTGCTTACTACTTCTGTTAGTAGGCATGCAAGGAATACAAGGCCTCGCATCAATTCAATTCGGAATTTTTATTAACGATGGAAACCTCTGACAACCCGACAACCCACTGATGAGACGCGTTAGGTCACGTATAACGTTATCTATGTCACAGCCCCATCTCAGTTCCTGCTCCCAACCACAAGAAATCAAGAAATGACAGTAAGTTCACCCTACTCATACCCCAAGAAATCTCGACATTGCATAATGATAGGATCTCACGTTTTGTTATGTTCACATGACAAGACACGACTTGCATGTACTCGACACAATAGAAACACCTGAATATATGAAGGGTGAGCTTTCAGATGATGGTGAGTCCAGCCACTAGCTCAAGAGTAAAATGATGTCCTAACGCCGGACATTATATCAAAGACCTTGACATACCACCACACATGATCCCTCCTAATCCTGATGACTCGGACAGTGTGTAATCAGCATGTTTCAGGCCGCAGGGTGCTTTGTTAATGAGAAATTTCCAAGTACTCCCATCACAGGTCCACCCTTCATATCCTTATGGAAACCCGACCAATATCAAGCATCCTGCCGCTAGACCGCGACCGCCGTATGATCCCTTTTCTCGTGCATTATTCGAAGACATGGGCTACGCAGGGGGTGGCGTGAATGGGGCATTACGTTGGAGAGACTTAGCCCTCGATGAATTAATGCCAATTGATGAACAGAAGGAGGAGGCCAAGAAGGCTATGCAGGCTAGGAAAATGGCAAGTGGAACGGCAAACCACAATCCCCAACACACACCACCACCACCACAGCAGCAGCAGCAGCAACAACAACAACAACAGCCCCCAATACCTGCAGACCAAACGGCAGAGGAAGGCGATGAAAACGATGGTGACGAAGAAACAGAATTTGATGAAGAAGAGGGTGGTGAGGGTGATGAACTGAGCATGTTGTAAACAGCAAATAATCACGAAGTGCCTACTTGACTATTTCCTCCCTCTCACCGCAGATATAAGAGCAAAACTATTATCTTGGTGAAGCATCTCGCTTACATCAGCATCTTGCTCCATGGCCCACTCGTACGCATCTAAGATTATTGTATCTGATAGAGGTACAAAGTGGGAAGCCAAAACGCGAATGATGTTAGTTACTCGTGAGATTGCACTCCGCGTAGGCATATCGATCTCCTGATGTAATAACACAATGTTAAGGGTATCAATAGGTAGAGGCTGTTCAAACGTACGTCATTTTGATTGGAATACACAGCTTCAGCATCGAACCCTTCCTCTCCTTCCTGTTCGTTTTCTTTGACATGTTTACTTACCCATATGTACCCATTCAAACCTAAAATCAAGTCCACTCCACATGGGAGAGAAATGAAATGAGACTTCAATCGACGGATAAGTGCTGGGGAAACGGAGACAAGCTGGCCGTTGCGCAACTATGCTTCCCTTGTGGATACTACCCTAAGGCCATAGTGGAGAAATGTGAATACCTTGCCATATTTTAGGGACCGGGTGTGCAAGGACATGGCACCATCAGAAAAGAATGCTTGCACTTCTGCAACCAATAAATCGCCTTCCTCGAAAAAATTTCTCATCTGCAGCTCATCGCTTTCTAATTTCCGTCGCTGTGAAATTGTGTCAAGCCGATGCCTAAGCGTCATCTATAGCGAGAATACGTACCTGGACACCACCTGGCAGATTGACGGAGGAGAGCATTAATACAGCATCTTGCCTTCCATTGGCATCCACTTTCCATCTACGGGGTTGGACCTTGAATGATGTTCACATAGAAGTTATCACCTTGGGAATGTTGCCGTCCCTACCTCTGTTATTCGGCCAACCACGAGGTCACCAATCTCAGGATTGTACCTGTTAAACGGGTAGAAAGACCCTTTCAACTCAGATGACAATGAGCAGCAATAGAAACATACCTCGCGCGAAGGGCTCTCACAGTGACCAGCTTGTTTACACGCTCGATAGTTCCTGCTACAGAAGCTATTACTTCCTCATTGTGTACGTATGTACCGTGTCCCCTGCACATGCTGTCAGCAATGTGTCATGTTACCGGCGCATGAAGAGGGTACCTCATATATGCATGTGATGATGTCAATGTTTCCCCAGGTAGGGTCAGGTTGCTATCGTGCAAAAAATGATGGGCCAGGTCGATGTCCATATCGTGAGATGCGTGTAAAGAATGCTGTGGTGATTCATGAATTGTGGCAGGTTCGGGAGGAAGAGGGAAGAAGGAGAAGGATATCATTTTTGAGTGAATGAGAGAGAGAGAGAAGAGGGATAGATTACGTAAGATAAAATATTGGCGGACAAACCGTTTCGAACCAGTTCATATTTCTGCCGCTGTTTTTCAACCGGATACCACGGACGAAGCATCTCGGCGTCGTATCATTTATCCCACGCCTCTTCCTTCCTCCCTTTTCTGCCTCCTCTTTCCTCCCCGTCGGCAGCACAACCGCGACTGATATGAACTAGGGTCCCCATAAAAATAAAATAAAATAAAATAAAAACACGCGTTCCGTCAGTCAGCCAGTAACCCGTTCTGATCCACGTGTGACTAACTAGATGCTCGCTTGATTAGATTTCCTCTCCATCCACCGCTTCACTCCACCCACCACTCATTCACACCTTTTCCAACATCACAATGCTGTACAACAGAGACTGCATTCTCATGATATCCGGCCGGTGTCTTACCATTTTCCTTCATGACCGACTAGTCACTTGTCTAATGGATAAGCTATATTCCTTCAACACAATTATTTTCTACTCCATGTGAGGTTTTCTGACCCTTCAACTTATTAACGCGATAGCATTCTGTTGAGATGACGCGAAAAAAAAAAAAAAAAAAAAACAAACAAACAAGCATACAGACAAACTAAGATTGTTATGCTACACTGGTCAGTAGCGGGTATTTTAGGCAGATAGGTAACACATCTAAAGAGGAGCGGTATATATATGTTGATCGGAAAAAGAAGTCCCTGCGTCATCGCTTAATGCGCACCAGCATTACTTGTAAGCAAGGAAGTAAGCTGAGAGTGCAGGGAGGTCATTTGAACCAGCATCCGAGTATCCCTGACGTCGAGATCCATTGAATTTGAGGACTACAACAGTTCCACACCATGGTTTCGCAGCAGCTCCTGAAGTAATATGATGAATGGCACGGTTGACAGGCGAACGGTTTTTCAGCGCTGTTGGCGAGTACCATATGTGCAAAGGAAAGCGCAGTGGTTCACTATTTAGACCCGATGTTAGAATCATACTTTCTGCCTGTTCTCCCGGGAAGTGAGATTGCATAATTGGTGATGGGCACATGCCCTGCGATGGCTTATGTGATGGCCGACAGCTAATAGTAATAATTCGTGGACGTTCTAGAGGGAAAAGGAGATAAGTGAATAGTACGAAAAGGGACGATTGAATGACCAGTCATCTACCTTCTTCGGGTGCAAAGAGTATAGCAGACACACTGATGAACTGAGGCTCGGCAGGTGGGGGTGTTGCTATCATGTTGACATTGTAGCCATTGTTATTGGACGCGTTGGGAGGAATGCAGGTATGTTTATGTCGTGGCCAATCCTATTCGGGAACAAAGAATGAGTCGTCGCGTCGCTCGAGTGGGTATACTAGTACATACACTTTGAAGGTGTTCTGGTGAACAGTACCATGCATTCTGGCAGCGACTACACCACATCGATGTAGGACGGCAGCAGACAATGCATGGATGGTTGATTAGGGGAACTGCATGCATATTGAGACAGAGAGTATACGAGTAGGAAAAAAAGGTTCAGCTGGGAATGATGTTCAGAGGAAGATTTCCTTGAGCTTTTAATTGCTACGGCTAGGCTGGTGGCACCGTGAATGTGTAAGGGGCAACAGGGTTCGGTCCGTGGTGTGAAAGCTTTGAGGTGACAGCAGAAGGAAAGTATGGTTTATTATTACTCGGGCAACATCCCAAGTTAAGAATCTGTGATCATTGTCAGGGATTTCGACAAACAAATAACAGACCAGGCACGTTGACGGGTCAAAGGGAATCGGGATCAAACTGAACCATCGCCAATCGCTTTGGAATGGTTCTGCCCCATCTCCAATCTGAACCGCCCATTTGTGGTGAGCGGGGGGGGAGGGGGGAGTGTATCACTTGGATACTCCACTCTACAGTATGAAGAAATTCCTGGTTGTAACAATCAATTTTTACATTCGGGTGCATCGCATACAGTATGGACGCACAATGTTTCATCCGGCTCCTCTCAACCACACACTTGAAGTCTAACCGAACTCGGTCACAAATGTCGTGACATATACTAGTCACAGTCCCTGTCCTCATCCACCATGTCCGAAGATGAAATGAATATTGACGAAGGTGGGTCTATAGCAGCGTGTAGCAAACGATTGATTCAAACTGTTTTACAGTTGCTGCAGGAGGTGCGGTCAGGAGGAGAGGTCGCGGTTTCCAAAATTCAGGCAGGTGCACTTGATAGTTCCATATAGGTTAACTAAGCTACTACAGCAGAAGGAACTGAAGCTACGACCACGGGGGAGCCAAAATATGATCGAATTGAAGCATCCCACAAGGATTCTGATACGAAAGCCGCTAGATGTCCGTGTCTTATATTCCTATATAGTATTTCTCTATTTAAACCTTGCCATATAGCGGTAGAAGGCTGGATTGTCCTCGTCACAAATGTCCATGAAGAGGCAACAGAAGAAGATGTGATGGACAAGTTCGCGGAGTTTGGAGAAATAAAAAATCTTCACTTAAACCTCGATCGTCGAACTGGTTATGTCAAGGTATGTGTTTTATTACCTACCTGTTTCCCTTTTCATGTGTATTGGGTGGTTTACTTGTCCATTTTTTATAGGGCTATGCACTTGTAGAATACGAAACGATGACAGAGGCACAGACCGCAATCGATGGCGCGTCAGGCACTCCGCTCTTAGAGCAAGTAGTTCAATGTGATTACGCGTTTGTACGGCCTCCACCATCGGGACCAAAGAAGGGCCGTGGTGGACGTGGGCGTAGTGCAAGTCCAAATCATCGCAGATAGTATCACTTTATAAATTGACCGTATTTTTGTGCTCCGTTGCTCTAATAAAAATTCTCATACAACTGGCTTGTATGTCCTTGTTTGTTGCTCAACTTCTCTGCATTGTTTACTTTTCTCAATCCACTCACCAAGCGTTGTCTATTCGGTTGTGGCCTCTCTTCAATGGTTAGAACTCATATCTTTGACTGTCAGATAATTCTATTACTTATTCCACACGTTGAAGGTGAAAGATAAAGATGATACAAGAGCTTCTGGCTCTGATAAACCGGACAATGAGGCGAGTGAACCAGAAGCCACCGAGGAGGAGGCAGAATACGAGATTGAAAAAATTTTGGACGCGAAACGCGGCATGTTTCCTGATGTGCTACCCCTATTCCATCTGTTTCGCTATCTCGCGCTAACTTGTATACTGTGTCTAGGGACGAATGGGCTATTTTGTAAAGTGGAAAGGATATGGTGATGAGGATAACAGTTGGGTAGACCAGCAAGATGCTGGGTAAGTTACATTCACCCCTGTTGGCTCGTGAACTAAGCAAATATCCAGAAACGCGGAGGAGCTTATTGAGGAGTACTGGAGCAAGAATGGGAGGTCGCGCAAGGGTATGCCGAAAAGTAAGCGTGGAAATGTATCCACTGTTGGGAGGGAGGAGGAATCCGATACGGCTTCCGCTTCTGTTTCAACGAAAAAACGAGGACGAAAGACCATACCTAGATCGACATCTGTAGACGACGAAGGTCATTCAGAGGTCGGTGAGCCACGTACGTCAAAGAAACCCAGAAAGAATATGCGCGAAAGTGATGTTGTGATGGAAGATGATGAGACAATGATAATTGGGAATATGTCCAAATATATGAGCGTGCCAAGTTGGGAAGAACTTGTGGCAACAGTTGACACGATTGAGCAACTTGATTCTGGTGAAAATGTCATCTATTTCACACTGTGTGTATGATTTTTGGTTCAATCGTCGCTGGTATGAATAATCAATCCTTCTCACCCAGGAAATCCGGCGAAAAAATACGCGAGACTTCTAAACTGTGCAAGTCACGGTTCCCACAAAAGGTAAACCTTATCATAATTCCCCTTAACGTGCAGTGACGCTCATCACATCCTATAATAAAGCTTCTTAATTTCTTTGAGAGCCATTTGAGGTGGAAAGAGGTCGAGGCCGATGACAATTAATGTACTGAAATCTGGGTAGTGGTTTTTTGGTTCTCCTTTTGACATTTCCACCTATCCTGTATATGATTGGAAAAGGAATTAGTTATCATACTCTTTTTCAGTGAATAAAGATATTGGTTAGGACTGAACCAGTCTGAACATATATTCAATCAAGCAGCCACATTCTGAATACCTTGCTGAGTCTACACGACGGATTTGCTCTCACAAGGCTACACTTTGGGTGCGAAGATTTAGGGCTTTGAATTTCATGGCGGAGAGCGTCTGTGATCCGAAATTGCTCAATCTTGGTCTTGTTGCCATACGCGTGACACCGTGAGGAGGAGGAGTAGTAATACGTCCCACCAGCCAACATGAAACATCAGGTTATTCAGGATGAAGGAAAATAACTCGATGGCAATCAATAAAATGTGAGCGCGGCATTACGCAAATCTTCCGGTCTTGCAGGCCCATTTTCATCATACGCATTACGTTGTCATAATAGACTCCCCTTAAGGTTTGTTCCTTGTGGTGATTCTTCGTCATTCCACATTATATAGTATAGTCTCGGACACGCGACGTACGACTGCATATATTCGATCATATTCAACATCTGGACGATATCGATACTGTTTGGAAGACGGTTCTAATGGATGCATTGTATCAAGTCAGGGAACAACAGGTGAACCAATAAATGACAGGATTACAAGTCGAATAACATGCGTCGGGGGGATGAGGATAGTCGGTTTCAAATTTACTACAACCATCAAGGGCTCTTGGGTAACAAGAGAATCTCTAAACAATAGCTAAGCATGAAAACTCAGGCAACATATTTAAAACGCCAACCACGGGTCCGTTGTGAAGTTGGTTTAGCATTTGATGTCATCTGGTTTACGTGAGAAGGGTTTCCTTCTTGATGTTGTGGTTCTCCTGAGCTGGCAGAATCCAAAAAAAAAAAAAAAGAAAAAATAATTGCAGTACTGTATACATGATGTATCCTGAGCGCCTGAACCGACATATTTGAATGGTTTCCGCGCGGGAAATCACCGTCACCCTTAGGACTTGGGTACTCAATGCACCGTTCAAGCTGAATGAGAATCGGACCAGTTTACCTGATCTTCGTCTTTGGGGAGCCCTGAACGTCATAGTAAGTGCCTAACCAAATCTTGATTCATATTCAGTCACGTGATACCGCACCTTGGACTGACAAATTACGCCAACTTGAGGAATGTGGGCACCCTCAAAATATGCTTTCCTCGCCCTCGCACTATGAGCGCTGATGTACTGAGATGCGCAGGTGATCCAGAAAACCTTGTGAAATGTGTATACACATGATAAAATAATTCAACCTCCGCACTGGCTGTGAATTCGCCAACCTTGCCTCAGTACTAGTCCGCTGTGCAATAAAGGAACTTTAGCTTGCTCCATTAAGCAAAGAACGGAATGCAAAGCTTTACGAAGGATCAAATAAACATAATATCCTTACAGACAGTGACGAGATGGGGAAGCAGATAAAGCCGAGCGGGGCGGGCAGGTTTAGAGTGAATGCCATGCCATTTCCTGCAGGTGAAGAAAGCCACTTGATACTGAGTTTCAAACTACCCGGCACGTGAAAAAAAGACAAGCGAATTTGTATCCTGTTCGCTAGCGCTGCGCCCCAACTCTTGGGAACACTTGCTCAAATTCCCTTTCCCTTCCCCCCCCCCCCCCCTTGTGTTGTTTCTGGCGTTAACGGTGACAAGTGAATTGAAACTGGTAATGAGCTGTGCAGGCTGTGTGATACAGTATGTTCATCACCAACCATCAGGCGATCCAAGGTAAAATTTCAAATACCCTTATTTTCCAAGGAATTTTACTGTACCATCCCGAGAAGAGCCAGACAAACCTCCAGATCCGTCCGTTCACTCTTACGGATCGATCAATCTCAATGTTTATCACCTGTTGCCGCCAGTCAGATACAGCCCTCTTGGAACTCCGCGAAATTTGCTTCCGTCAGGGTCGATAGTAGAGATTATATACCTCCGTTCGCCTCGAGGTGCAGCATGAGATCAGTTATTAAGTAAGAAAAAAAGGCGATGGGTACTTTTTTTTTTTTTTTTTTTGGCTCGCTCTCGGTTTATTGGGTACGACGGCGATTACCTCTTTTTGGAAAATCAATGCCTGCGCTAAAACTCAAACCGATTGGCCTTCGTCGCTTGCAAAAGTGCCGCATGTTAACCCGCTTGTGCTTAACTACAATTGTGGGGAAACACACGGGTCAAGTTGATTAAATAGATCATAGAAGAAACGTTGCTAAGTGGAGTTTTTAAAGAGGTTATCCATGGGACGATGAATCTTGTAATACTGGAGCAACTTTTCGATTAACTATGAAAACGGAAAAGACTAAAAAAGAATGATTCATAAATTCTACCTACCAAGACAAGTAATCAGTATACCTCGAACATATAATAGCAAAGAAAGATGGCTATCTGTTCCATACAAAAAAATTGAATAAACGAAACCGTAAGATAGATAAATACGGTGCATAAGCAGAATCAATCAATAATAAATACGGCAAAAAAAGATATCGAGCCCTTCCATTTTTCTTTTGCCTAAGAGTTCCGAGTACTTACCTTGATGTAACCCTGTTTGTTGACACTTGTACGTACAATAATGTGTTAAAGTTCATCGTGGTTACTACCACGTGCACCTCGTTTATCTCCATTCATCTCATAACCAGCTACGTTCAATGCTTGCTTTACTTGTTCTTCGCTTTTGGAAAGGAAAAGATCTGACGTATCCAAGGAGTCTTGAGAAGAACTGGCGTCAACAGGCAGTAAAGTCTCGCCTGGTTTCACGTAGAGTTCTATACCCTCCTGACGTAGCGAGGCAAATCGCACTCCGAAACCAGTAATAACCTCTTGGACACTGTGCTCCAGCGCGTCAAGCGCCGGTATCAGAGGATCGACTGGAGGGTGGACATGTGTTCCGTTCAGTAATGACCGTGCTGTTGCAGTGAATCTTTCTGCAGCTGTAATGCACACAAAGATTAATTGCCGCTTTGTCAATGGAACGAAATAGGACGAACTTCTCATAAGATCATGATATTTCTGCCAGTCATCATAGGTGACGTCGTCTAGCCAAGCATAATCAAGACCAAGGTCTGCCTGAGCCTTTTCAGCAAACGCTTTCAATTCTGCAGACACCTTCACGACCTTTGGTAGGTTAGAATTTTTATTCCCCGTCCTGATACAAATTTCATCATACCTCGTTACCTTCCGTCTCTCTGATATTGACATACCACTTATGCACGTCCTCTTGGACACTCCTAACTTTCTCCGCAAACTTTTCATCCACTCTTGCCAGAACTTTCTCCCACTGAGCCTTCTTCTCCTCCAACTTCTCGTACCAATCAATTCCAAGCTTTACTTTCCTCTCACGCTCCTTCTTGATGTAGCCATCAAGTCCCTTTGTTAAGCGACCACATTCAGCCTCCACACTTTCTACAATACTCTCGCCCTGGTTACCCTCTTGTCTTCCAATATGTATTAATTCCTGCAATTCGCTAACAGCCCTTTTCCGGATGGAAACAAGAGAATCATGTAGGTTCCGTTCTCGATCAACTGATAGCTGATCTATTTGGGATTGCCAATCAGCATGCCTCCTAGCAATGTCAGCTCGTTTGGCTGCTGTTTTTGCGCGGCGGGCTACTGTTGCATCATCTTCTTGTTTAGTGGAGAAAATGTGTGGAGATGGCGATTCTTGTTTTTCTACAATGGGGCCCAGTTCTTCAAGTGCTGGTTCGCTGGAGGAAATTCCCAATTCCTCCAAAAAATCATCAATTGCTTCATCTGTTGTCCTGGATTGCATATTGGGGCCATCTGTGGCAGTTGGCTCTTGAACAGAAGACGTAGAGAGAACTTCCTCAACTATGTTAGAATTCGGTGCAGGTGTTTGCGTTGGGTTGAGAGAAGGAACGGTTAGGATATCTGTTTCAATTTGAACGAACTCGTTGACATGCATTTCGATTGCTGAACTCATGCCAACAGACTCGGAAATTACAGAATAAACTGTTTGCAGGGGTGGATCAGCAATGGCAGACTTGATAGTTACGATGTGGGGTTCAGATGTCTGTTCAACTGACACTGCAGTTAATACCTCTTCAACTGGGAACGAGGTGCTTATGCTTGCTTCAATAACTGTGGCCGGACCAGCGCCAGCAGACGACAACGCAGCAGTAGTGTATACGGTCCCAACAGACAAAACAGACAAAGTCGTACTGGAAGGAGTTGGATCAAAGGAGTGGTTCCCGACTTTCTCCCAGATCCTTATAATATGAGGATCGACATATTCACGACGTGCTTCGCCTAGCCGAGATGCTGCACGAACACTGTAACTCTTGACGATTGATGCGGTGTTTAGAACCTGAATCCGAAGCAACTTCCAGCCAGTGTAAAAATGAGGGCGGATTTTGATCCACACTGCATGTACATGTGGCTTAGAACCGACATATAACCGGTGCACACGAGGAGCAACTGCTGAATAGGAAATCGAAGAATAATGCGCAGTTGCAAGCCAGGCATTGATTATGTGCGGCTTGACCCTGAAATAACATGCCTGACCTAAAGAAGTGAGCGTGCTCAGCCTAGGCTGAAATGAACGATTGTAGAAGGTATCCCAGCGATCCAGATAAGGTTGAATTGAGGGTCGAATATACGTATTGAAATTAGACACTACGACGCGCTGCCATTCATGCCGGACAATACAGTGCACTGCAGCAGCAGCACGGCGAACAAGGGGTCGTACGTTGTTCTCTTCAAGTTGTGAAAGCTTTGCGAAAGCTGGCCGTGCTGTGTTTTCTATTCTAGCCGCGAAGGGCCTGAGAGTTGTTCGCACAACGGATAAGTGAGGTTCAAGAGCAGGATGGGTGAAAGCTGCGCGAAGAGGAGGCAAAATGTACGGCTTGACTAGATTATCGTGCGAAGCTGAAAGGACACTGCGGAATGGTTGCATGGAGATAGGGTAGATGGTAGAGAGCGCATATATAAACAGAAGTGTTAATATGAAGAATGAAAATGAAGAGGACAATCCAGAGCACCCAGTCTGCAAGTAACTCAGTCAGCACTAAGATATCGCGATTCTGAAGGTATGCTCTTACCGTTGCAGAATTGTTTGCACGGTCGAAGTCTTTGCGTAAGAGATATTTTGCATTCTCCGATACGTTGTTCTATCCACCAATTGTTTACAAAGACCCTTCTACAAGCGTGGCACTAACTTACATCTTTTGGTTGAACGGCCAGCTGAGCTCGCTGAGAGATTTGTGGTTTCTTGTTTGGTGTTCGGGGAGAATTTTGAGAGGAGGATGTCCCGTGGGTTGACGGCGCTGGTGCCGCTGGCACACGACGCATCACCGCCATGGCTGTGGAAATTATCGAGCAAGTTGAGCACTTTGTCGCTGCCGATGATGTGTAGGTTTGTACATGTTTGTCACTTCTAATACAAATGGGTAGATGCGCCTCCAGTGTTATACATGCATGCCATGCCCAAGCCCGTCATTACATATATGCGCAAGAAAAATGCAAGTCGGTTGCAAGAACATGAAGTAAATGCAGATAAAGACAGCCCTGCTACCATTATGAATCCTATCAAGCGTTCCAGGGCTCGTTCTATCGCTCTACAATGTGCAAACATTTCCAAGAAACCTAGAACTTTGAACAATGTTCTTGAAGAAATAGCGTTTCAAACGCCGTGCCCTTCTACCTTATCCGAATCTCAAGTCTTCAAATTGCAGTGCTCCAAAGGCTTAACTTTATCTCCAGACCATCAGTTCTCTCCAGTGCCTGTAGCTTTGAATAGTTCCCGCTTTCCTTCTTCAGTTGTCGACACAACTTCTAGAAAGCTTGCATCCACACATTCACGTTCTCGGCTTCTAAAAGAAAATATGAAACACAAAACTATGACCTTTCCTTCCGTATTGCGTTCTAGGACTAGTTCTCGCTCTCGCCCTCACCACAAGTTAAAAGCCACTCTCACCAAACAAGGTTTATCATCCCCACCTCATCTCCAAGATAACCAAAAGTCCTATATGAATCAAGATTTTGGTCCTGCCTTAAATCCCACTTCCGCTCTAGCAAGCCCTTTTTCCTCCCGTCCTCCCAGTACCTCTTCTTCACCCAAGGGCTCAGCCAACACTGGTACCCTGCTGTGTTCCGGCTGTGAACGTACCTCACTGAATCCAAAGTCACGAATGCGTCGTGGACTAGACATAACGTGTAATTCTCTTCAAATACATAGTACTACAACGTCGCCTATTCGACTTTCTCCCCTCGACGCTTCTGTCCGCGGTGAGAGTTATACTCATGTGACCTCTCGTCGCCCCTCTGTACCCACGTCTTCTCGTCCATACTTCGGTTTCTGGCCACGCTCACTTCCACAAAAACCAAACACCTCTTCCGATGATTTCCCTCGCGCCAATGTCCCAGGGACCTCACCTTTTGCTGCGACGATGCATAAGGAGGCAACTGAGCTCAGCCTGTATGATCTTGATTCTTCGCACATATCACGAGAAAAATGGACCTGGTCGGATGCGCCTGTGAACTTCAACCGCCCTCCGTCACAGCTGTCGTTCAACTCGGACTTTTTTAATGATGTCCAGGGAGTATCTACACCACTACGTGGAGACCGGATACGTGGAGATCATAGCGACTTGATTGCTTGGGACACAAACGCTGATGTAGGCTCTTGCAAAATTAACTCAGTAGCTGCATCACCACGGGTATACTCCAGGAACGTGTCTAATACCATAAACTCGTGCTTTAGCAGTAGGTCCTGGACAACGGACAGCATTATCTCGACACCTTCTGAATATGGCCGACCTGGGAAGGATGGCCCCGCTTGCCGAGACGAATCACCATCGTTAGATAGTGACGACGATTGGAGCGGAAGCGACGACAGCAATGGCAATGAAAACTCATCAACCATATCAAGCAATTTTACCATTGAAGGACAAAACCCATTTACACCCTCTAAACCAGATGCCTGTGATATTACTCATCGAGAAGCTGTGGCACAGACTGCATGGTTGGAAGCACTAAACTCAGCCTTCTGTCATCTAGATTTATCCGTTGCTATTGGTATGTTGTCACTAGTCCCCCACCACAATGCTACTCACTCTTTTGCGTGTTGTCATGATCAATCAAACGCAAGCAGAAACCAAAAATAATGTTTCTCAGTACAACAATATTTCACCATCAAGAACTGACGAAATTAACCAGGAGACAACAACAAATAGTTCGGTTAAGCAGCTATCTTGTTCTAAGGTACAGAAGGCTGGAAGAAATCGTCGCGGAACAATAAGAGCGTCAGAGATTTATCATCCAAAGCAAGTGCAACCCCTTGCACGCAGAAACCGAAGTGGAACTATTGTTGGTTCATCAGCCATAGGAAGAACAAGGAGTGGTACCGTTACTCGCCCTATCTCTCCGCTTGGATCTGTGGTTTCTACAAGCAATGAAACCTACTCCGAAGTTGATCCTAGTGCTTCCCCCAGCATCAAAAATCAGCATACAGGTGAAGTTGACAATGCTAAGTCTGCTCTTCTGCTAGATCTTCATGATGAACTTGACATCCTCGGCGATAAGTGGCAAGGTGAAGATTGGGAGCCGTGGAATGTTGCCGAACCAGTGTCCCCCGTGGTACATAGAAAACCAGGCAAGTCCTCAAGATTACTCAGGACCGTGAGAAGTCTGCCGCTTCAGAAAAGGATGAGCTTGGAAGTAACGAGTAACTCAATCTCCGAGAATATTCTGGAGAAAGACGGCAGCGATGACGAACTACTCCTGAAACCAGGATCCACAGGTATTCCAAATTCAAACATCACTGATACATTTTTGAACGATTGAAGATACCTAGTGACAAATAGCCATTTGTTCCTGCCATGACCCACGTTTCTTTGCACTGTTTATTTTCCCGTGTCTGGCTTCTGTAATCAATACGTTGTAGGTCGACTGCAGCTACAGTACTGTTAGATAGAATGAACTTGTACACACCAGTCGAGCTGAACTGGGAAATGAACTGGTTGATCTGCCCATGTCTATATCCAGTCGAAGTTGAATCAGTGATACCGGCGACTGATTGTGGTTGACTCAATTCCGGGACATTGCGTCGAAGTGATATATGGGGACGCTTGACTTTTCTAAAACGAAATCTGTGCAGTGGCCATGGAATGAATAGGCAAATGAATTAATGAAAATGCCGATCAGATGCCACACAGTATTCGTTGACTCTCAAATGTGGTCGTCATGAAGGGCTGTATGGAGCAAACCAGGGGTATATTGGGGCCAGAAATGACTTCCCTATGACTTCGAAATTACAGGGACATTTTGCAGTCAGTCCTAGGTACAGCCCGAATACCAAGGTCATTCGTGGATGCCTCCCAGGACAGATCAACAGTGGTTAATCACAAGGTCAGTAGTGACCTCAAAAATTCAATGAGTAGGTTGACAGCACAGGGTCAGCGAGAGAATTGACATCGGTTAGGAGCTCATGATAGAATAAATGTTGGTAACACCCCATTGTACCTCTAACAATGCAAGGTGAGAGAAAAGCCTGGAAATATGTCAGTGGGACATGAGCAAGACAAGAATGGTATAGTGTCATCGTGGCCCTGGAGATGATTCCATTTAGCGCCTCTGGCGTGAGATGGTCATTGGGAACGGCAAGGCTGGATCAATGCAATGGTGAATGAAAAGGGTCCGCGTTCAAGGCTATTCAGTAACTGCTATATCTGTTGAGTGTTTATTTTCTTTTTCATCAATGAATTGCTCCCGACACTTTTTTTCGTCGGCGGATGGCGCATTCAGAATTCAAACCCAATACGTGAATTCAGGTTTGATTTATGTAGATGGCTCAGCATCGACGTTCCTTGATCGTGTATCAAGCATTCATCTGAACCACCTTCATTCTGATCACATACCCGGCCATTCCGGATAATTGTTGAAAATGACCAGGGAGCCACCCTGACTTGTAAAAGGAATATGTGAAACTTGATGGACAAATGATATACCAGAACATGGGAGTGAGGGTAACTCAGCTGGTGCTTACCAGCTGTGCAAAAAAAAACCAAGCATATGTACACTTCATTTGTAGTAGGACCCTTCACCGCAGGTGGTTCATGGCATGGCAGAAGTTTCTGCCTTGATGGTACAACCGACAATTGATTACTGGAAGCTGCGTACAGCACTGGCAAAGTTTGATTTCATGCCGGTTATAGAGTGTAGAGTGGCCCTGTCAGTTCGTGTTAATATTTTTTTTGGTAAACAAACTTGAAGAAGAATCGCTTGGATGTGGAACTTGAATGCTTCACGTTTCCATCGAGAGGAACATTACCGATCGCGGTTTATTAATCCATCGACCAGTCCCGATTCAGGTGAACAGAAAACAACACCAAAATACATCTTCATTATAAGATTCCAACATATATGAAGGCACACCAGATACAAATACGCAGGGTATTCACAGCAGATAGTAAAAGCACTAGAAATCAGTACGAATGCCCAGCCGGTACTACAAGCGGGTAACTGCTTTGGCGTCGATAGGCATGCCTATAACACGTTGATACTGATAGGGTAGGGGACAGGAGGCATAGAGCACTAACCTGAAGGATCAATGCCATTCCGTGCTAGGAACCTATTTTGGCGAATGAGCCTTGCTTGATCAAAACTTGGTGCTGATGTGAGTCTTCATCAATTATATGCTGATTTATGTGATTGCATACTTGACACGCTCTGTACGCATAATTTCCATCACCTCTTGAGTACCGTGTTCATCCAGACCTGACCGAGGGTCACCATCTCGGATGTTTGCTTCGATGTCAAAAGTATCGGATGTCATGCCGGCATTAGCTTGTTCAGAGAATGTAGATAAAGGGGAATAATGTTGCAGACGAGGGAAAAGGGCTCTGAGATGATTGGAGACCTGTGGCATGAGTATAGCACGGTATCTATATGACACTGTACGAATGTTAAATCCAACCTAGAATGAGATAGGAATATGGCACGTACCCATGAACAACAGGAGAAAGAATGCAAATAGAGATATGTAGAATAGCATTTTAGAAGGTGGCGCGTTTGATATGAGAGTTAGGAGGTTATGGGACTTGTGACGTTCTATGCGATGTGGAAGCAGTACCATCTGCAGGTCACGTGACAAATTATCATTTAGAAATCCCATTCTGACCCTGTCACCCTGCCCATCACCTTTACATACTACTATACACATCTCTCTTCCCCGCAATCCGCGATGAGCTCGTCTACTAATATCTCCAACTCTTTCATGGTAAACTTATGCAATATTACAATGGATATCTCTTCTAATATAGTACGGTGTGCAGAGAGAATTCTGTCCGCCTTTGGATTCCTCCTTGGTCGCCGCGTTTGTTGGAGAACTTGAGACGGATGCTGATCATCATCAGCTGACCCCTACCCAGCACCAAATAGACCTTCTTCGCCAAACATTACGCGAGCTCGCTGTGCAAGCGGATGAGTGCCAGCTTCCAGAAATGCTTGATCCGCAGCTTACTTCACCTACGGATGAAACAAACAGCACATCTGGTTTACTACCTGGACACACAGACACAACTAGCTCTATAACATCTGACTCCTCTGTATTGTCTGAGGACTTTTTGACTTCAACCCTCAGCTTTTTGCAGGCCGCTTTCCCTCACATCTCGCCTGAGAGGCTCAAGCACGCCATGACCCAAAGTGAATTAGATGCAGGTGAAATGGATCTATGGGACGTGATTATAAGTGTCTTGAACGAAGAGGCCATCAAAGAATTAGAGGAACGTGGAATAGAAAGACAACACGGTGATGAGGACGTGCTCAGCACTCTGATCGTAGATGATATTCCATGGGAGCTTGTACAGAGAAGAAGGCAAAGAAGCGTTGCTGAAAGCAATAGAACAACCATGAAAAGGACAAACCACGGTAGAAAAATAACACTGGTGGATATTCGGCAACAACAACATGCTCCAGTACCTCGATCAGTCAAAAGACCGGCGGGCTATTTCGATGTTCTACCTTCTCCAGATCCATGGACAACTATCACTTCTTTATCCGATCAGTTATCAGAATTAATTCGCTCATATCCAGCATCATATTTTCAGTCGTATTTCCATTCACCAAAGTTTCCAACACCATATAAAGCTCTTTATTCAGCACTGTCAGTCATATGTGATACTAGTGCAGGACAAAGTGCAGAAGATACAGCCATAATTTCTACCCTTTTGGACATCTTGCATCCTGACTGCGACGTGACACTAGACGTAGAGCAACGTTCGCGTTTGTATTCTGACGTACAACTTGCTGTTAAGGTCACCCAGGGCCATTCAGATGATGCTCTTGATCTCGTAAGAATACTTAGAGATTTGGATTCTGACTCGGCGTCGGGATCCCTGAGGATGGGGATTTACCATTCATTGCCTGAGGAAGCCAAGTCACTGACTTCTCCGTCAGGACGACCTCAGCTGCAAATTCTCAAGCACGTAGCAAGCTTGCCTTCTGAACCTCCCCCAATACCCCCACCGCCATCCCAAGGCATAGGAAAACCACCATCCTCACCGAGTGGCCGAAGCAAAGCTTGGCAGTTCCAGTGGCAAACGGTTCCCTCGAGGAAAAATTCCATCCACGATACCCGTTCAATGGACCAGCACCCACCTTCATATACGCGTGGTGTGAACGGGTTTAGGATCAAAGGCAGTGGCAATGTGGCCGGAAAAGGTGGTAAAGGCGATGTGGGTGAATTGGCCAGCTATAACAGAAAGATAAGGGAAAGCCTGCGGCAACGTGACCAACTACTCCGAGAGGCCGCAAAAATGTGGCAGAAAGGTGCCAAAGCTCGAGGGGGAGAGGTAGCCTACTATCTGGCGGAAAGAGTGAGTAACTATAGCATACGAATCACATCGGTATTCATATCGTGTTACGCAGGCAAGGGAATTCCAAGAGTTGGCGAAAAGGGAAGCCTTCAATGCGGCAAGAGCAAAAGTGCATGCAAAGAGGTAGACTACTGGCTTCTGTATACTTTTCCTTAGTACTGATCCTGTCGATGGTCATAATAGACAGTCTTCTCAAGACAAAGACACTCTTGACCTTCATGGGACAACGGTTACTGAGGCTGTCACGATTGTGAAGGAGGAGCTACAACAACAACATTACTCTGCCTGTATGCTCTCATGTTTTTCACTCAGCATGTTGACTTAATATAACCTTAGCGAAACCGCTCAAAATCATCACGGGTCGTGGTTCGCATTCTGTGAACCAAGTTAGTATTCTCAAACCAGCAGTCAAGAAAGCATTAGACGAAGATGGTTGGTCCGTAGGAGTTTGGGAAGGTGGTTTGGTCGTTCGAGGCAAACGAACTACGGTTTCAAAATAGCAACGGAACATCGTTGCAGGTGAGTTTGATGGCGCCTTCTTTGGACATTGTTTATACTAAATTCCCTCATATGGACATGGAGCGAAATGGCACCATGAACTTTCTTGGCCTGGATATTTTTCTCCTTTTTTCTAGCGTAATATCAATGTTGAACCAGACTATGCTGGTCTTGCGTCGAAAACCATTATTCTTTATTTATTCCTGGTGTTAATATTGAATCACCATTCGAAGCACGGAGTTGCTGTTGACGCTGTTGAATAGAATAAAATGAAGCACAAAAAGTACTGTATACCACCTCGGACTGATTAGTCTTGGAATATTGTTGATATTGAATCACTGTTAGTCCTCGACACCTCCTTAACCACCATGCACCCTTCCTAGTCTATCAAGGATGACCCTGTTTCGAGATTTTGTTAGCCTGCAACTAGTGTGATAGTGAACTGAAATGCTTCGCTGCTCTGTGGTAACAATGCAGTGTCACCATGTTAGGCTTGGTTTGCAGCCCAGTGTGATATGCAAAGCGCTTTGCAGTTATCATAGCCTTATAACGTATTAAAATGAAGCCCCCAGGAAAAGGAATAATCGTAGATAGTGGACTATGAGAGTTAGGTGAGATAGTGAGGACAGACCTAGATTATTTCATGACTGTGCCTCTTCCATGTGATATAGTTTGATCAATCGAGAATGTTAGTAGATATTCTGCATTCTTGGTGCGAACTGGGTGGGTTACTTGAGTTATTGCTCGTTGACATTCGGTCCGATCCAGTGGTCAATGTATGGCTCTCCTAGCAGTTTGCTCCGGTATCACGGGTAAGCCATCCGACTTGGACAAGTGACAAATTTCCCCCAGATCACCCGTTGTTTGACTATCTTCTATTAATGATTTCTGCCTCCAGTCTTGAAATATTAGAACTCTCCCATGAGTTGACAAGAGACTTAATTTGTATGCGGCGTTTCAACAGCATTTCATCAAGGGATCCAGGGAAAAGGCGACTCGGAATCGGTGGTCACGGTTCAGTAGATGAGTCGACTTTCTTCTTCCACCTGATTGTAGTGGAATTAGACCGCTGCCGTAAATCACTAAACCCTTATAGCAAGACAAACCCAATGAAGAAGTCCGATTCAAGTTCTGAAAAGCGAACCAAGGACTGATTGTTCAATAAAGAATCTGCCAATCATTGCTTTGCATTTCGGTCCGAGATACATCATTTGGTGTGCTCGCGGGACTCCCATGGGATGATGTTCGGGCTTCTCTTCATGGAATGACAAACCGATCACGGGATCTCTGCAATGTTTTGTCGAGCCTGCATTGACTGCTCTGGTCAAGTTCTACGGAAAACATGCCGGGTATTGACATCATGATATCCATGTGGATTTACGTGCGAAGGATAGGGGAGATCATTCGTTATACGTGCGCATGAGAACGAGTCCCAACTCCCATGTTCGCATTTGAAACCCTTCGCCCCCTGATGGTCATATTCCGTGGTTTGAAGCCTTTTACTTATTACTCAACACTGATGTGAATCGTACAGAAATTAGAAATGGAAGCACCTGCCGCGAATAGTACCGGCTGTTCTGTAGTCTCAGACAGCGGCCATGCCAGCTGATTCAGATAATCTAGGGTTAAGGGTAGTATATGCATGGACACCCAATCAGTGTATTGAATTGAGGGCATAGGAACACTAATGACTCGGAATTTTTGCATTTGCAGCTTGTTTTCTTTCTTAGTCTGCTCACCCAAAGGTGCGATGTAGAATGTAGAATTCACCCCGGGCCCAATGTAGTAACGGTAAAGGATTGCTGAAATATCAGGCGTCGAACGTCATTCAGGAGAGAAGCCAAGAGGCTATCACAGTCTGCCAGTACTCCAGTATGCAATGAGATTTGATGGCCTTGTATCTGTTGAGTTTGCACTGGCAAACAGCATATTTCCAAGTATTAATGTAAATCCCCTTTCCATGAAAATGACAAAGACCAGATACAGATCCTTAAGTTAAATGTTCCATGTTTGTAGGCAAAGAATTATAGTGTGTAAAGCTAGTAGTCATGTCACGGTCTAATTTGATAATATGCGAACCTGACAGGAGTGCATGGGTCATCACGTAATCTTCTTTGCGATCACTGCAAATGACTCCTTGTTTGAATAGCGATGCAGACGAATATCATGATGAACCTGGTAAAAGAAAGGTTAGGTCACTCTTTAACTTGGCTTTCCTCGGGCTTCTAGCGACGGATTCGTATGCAGGTTCGGAAACGAAGAAAAACGCATACAGGAGGGACCATAACCACCACACAACACTCAATATCGCTCAATCCATTAATAAACAGACCAGAAGATGCAGAGGAAGCCACGTTTGATGAATATATGCAAATTTTGCTACCAGAATATCTAAGGGCCAGGGCAAAAACCCAAGTGCAAGAAAGTGAAGTGGACGATAAAGTAAGCCTCCTACCTCAATCTTTGATCCTCGACGAACACTCAACTCATAGGGACAAAAAATTCGGCCATTGACACGTTCTGAGGTCATTTGTTTGATCAATAAATTCACCAACATAACTTCTCCTGCTCAAGCAATGCTTATCCGGAGAATGAAATTACATCGAGTTCGTCCATGCAGTTAGTGATGTATACTTATCACACATGCAGATGTTGTAGGAAAGACGGAGATCTAATTTAAGTGAAGAAGGGCCTCAGGCAGTAGTTGATACTGTGACGCCGCTTACAGCGCTTCCACCAAAGCAACCGGTGAACCAGCTTGTATTGGAAATGTTATACAACATTGAAACAACGCCCTTTGAAAACTCTTTCATGTCGCGTTTACATGGGTTCAAATCGTCTCACATTCCAGGCGCCCTCTTTTTTGATTGGGGGACAATCACTCCTTGGATGAATTTGATGAGAGATATTCACGATCATTATAGTTGTGCTCAGTAAGTTCAAGAGTATCGTTGTTATCAACACTTGCATACGAGATGAGATATTAGTCCAGAACGTGAACAAACGACGAGCAGATTTGCGCCGATTACATACACATCGCTCCAGACGGACCAACTCGGTCAAGTACATGATTTATTGGCGCGTACCTTCTGGTCTGGAATCAATGGTAATGTTGCATATTGAGATCTCGGCGATGTTTCACGCATAGTCATAGTCAAGGACTCTCTTGATTACTCCCCGGAGCGTTGTACGGTTGTTGCAACTTATAAGAAACTAGTTGTGGGAGTGGCTATCCTGAGTTCTCCTCAAGAGACATATATCACATATCTTGCCATTAAAGCTGGTTGGGATAACACGCATCTTGCCAGGTAACCTCCATTCCAGTCCTAGGAAGCATGACTTGACTTGCTTAGAGTGATGCTATACCATTTGATCATGATGAATCCTAACAAAGACATTACGCTTCATGTCTCTACCAATAACCCAGCAGTGGTGAGTTTTTTAAAATTTAGCTATTTATGTCAAGGTACTGTAACCATCCATACAGCTGTTGTACAATCGATTTGGGTTCAAAGCAGAGGAGTTTGTTGCAGGGTTCTATGAAAACTATCTGGACTATCGGTCGCGGGCATCGAACAATGCATTCAGGCTTCGGCTTCGACAACAGTAGCAATTGTTTCTCACTTTATAGTGACATGAGTGTGACCCATTGCTCTGAAATTTGTCTTTATGTAATTGATTACGTAAAATTTCTCACGTGAATGCCGAACAGACTGCAGTGCCCTGTGAGCGAGTATTACAGTGCACAACGCTTGTTTTTGCCAGCACCTTTGTTCCCCCCTTCGTTCCTGCTTCTCTCTTATACAGCGCTATTTCTTTCTACATTCACTCCTTTAACATTTGAATGTCTGATATGCAAGAAGACGAAGGTTTGTCTGGTTCTCTATGTGTAACAACCCCAGATGTTAACTCATTATCACTTCCAGATACATGTCGTATATGCAGCACTCCTGGAACCGAGGAGCAGCCCCTCTTTCACCCCTGTAAATGCTCGGGCACGATCCGATACATCCATCAAGACTGGTAGAGTTGCTGTTGCATGTCAGTTAAATGAGCTTTATTGACATCAATGTATAGCTTGACCACATGGCTAGCACATAGTAAGAAGCAAAAATGTGATCTGTGTAGTCACCGTTACTCTTTCACAAAAGGTATGTGTAGTTCTTTGACTCAGTGCATGGTGCTGACCTTCCCAATAGTCTATGCACCAAATATGCCATCAAGTCTCCCCCTTCCCCTTCTGATACGTCGCTTGGCACAACAATTCTTTTATGGATTATTGTTTTGTCTCAGGGCTGTGGTTGTGGCGACAATATGGTTGGCAATCCTACCATGGTTGACACTTATGGCATGGAGGATGTATTTCTCGATGGGAGAGGCAACGTGAGTGTTTTGCACTTCGGTCATTCTATCGCTCAACAACCCCAGTGCATCATGGATTAGTAACCGGCCTCGTTTGGAGTCGGACGATGGTATACCCTTTTACTATATCGTACCAAGGGAGAAGCCAGGCCCTCTTCCAACATCATTTGCTGGTTGGTTCACGACACACCCACTCTGGCTGGATTTACCTGCAGATATCTTTACGGGTCAGATAATTGCTTCTTTAATCGTCCTTACATTTGTTGCAGTATTTCTTCTTCGCGAGTGGATATCTCAAAACGCGCGACCCGGGGTGTTTGAGGATGATGATCTCCCTGTAGTTGCTGATCAACCCATTGCGCCTGCCCGACCTGCTCCGCAGCCTGTGCCACAAGTAGTTCCTCCAGCGAGGGAGGAGCTTCACCAAGGGGGGACCATGGATGCACCTCAGCAACAGGTACAGGAAAACATGGTTGGTGCTCAAGATGCTCGGATACGTGAACAGGGTCATAGAGTTGGAGAGGTAAGGCGGCGTCGAGTAGCCCTCGAATCCCGAACAAGAGAAAAGGGTAAATCCAGGCAGTCAGATGCACCAAGCGAAACGGGTTCACGAACAAAGAAAAGGGTTACCAAGTCTCCAGCAGAAGCTGAGACAGTCTCACGACGTGTTCATGAGGCACGCATGTATAGACGTCGCTCGCCGCGAACTATGAAATTTGTTGACGCAGGAGAATCAGCTGTGCAAGATTCTCAAGGATTATTAGCTTCCTCTGACTTCCAATTTACTTTCGGACCTGTTCGGCTACATGATCAAAATACCCTGACTTTTGGTGAAAATTCGGGCAGTACAAGTGAAAGTAGGAAAGCTAAAATAACATCACCGCAAATTCACGGTTCTTCCAATCAGCCAATGTATCCGATGCCAAGTTCTGCCGTAGCCGAAGGTTCAAAATTAACACCGTCATTCCTTGATCTGGAGTCAACTTTCGTACCTGGTTCCTCGGGTGACATACCTGAAGATGATGTTTCCCCGTCTCCATCACCCCAATTCGATACTCTTGGGTCTCCAGCACACCTAGATTCAACGTCGACAGGCTCCAGATCACGTTCACCTACAGGCTTTTCTCAAATAGACGTAGATCAAACTCGCCCTGATTCTGAGGGAGTTCAGGCACAAGCTGGACCATCGCGTTTAATTGGTTTCAGCAATGGTGGTGAAGGGGATGAAGTGCAACCTAGATCGGACAACGATGAAATCGTGGACGGTGTTATAGACGGGGATGAGACAGGACAGGAAGTGGACAATGATGAAACTTCAGACATACCTTTGGAAGCAGAGATCCGGGAGGAGCATGAACGATATTTTCCTGGTGAGAGTGATGGCGGAAGACATGGTTTTAATATCATCCAAGGAGAAGAGGGAAATACTATTCCTGTAGTGCCACAGAATGAACACGATGACGACGAGGAAGAAGAAGATGATGATGAGGCACAAGACGCAGATGATGAAGAGGAAGAGGTTGAGGATGTCGGCATCAATGGTGACAGAGACGTGATAGTCCAAAATGGCCTGGGAGGGGCAGTTATTGATATTGCCCAACCTGCTCCTGTTGAAGCTGCTGGAGGCGGAGTGGACGTCAATGATGAACTGGAGGGTAATATGGAAGATGATATGGAAGGAGCTATGGAAGGTTTGCTGCCATTCTTGTTGTTGATTAGTGCCACAATCACCTGACGAGTTTCCAGCTATCGGAATGAGAGGTCCAATTTACGGTGTTTTCCAGAATGTAGGATCCCGTCATTTCTTACAGCTCACTCGAGCTCAAATTGTCCCAGGCAGCATTGATGATTTTTATCCTTGACACGGCAATTGGCCTCGGCATTTGGATTCCATTTACAATTGGCAAGTCTGCAGCCCTACTTTCAGTGTGTTATAGCTCGTACCTGTCTCGAAATGGTACTCATGAAGTATGCCAAACAGTTAGATCCACATCGAACAATCCAACTCATGCACCTACCTATTCGTGCAATCCGGATTATAACGGATCCCGTCGTCGACTCTGCAGTTTATCTGATTGCGGAATTCTTCTTACCACCCGTTATTCGTACCCTTGGTCGATTACTACATTTTATATTCCTCGTTGGATTGTTTGTCATAAGGCTATTTCTAGGCGACGATGCACAGATTCGGGCTGAGAATGCTGGCGCACAAACAGTATATTTCCTATCTTCGCTATTTTAGAAGGAGTACTGACATAATTTTACTCAGTATAACCGTGGTCAAGAATTTTTGAATAATCCATGGCAGCGGGTAGTCACAATAGCCTACCGAATGATCGAAAAGAATGCTACGGAATCAACTTCAGCAACCACGTCTTCTTTTATGATTCCATCCTCTTTATCCAACGTTGTACTCAGAGCGGAGCCCTATTTTGCCGTCCTTGGAAGTGAAGTCAGACTAACTTTGGAGAAATTCAAGGAGACTTGGTTGCGGTTGGCTTTAGGGCATGGTCCAGTAGAGCGACTGTTTGCTGTCTCATTGGGCTATATAATCTTTGCGGTGCTTGTGGCGCTTTATCTCAACCTGCTCACCGTTGGTAATGCAAAAACAGCTGGACGAGCTGTACGCAACGCTATTCGTCAGCAATTACTCGTACTAAAGGTTTGTAACATCCTTGTGAATTCTTATCCTGCGCTCTGGTCAACTGTTCCATAACCTCCAGGTTGCAGCATTCATTTTCGTTGAACTTGTTACGTTCCCTTTCGGATGTGGAATTGTACTCGACTTGACTACCATTTGGTTGTTCCCAGAAGCTAATTTGGCTTCACGTGTGGCTTTCTTTGTGCAAGCTCCTCTAACTGCTATTTTTTACCACTGGATCGCGGGGACTTTATTTATGTGAGTTTCACCGGATGATGTCCTTCGCATTTCATCATTCAATCACCTTATCCAGGTATGCCTTTGCTGTTTTGCTTTCGGGTTGTCGGAGTGTAATGCGTCCAGGCGCTATGTGGTTCATCAAAGATCCTCAAGACCAAAACTCCCACCCCATTCGTGATATTCTTGACCGTCCAGCACTTACCCAGCTACGAAAAATCGGGGTTAGCGGGATCATGTACTCTGCAATGGTTGTTTGCGTCGTAGGCAGCGTGGCGGGACTATTGATACTTGGTGACAAATCAATCATGCCTTTCCGTTGGAAGAACAGGTCATACCATTTCTGTTTGCTTTTTCCTCCTCAAATTGACCATGTTTGGCTACAGGGAACCACTCTCGAACGTACCCGTTGACCTTCTCTTCCTCCACTTGGTTCTACCGTACACTATGCGTTACTTCCGCCCCAAGAAGGTCATTAAAAAGTTTGCCACTGTAATATGGAAGCTTTTGGCCACCAAGCTACGCTTGTCATCTTATTTCTTCGGCGTGAGACATCAGTCTGAAGAATCTTCTCCATCTACATGGCGAGCTGTTTTCACCCAGTCTCCCGATGACTCTCACGGTGCTGAACATGCCTTCGATGGTTCCTTCAGGCGTGTACCTGCTACTGATCAGCTTGCCTTACCACGGGATATGAGAGCAACGGCTGCTGTAACCGAAGACGGTGAGCCTGTTGATGATGAAGCTCAGGAGTTGATTAGAGTCCAAAATGCTGAGGCAGAAAAGGCGCAACGAGATGTCAAAGCGGATTACATGGTGGTATACATTCCTCCACATTTCCGTTACCGTATATTCTGCTTCATTGGCTTGATGTGGTGTATATGCGCTGTCCTTCTTGGGATTTCGGTTGCTTTACCTATTCAACTCGGGCGGAGCTTCTTTAAGCTTTTCACCGGAAGAGAGGTTCACGATGGCTATTCTCTTATAGCCGGTTTCTATCTTTTATGGATGTGCTACATCATCAGTAAAGCAATCGACAGATTGGATAAACGCCGACAACGAAGAGGCTCTGAAGGACCCCGTGCCGACCTTCGTATTTTTGTTGTTAAACGGGGTCTCTTGTGGTTTGCAAAGACGACCTACATGATTCTGTTCCTGGGCATTGTTGTACCAATGCTCTTAGCTCTTGTTGTTGACTTTTATATCATTCTACCTATGCGTTTGACGTTGAAACCTAATATGGTGCCCCGTATCCGCATTGTCGATGCCTGGGCACTTGGCTTGCTCTACTCCAAAATTGTCATACATGTTCATCGAATTCATCCTCCGAACCAAATCTCAAGAGGATTAAAACGGGTGAGTCGAATTTCACTATGAGATGAGACGTGTCTTAGAGTAACCATGATAGATCATGGACAATGGGTGGACACACCCTGATCCCGTTGCTGCTACAAAGGAGGTCATCATCCCTCTTGTGGCTGGCTTGATAAGCATGATTTTCCTACCCGGAATTATCTTCAAGATTGCTCAGCTACTGCTACCTCAAGTTAACCTTGGTGGCAAGTTCATCTGTGCGTTATGATATAATTGGTGGGAATCGAGACTGATTGCTCGCTTTTCTGTAGTCATGCACGTCTATCCAGGTATTTTCGTTTTTGCAGGGCTGATACGGTCGGCAGTGGTTCTTTATGACGCCTTGTCAAGCTGGTCACAGTCAATTCGGGACAAAGAGTTCTTGGTTGAGATGCGGTTGCTCAACCATGAAGCCGAGAAGGTAGAGAGTAACAAACACACATTAGATACAACAAGTGTGGGACCATTTTTTGAGTTGCAGTAGCTAATGCGTTTACTGTAGGAGTTGTGGATGGATTTGTAGCACCATCTTTCCTTGCATATTAATACTATTGGTCGCATCATTTTGCAACTACAATTAGTCCTCCAACAATGTTGAGCAAAAACGCATGTTTAGACTTTTTGAAGAATGTAGATTGCCAAATGATTAATGTACAAGTACAAGTAGGTATAGCATGATACAACTGAAGAGACCGAATACTAATGAGACTATGCACCAAAACCATAGAGCGTACGACCTGATCGCTTCAAGGCATAAACAACATCTAGTGCAGTGACTGTTTTCCGTTTAGCATGCTCAGTATAAGTCACTGAGTCTCGAATAACCTGGAGAGAATAAGCAATACAACCAAAGATCAAGAGTGAAAGATACCCACATTCTCCAAGAAGATTTTAAGGACACCACGTGTCTCTTCGTAAATGAGTCCGGAAATACGCTTCACACCACCACGACGTGCAAGACGGCGGATAGCAGGCTTCGTGATGCCTTGTTGTGAAGGAAATTATTGTCAGGGAGTAAATCATAACTAAATGATAGACAAACCTTGAATGTTGTCACGAAGAATCTTACGGTGACGTTTGGCTCCACCTTTACCAAGTCCCTATTATAGTGGGGTCACCTCAATAGGATGAATACAGAGCGTTACAAGAACTTTACCTTGCCACCTTTTCCACGTCCGGACATGTCTAACTAAATCTGGTTGATGTTTGAGGGAAGGTTGAATGATTTGTAAAATGTGAGTGCAAGTTGCGGGATAAAGAATCCTACTGAGACTCCGAGTCAGTACTTATATAACCGCACAATCAGTGGCTGTGCCACATTTTCCTTTGTTGATTTGTGGAGTCGCGTTTTAATGAGTCACGTGATTGACGCGGCCGTGTCTTTTATATAGGGCCCATTCGTGAAGCAGAATCTCCCCACTCTTTGCACCCTTACTCCCACTACTTGAAGTCGTACTCTCTTCTTCCATGGCACGCACAAAGCAAACTGCTCGTAAATCTACCGGTGGTATGTCTTAGTTGTATTATTTTGCAACATGTTTTGGTTTGGCTTATCAATAACTTGAAAGGTAAGGCACCTCGTAAACAACTAGCTGCAAAGTCTTCAGCAGCACGCAAAACAGCGGTCAGTCTATCTGCTAGAAGCTCGCAAATACATAATTTATGACTGTTTGTCTTAAAGGCTGCCACGGGAGGTGTTAAGAAACCCCATCGTTTTAGGCCAGGAACTGTTGCTCTTCGCGAAATCAGACGGTACCAAAAATCTACTGAGCTCCTTATTCGCAAGCTTCCCTTCCAACGACTTGTTCGTGAAATTGCGCAGGATTTCAAAGTCTGTTGATGTTATTAAACGTATATTATCTGTTCATGGTTTCTTCATAGACCGACTTGCGATTCCAATCATCAGCCGTGATGGCTCTACAAGAAGCTGCTGAAGCATATCTTGTGTCATTATTTGAAGATACCAACTTGGCCGCTATTCATGCAAAACGTGTCACAATTCAACCCAAGGATTTGGCATTGGCTCGACGATTACGTGGCGAGCGATCATAGACCACACTTTCTTAAAGCGTTCCTTCTGTGTATTAGTATATTTTTGTATCGCATCTTTATTTCTCGCACATGGTTTAGGCGTATTGCAGACGTGTCTAATATAATGCTCTATGATCTATATGTGGATGAATCTGAGGTATTACATACAATTAGTTAAACTTGGACTTTATGTGCTTTAGTGTCTACTTTAGTTGCTGATTCACTAGCCAACCACTTATTTCCATCAACAAACATATCCCGCGATGGGAAGATTTCTTCAATGTCACATTCGAAGTCTGGGATGGAGAGTCGGTATCTACGCCAGAGCTGACCCGAGGCGCTAATGTCGGGAGGCGATACCTTCTCGCCTTCCGCAGAAGACAAGGTTTGCGAGCCAATTCCAACAGCCAGAAGATGGAATGCAGGAGGACTGTTGACTCGTCTAAACATTTGACCGATAGCATACTTCTCTTCCAAGAAGAGATGGGCAAATTCGGCATTTGTGATGCGAACTGCAGACGTTGCAGTGCAAACTGTCTTGCCTTGGCATTGAAGGAGGACCTGGCGCTGTTGAGTGATAGGGTTGTCATGGGAGGCGAAGGAGATGGCGAGAGAGTTTGGAAGTTCGAGAGGTGTGGGCGGGGCATCTGTTGAACATTGAGTATAGGTATATGAATAAACTGTAGAAACAGAGATGGGTTCGGCAAAAAACGCGCTAGTAGGTGGTAATTAGCGCAAACTGTCAATCGAATTCTAAGCAAGGACACTAACCTCAGTGTGCGCTGAAGGTCACCGCGTGCTGAGAGAGCTACACGCTCGAATCCAGTGAGCTCTGCGGGCCATGCAAACTGCAAAAACGGTAAGTAGGTAAGGGTGTGAATGGATGACAGCTACACACGGTGATGCTGGTAGACTTGGTGCTAAATGAATCGACGATACCCATGATGTTTTTGAGTTTGGTTGATTGGAATTTAGTAGTAGTAGTAGTAGTAGTAGTAGTAGTAGTAGTAGTAGTAGTAGTAGAGATGAAAGCAGAGGACTGTGCTGATAAAAGTGTTTGAAAGCAGCAGTATTTATCCTCTTGGGCGAATGGAGGTTGGAGCGATGGGTGCGGGTGTCATGACAGTCCATGCTGTACATTGGACTTTACAAAACTTGTGATGGAGCGAGGATTGAGGACTACTGTAGAGGTGACCGAAGCTGCGGATTAAGACCCGTGCGATGGGTACGGTTAATCAGGAGCGGCTGAGATGGGGATTGAAGGTTGCACAGTGATCCGCCTGGTGCGCTGCAGTGATTCGAGAGCAAGAAAGAGACACTGGACTTTGAAGAAACTTGGAGACAAAAAGTGAGTGTGTGTCAGTGAGTGGCACTAACTCTCAGGTGTAGTATGTGGCTGTGCTATGTTAGATTCAATCTCACTTAAACCTCTCTCTCATTGCTAAATGATGCCTTCCAATGGCTTTCACAACAATCGGCAATGCGACATTCGCCCCTCTGATGTATCTGACGCCCCACAGAAGGTCTCTGTGAATAGAGCCGTTATATTGGCACAGGTCCAAGCTTTTTTGGATGCCGCAGAGGATGTAGACATCGACCAGGAGACTGCAGAAGATTTAGTCCAGACCTTTTCTGAGAATAACCAGGAGGACGAAACAAATGACGCTGCCATCTTGGACGAATCTGATAGAGACAGTGAAAATGACGATCCAGACAATCAAAATCTGGATGTGTTGGATATCTCTGCGTTATTTAATGCTTCCAGTGACGGTACGCTATATTTCCTCCTGATTGACGTCTCGTGGACCACAGTAACCAACCGATTGCAAGGTGTATGGACAAAACAAGATATTGCACATCTATTAAAATATCTTAAAGAACGCGGTGCGCCAGTACCGAATCTTCCGCTGCTTTGTTCCACTGATCTGTTTTGTTCAGGAATGTCTGCTTTCATCCAGAAATATGTATTGGAACGATGTATACCCATACCAAAGTTATTGCTTGCTTTTGGAGTGGAATTAGTTCGTATAAAACTTTTATCTGCCCTTTTCCAAAAACGAGTTTAGCCCTCCTGCAGTGTCCAGAATTGCAAAACAAACGTCTAACTACGTTACTCTATTTTCTCAAAGTGGTATTATCTCATCAGTGAGTAAATCTGCGACTGCCTTCCATCTACATTTCTTGATACCCCACAAGGCTACGCCTGCGAGATAAGTTACAGGACTATAATACTATTGACGATGCTATTCAGCTTATCCGCAAATCTAATCGTATATTAATATTGACAGGAGCGGGAATTAGTAAATAACTTTATTGAGGCTTGAGACCTGTCTACTTGCTCAAACCTGATTAGGTGTATCTTGTGGGATACCAGACTTTCGATCAAAGGATGGCTTGTATGCTACTCTGAAGGCAAATGGTGCATATGACCTTGATGATCCTCAGCAAATGTAAGTAGGCCCTTCACGTACTTGAGTTGGAGTTTAGTCTTCTGTGGCAGGTTTGATATATCTTACTTCCGGGAAAATCCATCTGGTATGAAACACCGCCATGCCATGTCTGCTCTTCACTGATTGTTTCCCCCTTCTCAAAGTCTTCTAGTAAGGTTCACATGAGCTGGTCATTCGCCATGGTTAACTAATATTTATTTAACTAACATCAAGCTCTTTCGCTAGGTAAGTAAATGCAGTCTATATACAATTTATGAAAAGACTAACCTGAAACTAGTCAAATATACCCCTCCAATTTTGTGCCCTCTCCATGTCATAGGTTCATCAAGCTTATCGAAGATGAAGGCAAGGTACGATATATATAATCTGCTACAACGCTAGCAATAGTTGATTTTTGCTTTACCTAGCTTCTTCGCGTGAGTCGATTGTACCTTCTCTTATTGCATTGCCACTGATCAGTATACGTAACAGAATTATACACAGAATATTGACACTCTAGAGACGCTTGCGGGTGTGCGGCGTGTACTTCAATGCCATGGGTCTTTCGCCACAGCAACTTGTCTGCAATGTCACCGTCGCGTATCAGGATCCGAAATAGAGGGCGACATTAGGAGGCGTCGAGTCCCCTTATGCACAGTATGTAATCAGCCGACGGCACCCGCAGCTCCAGGCAAAGGCAAAAAGAGCAAGAAGACGAGAGATAAATGGGATAGTGATGTTGAAGACGAGAGTGATGTTCCTGAGTATCCTCCCGGGATCATGAAAGTAAGGGGATACCAAACGTGTACATAGGAAGGCTAATAAATCTATTAGCCTGATATCACATTTTTTGGGGAAAAGCTTACTGATCGGTTCGATTATTCCCTAGAAAAAGATCGGGAGAGGGTTGATCTATTGTTGATTATCGGGACATCGCTAAAGGTTGCACCTGTTGCCGATATTTTATGTGTGTTGGCGGAATCCTTTTTACACATACTTGAATTGTTGATGGTTCTTTCGCAGGTCACTTACCTCACTCTATTCCACAAGTGAGATGTTCCCACCCGGCTGTTTGAACAGTAAAATAATAAGATAATATCAGATTTTGATAAACAAAACACCAATCCGACATATCAATCCTGATGTACGCGAGCTCCGTTGCCGTTGGACTCTTACTTACTGATAGGTGAACATGTTAGATTGTGCTGCTCGGAGATGCTGATGGTATTGTGTTACATTTATGCAACGAGCTGGGGTGGGAGCTGCCGCCAGCAAAGGCACCTGATATACAGGAGTCGTCGCGACCGTACCCTTCGCGTAGCAGTTTGAAGAACAGAAGATCTACCTCTATTTTAAAGGAAAGACAGGAGCCTCAGCGGGTTGGTGATAGGTAAGCTTCGTCTTGCTCTGGTTCAGTTGTACCTGATAATTCTTGGGCATAACCAAGCCACGTATGGGTATTTGACGGTGCGGAGGGTGGAAGATGGTTGCAAGAATTTCAACAAAAATTGGCAGAACAAGCAGTGGAGAGCAAGCTCCCACCTGGATTGGCTGCTAAAAGTTCTGTAACGAGTATGAGTGAAGATGGCGAGGTTTTAAAGAAGAAACGAATGAAATGATCGTATGAATGAGTATAACGTATCGTCGTAGTATTGTATTATTTTTCAGCTTAATTTTTGATTCTCGGATAATTCTTGATGATTTTGTTTCGTTGACGCGTCAACACCTCCTCACTCTCATCATCACCCATGCACCCAGCATCCCCCTGCTAACAGGAAATGTTGACACGGAGGCCATTATTAGCATTTGTTTACTCCATGGCCATGCATCTTCTCCGTGGTAGACCCTCTGCAATGATGTTCTCCCCATCTCCGACTATTTCCCGCCTCCACCTGCATTCAAAGACCCATCCATTTCTTTGGTTATCAATGTCCCAGAGCCGCATCCATCGCTCTACATGTGCGCCGCAAAGTAGAAGAGGCATCAAGACTCCTTCCCGCCCGGACACCTTCATTACGCTTCCTAAGCATCAGCCCAAGTTTGTTCGCGGAGTGAACAGACAACCAAAACACGCTGTCATTCAGTTTATTAAGCGCGTGTACTGGCTTCTCAAGCATGGCGCGAGGCACGTGCAGCTTCGTATGCGACCGGACGGATTTGTGCGGATACATGAAATGGTAAGCCAACGTTATTTGTCTAGTGTATAGCGTTGGTCATCATTCACCTTTTTTCATACCACTACAGTTAACTTTTCATTGGTTTAGGTCATATGGTGTCGAACAGTTCAAAGAATTGGTTGTGGCCGATACTTTTCAAAGATTTCAGGTTCGAGAGCAAGCTATCGGGCGGGCCGACAAGCAATGCTTCGTGCGGCTGAGAAGGGGAAGGATTAAGGTGCCTGTGTGTGTCTTGAAAATGTCTACAGGGTCCTGTTATGTTGAAATCTGAACAGGGTGTAGACAGAGGAAACAAACTAGTGCTACGCACTGAACACCTCTGGCCTTTTGCGCAATGTACCCTGACCTGGGAGGAGTGGGAACAAGTGTGCAAGTTCCAATCTTCACGATCGTTTGTTGTATCTTTAATCTTGCGTTAACCCAGGTTGTTCTGGTCTACGACCTGATCCAAATGGCCTAATCCACTTGCATGCAATTCACAAGAACCCATTACAGAGTAAACCCCTATATTTCTTCATATATGAACATTTTCCTGATTCACAAGTCAGATTATGCATTGGGAAGCCATTGTGTTGAAGTGCACGTCGATCTGCATGCGGCATTCATTTCGGGTATTTCCTTCTACATCACCAAGAAAGATGGTGTAGTCACCGAGGGCAATGAAGACGGTATCATACCATCTGATTACTTCACGAAAGTATTCAAGATTGAATACAAGAGTAAAGATATCACAAAGTCTCATTTTGTGTCGCCAACGCAAGATACTTGGATTTGACCTTTTGGCTGGGCCTCAGATTTATTCCCGTATTAAAGGATACCCAAGAACGTGACGACCAACAAGCGTTTACTCATGGTCGCACTAGCTGCGGCCGTAGCAAAATCCACGCATATACTATATCTCATCAACAGTTAATAGCTATCACGCTCCACCACATGAGCTGTGGGTCCATTTCACAGTGTAGTGGTATAAAACCAGATTGATTGCACGAGTACACTAGATCTACAACTGGACGATTTCCGGCTAGCAAGATTCGTTTTAGACACGGGAACCATAGACGTCTCTGGGTGAAACTCCTGCTTGTCCCTTGCGGATGTTGGCTTGGGCCCACCTGCAATTCCAATAAGTATAGAAGTGACAAAGACCTATAAAATTACGCACTTCTTGATCCTAATAGATTCGATGGCAATAAAACCAGTCGTATCGGTGGGCTCAAAGCCACCAAGTTCGTCCATAGAGGATTGGCGTTCATCGTACAGGCCCTGGTCACACATAAAATTCTTTACATGATTTAACAATGAAATGAAAACCTACCTCGTTACTGGTTCTTCCCTCGATTACGACATTACCCTTGTATAACTTCAGCTTTACCACGCCATTGACCGTCCTCTGACTAGCAGGAATAGCGCTGGTGATGAACTCCCTTTCTGGTGTGAAGAAATGCCCGTTGTATAGAATCCGGCTGAGTTCGACCGTAATGAACTGGTCACGCAGTGCGCGAACATTCCTATCCAGAGTTAGGCCCTCAAGGTCAACGTGTGCGGCCCGCAAGATGGTAGCTCCAGGGGATTCGTAACATCCCCGAGATTTGACACCGATGAATCGATTTTCTACGATATCGATACGGCCAATGCCATGCTTTCTTGCCAAAGAATTTAGGGCAAGGAAAATTTCTACTGAATCTGTGTACTCTTTGTCCTCGTCTGGAACAACAACCCTAACTGGTAAACCCTTTGCAAACTCAACAGTAATTCGTTGAGGCTGTTGTGGTGCATCTTCTGGGGCGGTTGTGAGTTTCCACATATCCGGTGGGGGGGTTGTGTTTGGATCTTCCAAGATCCCAGCCTCATATGAGATATGAAAGAGGTTTTCATCTGTTGACCATGGTTTCGCAGCAGTTTGAGCAACGGGTATGTTGTTCTTCCCAGCGTATTCAATAAGTGCTTGACGGCCAGCAAAACGGTTGTAAAATTCTGGTGCCCTTGGTTAATCATCTGAGATGAACTAACAATCTTGCACGACTAACCTGGAATTCGCCATGGAGCAATAACTTTGATATCAGGCTTTAAGCCGTAAAATGCCAACTCAAAACGAACTTGATCGTTTCCTTTTCCCGTACAGCCATGTGAAACGTAGCTAGGACCCAAATGGTGAGTGACTTGTTCATTGATTTCAGGACATGGTCCAAAACTTACTCGCAACCCTCTCGGTCAGCAACAGCGATCATTCCACGAGCGATGACTGGGCGGGCAAGCGAGGTTCCAAGCAGGTAAACATTCTTTGTCGATTATCAATTTATCGTCACAAGTATTAGATATTAGCCACTAAACCTCATAAATGCAGTTGGCTTGAATGGCAGGATAAATCAGCTCGGTTATAAATTCCTTTCTGAGATCCTGTTAATCGTATCAGAAACTGTTCCAATGCGTGACGATGAGATCTTCTAACCTCTAAAAAGAATTTTTTAGCGCCAATTCCTAGCGCCTTTTTCTCGGCAGCTACAAAGTCCTTATGTTGAGATAAGCAAGGATAATCAGATAAGATGTCATCAACAGGCACACCTCTTCTTGTCCTACATCGGCCATGAACGCATAGACTTCGTATCCTTGCTCAATCAACCAGGCCAGGATACAAGATGTGTCTACAATGCGAGCAGCACTCAGATCTATGTTTAGGTCAAAACCTGTATTGACGCACCTAAGCCACCAGAATAAGCTAACAAAACGCGTCCTGATTTTGCGACCATTGCTTTGAAGGATGTTACTGTAGAAGAAAGATGGGAAGTGCAGAATCGATATCTCCTCCGACCGACTCAATTTATGCAACCCAAAGGCGGCTTCAGCCGTGGTGCACAATTTCCAAATCGGCTATCACGTGGTCGTTAGTACTCGTTACCCAGGCCTTTGACATTACATCGGACAAAGGACTCATTTACTCCACCCCTCTTCTATAGAGCAGTGATAGGCGGAATGCTGATGTTCAGGGGTCATAAGTTGAGTTGTCTACTCTTTGGTTAGCCTGTCATGTATTAGGAGCCGTCAAAAGTGGAGCACATGTGAGTAGCGAGATACAGTATAATCAAAGGACCTGATTTTGTCATGTGGCAAGTGTAAACAATTGCTCCTGATGATGAACTATACTAGCTTGGATGCGATCTGACTTCAAATTTGGGTGAATAGAGGACCTTGAATTGCCTCGATTGTCAGCATCTATAACCTTGAGTGTACCCGTGACCCACGGACTCCTGCCTTCTGAGAAGGAATATTTCGAGTATCTGTGGATGACAGGATGTTCACCTGTCTATGCGGTGATCTGCACAAAAATTTATCGACGCATGATGTGATGATGACTCATATGCATAGAAGGAGCGCTATCGGATCTTGGTATCATGGTCCGAGGTAGCTTGGTATATTCGATGTGCACGGTACGGTAGACAGCAGGTTTACAGTAGTTGATTAGCATTTATGACCACGCGGAGAACACGTGGCTGCAGTCATAAACTCACGCTTGGGGAGCCGCTTTTATTTCACTCCCATCTGTGCAAGGCAAGTGATACAACCTATTGGCCCTAGTCTTGCTACGCTTCGTATCTGCTGAGGTATGTCAAAGCGACAGATCGACCTATTCAGTCATTTTCCTCTACTTCTGTATGCCTGTGACGTCCAGACAGACATGGCAGAGTGCCAACGTAAATATGCATGCAACGTTTTCTCTCCTCTCCTCCAGCATCCATCAATTTGCTTCCTAGTGCAGCTGCTTACGAAACATCATAGTGTTGCTAAGATTGCAAACCAATCCTGCCTGTGTCTACTGTCAAGAAAACCAGTAGCTGAAACCTATTCTGAAACGGTTTTTTCTAATAAAACACTGGTTTTGTGACAAATAGGTTACTGGGGTGTGTCACCTGCCAAATTCAGTCAAGTCCCCGTTTGGCACTCATCTACGGAAATATACGTATTCTACAGGTCGTGGCATGTCTTCATTCCATCGTCCGACAAAAAAGGGGAAAGAGAGATGTTTTCATGATGATCAGCCCTTCACATGTCATCCCCAGCGTATACATTTTCAACGGCGGCATTCTCATGCCAGTAATAATTCAACGCGAGAAATAGCAGAGGATAAATATGGAACATCCGGGGAAAACCATGTCTCCACTAGTTCCTTGATGTCAGCTGAATTTGAGCGATTGAAGACAGAGATCGAAGTACTGAAAAAAACGGTACATGACCAAAAGAAGATTGTTAAGAAGCAAATAAAGGTGGGAGCTTACGAAGTGCTATTAACCGTATGATCTAAAAACGGCATGAAGAGAAATGAGGAACTGAGGAACGACGCTGCGGCTGGTATCACTGTGAGGACATGATTCGATACCTCTGCGTAAACTGAACTATCATGAATAGAGGTTGGCGGAGCGGGACGCCGAGTTAGTCCAGAAATACGACGAGACAAGGAGGCTAAAGGATAAATGTGAAAAGTTTGAGAGTGTAAGTGAAAATGACATAAGTGCCCTTTTGGAATTTGTATCAAGTTTAAATCCATAGACCATTGCCTCGTTAAGCTCTTTGCTTCAATGCCAAATATGTATGGATGTTCTCCACAAGCCATTTGTGTACGTCGCACATGCTTCATACTAAAATATGTTAAAGAACTTTTGCAGCCTGTCACCTTGTGGTCATGTTTTCTGCCTTCTTTGTCTCCGGGAATGGTTCCGAAAGGCTCCCATGTCCGGCTATGGTGATCCAGAGTACTCGCACTATCTTGTACACCGCCGCAAGTCCTGTCCATATTGTCGAGCCACCATAGTCCACCGTCCAATCCCATTATTTCTAGTCAAAGCTGCCACCCAGGTTGTCACCAAAGCCAAAGCCGAACTCGATGGGGCAACCTACTGTCCAGACAGTCCAGCCATTGATGGAGGTGATGACCCTTGGAGGGGTATATTTACCAGCAGCGAAGAAGAGGAGCTTCGAGATCTTTCCTCAGAACTCAGTTCATCATACGATTCGGACTATGTCAATAGTCTAGCAAACTATGCTGCAGGTGTCTTGACACGGTTCTCTCACTCGTCACTCAATCATGAATTAGAAAGTATCAGTGACAGTGCGAGCGAATCAGTTGGTAATGTGGAGGATGAAGAGGATGAAGACAGTATTGGAGATCATTCCAATGGTGAAGATACTTATGTTCGACCTCGTTGGCAGCCTCCATCTACTTTGATCGGTCTTTCCGACCTCCATAACGAGGATGGTGACAATCTCACACTTTCCCAGAGGTGCCTTTTGCTCAGAGGATGCCCTTGGCAGATGATTCAAAGGTTCCGCATGTCTTATACCGATGCAGAGGGTATCGTTGCTCACGTCTCCCATTTGAATTCTATGATGCTTCGGGAGAATCCAACCTCAGATGTTGACAGGATGAACCGTGTATTTTTAGGGTGGAATGTTGATGTTGATGAAACAGTGGACAGACATGGTACAACGTACATGCGACGAGCATTGGAAGACTTGGCCGATCATCCGGAAAGATGGGAAGTCCGACCCCGGCCACATGCCCATGGCGCCTATGATGCAATACGTCTTGTAAGGCTGATTGTCGCTGAAGGGGACCATGTCGGTGATTCGTACCTAGAAGACTGGCATCATGAAGAATGAAGCTTTGAATGTGTTAGTACAACTTGAGTCAAATGTAACACGATTCAGTACATGTTATCAGCAGGTAGTGAATATATTTTATGGGTTCACTGATATTTAGTACGTCCAATATGAATGTGAATATCCACACGTACTTGTATCACAAGGATGGATGGGAGCTCGTCCAATCATGTCAGTTGGGGGTTTTGACGACGCTTGCTTTGTAAAGGTGGTGTATAGAAGAGACGCGGCATTCTCACATTCATCAACGCTGATGATTGGACGCACAAACCTTACTGGCTTCGAATTCTCACTGCTGGGGATACAAATAAGCTGTACCTAGTACTTTGGTTTGGCAGGGTGAATTCGGCAAAAACTGCCGATCCTTGAGATTTCTCGGCAGTACAGATTTATAGATCCATGAGTGGTATTACGGAAATACCTGTCTAGAATGAATGGGAATGGCAGCTCGATTCACATAAGAATTCTTTTTTATTTTCGTGTTGTTGTCCCGCCACAAGGAACTGAAAAACTTATGTAAGAAAGTGTTAGGTAAGCAAGTGTAAACAAGGACTGCATGAATTTGAGAGTAAATTCACTGGAATTGGGTGACAAGCTGGATGACGACCAATAGCCACTTGAATCTTGCGCCTCCTCTTGTTGAACCTGGACACTCACAAACGCTTGCACAAGCAGGCCAGATACTTCACGCATCCTTTTGTCCGCATGACTCTTCACTCGCAGTTTATGTGACAAGTAAGGTGCGCGTGACAATCAAAGGTTGGTTTGCGAAAAAAGGATGTTCATGGACACAATTAGCAATATCGAGCCAGGGAACCCAGGACTCTTCGAAGAGAGGAACAGCCCGTATACTTTGCTAGTACAGTCAAACCTCCATCGTCCGAAAGGCGCCTGGTAATTCATATACCTTCACCCTTTACGTTCAATGTTGACGGATCGACTGGCGAATAAACAACAGTTTGTGACCGACACATCGATTATATTTGCTGCGCTTCAAAATGTCATGAAGACTGCGCGTACCAAAGAGCCCGAATGGTGAGGGTGTTTGTGGATCCTCATGATGCAACCGGTTAATATTCACCATCGCTTGCAGGATACAAAGTGAACAAACTTTGACTGTCATTCGCAAACTGGCGATAGACTACGTAAATTTCATCAAGGAGTGCTGGATCCATGCCTCAGTGCGCATCTATTATTGAATATCTGTGCTATGCTATTAAACCACATCCAGCAATCTTCCCAACCAGATGTGAAACTACAATTCACTGGGGATCATTACCGCAGGTTATACACATGCTTCTCCTTGTTTGTGGTTCTGTATCTCCCTGAACCTGGGTACGAAGAGGCCCCTGTTGGGGATGACCTTATGGAGTGGCTAAATACTCACTTTATCGAACCTTCGACCGAGGAAGGGGATCAACTTAGTTCCTGGGAGCGACCATGGGAAAGTGACTCCTTCTGGCCATATCTCACCAGGTGCGGATTAACCCTGCCTGCCCCAACAGTTCTTCACTATTTTCAACAGAACTATACTGCGGGGGTTGTCAAAAGCTTCTATGTTCTTTTTGAATGTTCTAAAGCAGCATCCTTCTGAAGACTTGCAACATTTGGCCCAGACACTTGATGCACTGGTTGGCTCACAGCCTTTCCTGAAAAATTTCACTGCTGAACGGGATTTTGTACTGGCCTCAAAACGATGGGGCGATAAAGTCAAAGCCCTTCGTTTGGAAATGGACCGTGTTCCTGAAACTAATCGATTTGATGATTTTGATAACTGGTGGGATCGTCTGAGTGACATAGTTGGAATTCTAGAAGGCCGCCCAGAGGTTATACAACGTATTTGTGAGGAGCTTGGAGCGGATTGGAAGGAGGTCTGTGTAACATGGGGAGTCTTTGTTGACCCTCGTTTAAGGAGGCAGGATTTACCGTATGTCATATAATTTTCGGAGCATCACTGTTTATTGACAAGGCCCCAAAAGCGATGTTGTAACACACATATTGGATGAAATGCCCGTGGATCCAACGAACCTTGAAGACGTGTTTCATGCAGCTTTGTTTTCGGGTCGTCCGGAAGAAGCGCTAGAGCATGCGTTGGAGTTGGACCCGTGGCTTGCAGCACATCTAGTGGACATTATGGTAGCACTTTCATTAATCGGAGAAAGCAAGGACGAGTAAGTGTGCCTACTTGATCGTGCTAGTCCCGAATTAATTGCTGTTATTAGTTCCGAAATGTCTATGCGCGATCAGTATATCCTATCGTATGCTGGCTACCTTCATGCTGATCCAGGTCTGTGGAGAATCACCGTGGACTACATGTATTCCTGTGCAAACATTGGGAAAGCAAGAGCAGATGAAATACTGCTCCGCGTTCCCTTAAGACTACATGAAAGGAACCTTGATTTCGATCAAAGAATTCGAGCAGGCGACATCGTCGGCGTTCTCAAGGATGTCCATGAAACATGTTTCCAACATCAGAGAGAAGCTGTAAGACGTACAATCTGCAAAGTAAGTTTTGTTTCGCCTTTTTGAATCGCTCGTTCTCAATTATGTAGATTGCGGCACAAACGTTTGTCCAAGGCAAGGACTATGGTTTAGCGGTCTCGTATTGCATATCAGCGGAAGAATGGGCTGGCCTGGGACGTATTGTCGACCGGGTACTGGAAGAATATGTGATAAGTGGTGGGCACGATTGTTGCTTTTGTCTGGCCATCAACCTTCACTGGTTATATCTTGCACAGGTCCTGATCAGTTCGTAAAATACGCCTCAACTATGACACCTACTGTGCAACAATTAAGAACGCAAAACACCGTTCAAGGAGTTTTTGTTCATCGACTTCTATTCGCTGTGCGCTACGCGCAGTATCATGAACTCCTTAAAGCTGGCAGGCAGGCAGATGCAGCAGTGGAATTGGTGTCTATTTTTTACGATGACTTGGCGCCAAAAGCTTGGTGGGCAGTATTGTTAAGTGATGCACTAGATTTGCTTCAAAACGGTAGGCCGCACACCCAGCCTAACACCGCCGTAGCTTGACATGTGGTCTCCAGACCAATCTCTTTTATTTTCTTCAACCGGTGCCGGTGCAATTCTGAGAAAATTGGAAGCCGTGCTCACTAGAACATCACATGGAGATCTTGACTATCTTGGAACATTGATACGGTTGACAGGGGGAGAGAAGGAGGCACTGAACAGACTGAAAATAGTACGCCTTGCTTTGGCCAGATACTTTTCTCGGTGTGTAGTTGCTAATGTGCGAGGAATCTGAGGTTTAAAGTGGAATTGTTTACTCTATGAACCAATTTCTCTGGGTATTAATGATGTTTCAGTTGATCACTATGAGCCACTTGCTGCGAATGATGTTTATCTCCCATGGTGCTTGGACAATCGAACTGTATCATTTAATCAGTCCTGTGACAAATATTCCTAATATCCCTCCAGGCGATGGGCCCAGCCACAGATAAAGTATACCAAGCATCTCCCACAGCTCATTTTGCGACGACTACTACTTTTAGTGTCAATCCACCCGCTGCCAGCACCTGCAACGTTTCCAGAAGGCCACTGCATCAGCTCTAGAGCGCACTGCGGAAACACGGCGCAGATTGTTGTCTTGATAAGACTGATTGAGTGTTTTTTTGGCAGCAGGCTCAGACCTTCTCCGCCTATTTAATGCGTCGGTAGAGCAGGCACAAAAAGTAAGGACTCCTACATGTGCTATCTTCTCCACATTTACGACCAATATTCATGTGGTCACCAATATCTGGCGCAGAGGCCCAAGGTCAGAGCTCAGTTGCTGGCGATTGTGAGGACAATTGGAAATACGATTCACTCATGCAGATTGACTGCAACACCGCAACTTGCGCTCTAAGCCGCAGCCACAGGTATGGCAACCATAGCTGCAGAGTGTCTTGTAATCAAAGGTGAAGACGGCTCTCACTGTATGGATTATATTCACTAGACACAGTACCATAGCTTTGGGGAAGACCAGACAATGGTCCTGAATAAATATCGGCACTTGTGCGATACATGCCGGTTCAGCTCTTCGAACTGAATTGGCAGGGAGATAGTAGGGGTGGGAAGGAAGAAACAACACAAGATCTCTACGAATAACCCCATTGGTTGTCCGTAGTCAATACTCCAAATATCGTTCTGAAAACTCAGAATTACATCCGTCTCCCTGAACATGGCACGTTCAATCAAGGTTTTTATCATAGTTCACATCTGTAACGTCATGTGTGAGTAAGACTAATGAATTACTATTTTTGCGTACATTCGGGTTTTGCACCGGGATGCCGGGTGAGATTTGCCAGAATTTGTGCGAGTGGGAGGAATGAGGACCTGCCACTAGCCATGGAACTGTATGAATCTGAAAGGGGTTCAAGTTGGCAGGTTCATGACTAGACGGCGAGCCAAGAAGCGCGGATAGGGCTTGGAACGGAACAACACTTGGCTTGCTGGTTACACACCACTCAACCAGTCAGGGCTAGGCATTATGCTGAATAACCCGGCCAAGGCGAAACGTGACAGACAATTAATCTTAATACGGAGAAGGAACGATCTCTCAGCCTGACACTGGCTAGCTACTCCTAGAATTTCATCTCGGGACACCTGTTTGGTGTGCAGCAGATGTTCACGACATAAATCGCATGGAATAGCGCTAGCACCTGGAAGGGGAGAGAGTGGTTTAATAATTGGGACAAAGATAGTACGATTAAGTCCATTCGTGTGTGAAAGAGGAAGAATGATAGCAAGAGATGACACGGTGTCGGATGAGTTGGATAGGACTGGGTGAATGTGGCTGAGGGGCAGCGGGAGGCAGAGTGTGAACTAAAAAAGGAAATCAAGGTATGATTATGAGCACGTGGCAGACAAGTGCGACTCTGCCGCGGACGACAGTCAACTCGTCCTCACCGTCCTCGTCGTCTTCCTCGCTGTCTAAATACACTTCCTAGTCATCCTCCTCGTCCTCAACAGAACATCTCCTGATGCCGGACGAAGGTTACACCTCTTCTCTTCCTGGCGACACTGATCACTCTGACCCTCATTCTCATCACCCGCCCCCATTACGTTCTCTCGATTCCCTCCCATCTTCTCTCCTCATTTCCACTTCCACTCAGCCTCGCTCCAGCACTGACTCCGCTGCTCCACCTCAATGGCGGGATAATCCGGCCCTCTCTCTCGAACGACGTGATACTTTGGCAACTATTCACAGCGAGGCTCCTACACCTATATTGATCGAACCCAGCTTTGACGAGAGCGTATTGCGAACGCTATGTGATCTCGATGTAATTTTTTTTGTGTTTTCTTCTCTTACCTAACTCATTAGCTATTCCCCCAGTGCAGTGTGCCACTCTTGCTCGACAGAATCAAGCAAAGCATGGTGTCATGTAGGGCAAGTCCTCGGTGCCTTCCTGTTATTAATTGCCAGCTAACCTTGTTTCAGGAGGCGGCGACCTTTTTTCGAAAACGGGCAGTTATCGAGGAGGAGTACGGAAAAAGTTTACAGAAGCTAGCTAGAGGCACCTCAGACGCATATGGTCTCACTGATGGGAAGGCAGGGTAAACCATCTTTCTCTTCTGGAAAGTCTTCTGCATATAGACTAATCCTTGCTACAGCTCCTTCGTGTCAGCATGGCAGTCGGCTCTGAGAGTCCATGAGATGATGGCGGAGAATAGGCTAAGATTCTCACAGCGCCTTAATGAAATGAGTGAAGAGCTTGCTACCCTGGCCAAGGAGGTTGACAAGAACAGAAAACAAGTATGAAGGCGTCCGCCAACACCTCATTCATTTCTGACCCCACTATAGACGAAGGAGCTGGCTTCTCGTTACGAGCGTGCTTTGCAAGAATCTGAAGTCCTGACAGAGAAATGCAAGACGCGACTTGATATCACGTCTGAAGAGCTCGAGCGCGTATTGCTAGCAAAAGAAGGAGAGTCCTTCAAAGATAACATGGTCCAACCCCGTACGACTGGCGCTGGCGGCAAACGTGTTATTGGGAAGGCGGTGGCAAAAGGTGGATTATTACTGAAAGGCAGAAACCCAGGCAACGTCCGTATAGTGTAAACCATTATTATGCTTCATTCTCATTGTCCCTTTACGCAACATATATAGATCCAACGGCAGGAAGACGATATCAGAGCTCGGATGTCTACAGCCTCTGATCAATACCGAAAGGCGGTCATTGATACTCAGGCGATGCGCCAAGAGTACTTTAATTTTCAGCTCCCAAGAATATTGCGTGTAAGTTTGACTATTTGCCAAAGTTCTGACTATATTCTGATCCTAACCTGCTCACCAGTCCTTGAAGGAATGTGCAGATGAAATTGATTTGGGTACACAGTATCACTTGACAAGATATGCCTTTCTCTTTGAAAGTATTGTGCTTAGTGATGGTTCAACGTTAATCCCTTCATATGAGGAAGGTAACTACTACAGACTGGACTTGTGATTAAAACCTTTCTCAGCGTGTCATAGGACTCGGCCTCAAGGCGACCATTGAAACGATTGATAACCGAGGTGATTTCAAGACATTTATGCAGAATTATGTGTATGCACGTGGAGCCAGTATCAAGGGACCAAGACGAGAAGGCCCCGCAGATGAGGGTTTTGTACGTGTTACATGTCATGGATATGCTCATTTGTTGGTTAATGGTATCATAGCTTCCACCTCTACCTCAACATCATGCTGACAAGAATTCACCTCCCTCCGGCGCCCTTCACAATGGAACCAATGGAAATATTCAAGACAAGGGCATTATAGATAAGGGAAGGCCCACATTTGGTGTCGATCTCGCAGAACAGATGGCCCGAGATAATGTAGAGGTGCCTCGAATAGTGCAGAAGTGTTGCGAGGCAATCGAAAAGTATGGAATCCGGTCGCAAGGGATTTATCGTATAAGCGGGATGACAAGCAAGGTAGCCAATCTGAGACAACGGCTAGATAAGGGTAAGTTGTATACTGTGATGGTGTCAATTGATCACAATGTGCTTTGCAGACCTTGAGTCGGTGGATCTTGATGCAAATGAGTGGTCCTCGGATATCAACAACGTTTCGAGTGTTCTGAAGGCATGGTTGCGTGAGCTTCCTGATCCCTTGTTGACCAGTCACCTGCATCAAGGCTTCATTGAGGCTGCTAGTACGTACAATGTGATGTTACGTTTGGTACTTGCCGTTCATGCTGCGTCTACAGAGATCGAGAATGAGCGACTACGGCATATAAGATTGCATGAGCGGGTGAACGAGCTGCCGGATCCCAATTACGCAACTCTGAAGTATTTTCTTGGCCATTTGCACCGGTGAGTTCCAAGGAGAGAGAGAGAAAAACCATCATTGGAACAACTCTAAAACTTTTTTTCCCCTTTGTTTACCTTTTTGTTAGGGTCATCCTTCATGCGGACGAGAATCAGATGTCTATACAAAATCTGGCCATTGTTTTCGGGCCTACACTATTTGGGCAGACACCCGTTGTTGGGCAGCCGAATGGGGGCGTCATTGCTGACGCACCATATCAAAATCTGGTGAGCAAGCACTTTCTTATATATATAAAATCGAAACCTTGTGACCAATCTCATCGATAACTCGGTGCATTTCCCCTTTTCATCACCTGTGGTCGACCTGAAGGCCGTTGAAACGATTCTTAAACACTATACCGATATCTTCATCGATGAATCTGAGTGATCTCTCTTTTTTGTTTTGTTTTCTGTGATACTATCTTATGTTCTCTCTTTCTCTGTATTCTATTCATACCCTCTTTTCTCATTGCTGCTCTTTATTCATCTTCTCTTTTGTCCAAGGCTTGTTGGCTACCTATTTATGTTCGTTTTTCTGTTTCCTTTGGTACTACTTTCCCCCCACCTCCCCCACCCACATATATATCTCGTTTTTTCACGGCCATTTAATCGCATTTTAGTGGTTCAGGACATGTATGGAGTACTATACATAGAATTCCTTGTCGCAAATTACGCTGTAATCCACTCATCCAGATATCTCATGTATGATTATGACCAGGACTATAACTATGCTAATACAAATATACTACGGATGACATACAATGTAGTATATCTCAGACTTGTTTGAACCAGGAAAAACCTCCTAGATATATATCCAGTTAAGTATCCACGAACCAACCTCCGTGGTCGTCGTTTGTCCACTCGTTTCGGGAGGGAAAAGTGACGCGTCTTAAAGCGGGACACACGCGGGCCCACTCGCGACAGAGTGAGTGCTCGACTTCATCCTGGTCTGTGTCTGGGCGTCGGGCACCAGTGGTGGCGGGGGAAGCATAGTGACTGCTAATGTCAGTTGGGGACAGATCGAGCCATGAGAGATGCGTGAATGAGCTCAGGACGGGAGAGAGGCCTGTGAGTATTCTCTGTAGGTTTTCTCCGTTTTTGGGAGATGGGTACCAGTAGCAAATTGATGGGACAGGGTTGGGTATGTAAGCAAGCGTATTTGGAATGGGGCGGCAGGAGGGTACGAAAGGGGAAGGGAATGGACTTACGATACCTGACATAGAGTAGTGGAGGGTGTGTCTGAGTGCGAGACGAACGCGAAGAGAATGGATTGTAGGGAGGCGTGTGGCGAGGATACGGAGAAGGCGGGGGCGGACGAACATGGCAGATAGGTCAAGAAAGCGGAGGGGGATGGATGTAAGGGTGATGTGTGCGAGGATGTCATCGGTGACGTCTGAGTCTGAGCCAAGAAGAGAGAGATAGTGAACTGGACGGCCGGGGAGGAAGAGAGCTGCGGCGTCTGCGAACCCACGAAAGGAGGAGAGATTGGGGAGGGCATTGGGGGCAAGGAGGGGGGATTGTTGTTGGTAATGATTATGGTGGTGGTGCGGGTAATAATCTGGGAAGTTAAGGTGTCGCAGGGAAGGATGGGTGAGGAGAAAAGCGGAAAGAAGTGGGGAATACGGTGTAGTAAACTTGGACCAGTCAGCGCCGAGAGAGCAGTGTTGAAGGTGTGTGAAGCGTAGAGCAGGTATTACATGCTCTATGACATGGACACGCTCAGGAGAGTTGTTGGCGGGTCCAAGGAAGAGGTCGAGAGACTCAAGGAGTGTCAGATGGTGTAGAGTGCGTCCAAGTTGGATGGCGAACGTGGGCAGCGCTGGGTGTGGCAAGTAGGGATGTGGCTGCGGGTATGTGTAGGGTTCTCTGCTCTCCACTTGCCATCGTATACTCACTCGCCGCGTAATCTCGTGCAGATGCACCCGCTTGTCCATCGCTTCACACCATTGCAGCGTCCTCACAGGGTATGGACTTGAGAGTGAGAGTAGATCAATGATAGTTGCAGATGTATAGAGGATACGCTCGGAGACGGCATTGAAGCGGTGAGAGACGCGGGCCACGATAGCGAGGACGGCGGGTGGGAGGTCAGCAAGTATGAGAGCGAGGGTTTCGTTGGGTAGACTGGACTCCCGCATCTCGTCGTCGTCGCCGTCTCAACTGCATCTTAAGCGTTATCTCTCTCTGTCGGTCATTCCTCGGGTGATTGGGTTTTATCTCGGTTCACGGAGCAATTCAACGGATAAATAATAAATTATTACTAGTACAATACACATACTCCATACTCCACCCCATCACAATCTATGCACCAAATCCATACAGTGTACGACCAGACCGTTTTAGTGCGTACACGACATCAAGCGCTGTCACCGTCTTCCGTTTGGCATGCTCAGTGTATGTCACAGAATCCCGGATAACCTGCACGAATATAATCAGTCCTGAGCTCCTCTTGCTGCGTCGGTAACAAGACCTACATTTTCTAAAAAGATTTTCAGGACACCACGTGTCTCCTCGTAGATGAGACCAGATATACGCTTCACACCGCCACGACGCGCGAGGCGGCGAATAGCTGGCTTAGTAATACCTGAACACCCATAAATCAGATGATGATAACTTGGTTAGTGAGACATCCCACGACGCACCCTGGATGTTATCACGGAGAATTTTGCGATGGCGTTTTGCGCCACCCTTTCCAAGGCCCTGTAATCACCGGTAAGAGAGCAGAAGAAGAATAGAATGGAAAGAAGGACGCACTTTTCCACCTTTTCCGCGTCCAGACATGTCGTTTAGAGTGTGTTAAGAGCGAGTTAGTAATGACCCGACCCTAACTCTGCTTATATGTATATATATATAGAGTCGGTATGTGGCTGTGTTGCATTTCCATTTTGTTGATTGAGGAATTCGGGCGCGTCATGTCACGTGCTTGACGCGGTGTGCTATGATATATATATATAATACGGGCTGCCCACATCCTTTCGCCACAATTCTCATATCCTCTCAATGGCACGCACAAAGCAAACTGCACGCAAGTCTACCGGTGGTATGTCCTCACTTTCTCTCCTTCCCTTTTCCACATCTCCTCATCCCTTTTGTCTCAGGCAAGGCACCTCGTAAGCAGCTCGCTGCAAAGTCGCAAGCACGAAAGACTTCGGTATATATGTCTATTGCTACCTCATAAACGCCTTGGTTCACTCATGTATAACATCTAGGCTGCGGCTGGTGGTGTGAAAAAGCCACATCGTTTCAGGCCAGGAACTGTTGCCCTTCGTGAAATTAGACGCTATCAAAAGTCCACCGAGCTGCTCATTCGCAAGCTCCCTTTTCAACGACTCGTTCGTGAAATTGCACAAGATTTCAAGGTATGATACGCTGTATTTCATTGGCGCTCCATGTTGTGCTTACCGACGTGATGTTTATTAGACCGACCTGCGATTCCAGTCATCCGCCGTGATGGCTCTCCAAGAAGCTGCCGAAGCCTACCTTGTATCACTATTTGAGGACACAAACTTGGCGGCAATTCATGCCAAGCGGGTGACAATTCAACCAAAGGACTTGGCATTGGCTCGGCGGCTGCGGGGGGAGCGGTCATGATTTCTATTGATAAATTTATTGTATCTGTATGTAGTGTACTGTCTGACTATTTATTTTGTGGGAGAGTGACGTCGTCGATTCAATGGCTGACATGAATGAAATCCAATTCCACTACGCCCCCCTCCTTATTCTTGTCTTTCTTCCATCCTTTGCTTTACTCTCCTCTTTGCTGTGGTGCTAATGCTCTCCATACTCCCCCTGTCTCTGTCTATCTTGCTCTCTGTCTCTTGTAATGCTCTCGTCAATCCCTGTTCCGATGTTCCACCCGCTCTCTCCCTCCAGTTACTCCGTCGTTCACACCCTGTCCGTTCAGAACAGGAATGGGGTGTCTGGGCAAAACACCATAAAGAAATGCTAGAATCAAAGTATGGCAGTGACAGCCACCAGCACCATCAAAGGAGAAGCAGTGGAACCAATCTGTAAGTCACCTAAGAGCGTGTCCATGTCAAAGGTGCTAACTAAACGGCCATTGGGGTGTCATGGATAGGTTGGTTAACCAGAATTCAGACTCGAGGTGAGCTCTCTGCAGACCCTTTGTCATTTGTCATGATCGTTGACATAATCACATTTAGCTATTTTGGTGCTCTCGCAATCGGCACTCCACCCATTTCATACAATGTCATTCTTGACACGGGCTCTGCGTATGTTCTAAAAATCACAGAAAGAAGAAAAAAAAAATTTTTGACTATGTTCTCATACAGCGACATGTGGGTCGCCGACTCGAACTGTCTCACCGGCTGCGCCGGCGTACCCACTTTCGACCCAAATGCGTCTTCCTCCTTTGCCAGCCTCGGCTTGCCGTTTCAAATATCATATGGCAGTGGTCGTGCCGCTGGATCCCTCGGCCAAGACATCGTCCAACTGGCTGGATTTTCAGTCCCGAATCAAGTATTTGCAGTCTGCGACCTAGTGTCTACTGGTCTCTTGACCACCCCTGTTTCGGGCTTGCTTGGATTGGCATTTCAAACCATCGCGTCGTCCAAAGCTATGCCGCTGTGGCAGACCTTGGTGACCAATGGTGCTTGGGATGAACCGGTAATGGCATTCCAGCTTACGAGGTACGAAATGTCGAAAGAGATTTTTAAACTTCCTGATTCGGTATTGCATAGGTTTAACAATGTCACTGATGTTCAAGCGCTGGAACCTGGTGGTTCATTTACAATGGGTCAGTCCTCCATTGTTTCAATACAGGGTTTGTCTATAACCGTCTCTCAAGGTTCTATAAACCCCGGCTTGTACACAGGTGATATCGAATACATTAATTTGCCTGCGCCGGGTTCATATTGGATCTTGCCATTAACGTGTAAGCCAAGAATCGTCTTGACATGTCTCATTTCAAACACCCTTGTCTAACTCCACTCTTTTGTATTTCCAAACAGCTCTAGTAGTCCAAGGCAGCTCGATCCCTCTACCTTCGGGCTCTGATGCTTACGCTGCCATCGATACTGGAACAACCCTCGTTGGTGGTCCATCTGAATATATTTCACAAATCTTTGCTCAAATTCCTGGCTCTCAACCTGGAACTGGAAATTTTCAGGGTTATTATACTTATCGTAAGCAACTTTGAATACATAATTGACCGCTTGACAGCATTTCCTCATTAGCCTGCAATACCGACGTGTCGGTTTCGGTGTCATTTGGTAATGGCAAGAGTTGGAGCATCAGCCCTGCCGATTTTAGGCTCTCGCGGCTAACTAGTGACCAATGCCTCGGCGCATTTTTTGAGCTGTCAACTGGAAACTCGGCGCCATCTTGGATATTCGGCGACACATTCCTAGTAAGCTATCCGCATATCTCCCCCACCTTATAAATAATCATACCTGCTTAGAAAAATGTCTATTCTGTGTTCCGGTATGACCCACCCTCCGTTGGGTTTGCGCAGCTTTCTGGCGCGGCTATCGCCCAGAATGGGGCCAACGGAGCATTGCCGAGTGCAACCATTGGATCAGCTGCGGCGACCGTGTCAGCCTCCGGGTCTCCGAGGAACGGAGGCGCAGCCTCTCCACGCATAGAAACTCTACGACTACCATTGTTTTCAATCGTCATGTATTGCCTGGTTTTCGGTGCAGGTTTGATTCTATCATTATTTTTGTAATCTTCCATCTTGGACAGTACAGTACACGTTTAAAGGTTATTATTATATAATTTCATTACACTCTGGACTATCATCATTCATTCTTACGCTCCTTTTCATCTATCTACCTTAAATTTTTCAAAATGATACCTCCTTTTCCCTCACTTGCTTTTTGCTTTGCCTTGTCCAACGATATAGTATCCACATTCCAGCCATAGTCATCACTTTATGTATTTTGCCACAATCAAATATTACAATAGCATTGGATCATTACATTCCCAAATCACCCTTTTGTGTGATATCCCGAAACCTCTCCCTCTCCGACTTCACAGTCTGAAACGCTAATGCGACGTCGCTGGGGTACAATGTTGAGCGACGAGCATGGAGCGCAGCGAGAACAGCATGCTGGAGGATAACAAGAAGGTACGTTTCCGCTGCATTGTGAAGCGTTGAGATAGCAGCTGCTTGGATGTGCATCGTTGTCTGGCATCGTGAAGGGGGAATGGCGTGGATACGAGCCAGACAGAATTGGTAGATAAGGACGTGAACAGTCGATAAAGCCTTCAGAGAAAGACGATAGCAATGGCACTTACCTTGAGTTCTCGCTTCGCGATAGTGCGGACGAGTTGCTGAAAGGGATCCCTACGAAGGAGGAGTGCAGTGGAGCGTCCGAACCGATGGATCTGAGGGAGTGTGTGGGACGGTACAATGAATCGAGGTGCAGTGATTGGTATTGACCTAGAGGCAGAAGTGGAAGCTTGACGTATGTGTTTGGGTTTTATTGAGGCTTTGGACCTCGTGGAACGGGAGATAGTAGAGGGACGAAGGGTACGCTTGTGCCGGGTGTAGTAGCGGCGAACTAAGAGGGCGTGAGGTGTATTGAAGGAGAGTAAGTGCATTTGGGTGTCAGGCGAAAAAAGGATGCAGTTTAGTGACGCTTACCTTGAGGTTTCGAACTTATGCGTGCCATGAGTGCCGCCGACCACAGGGACAAGAACGGGAAGATTGAGTGTCCTTCACCTTCAGTTTATACCTAGTAGGACGGAGCAATAATGACATTCGATAAGGAGATCGAACCAAGATTTACTGCCTCCGCCCTGAAACTTGTGTAACAAATCACCGTCGCTTCTTTTTCTTAATTACACACGCACTCTCTCCGAACCAAACTTCTTCCAATGAATAGAAAACAAATCAAAAAAAGAAGCACACCATTATATTTCCAACGCCGACCTTTGCCCGACCCACGCAATATACGGCGCGTCAAACACTCCGCCGCCCATCCTCCATATTCTCCACCCTGGCGTGGCCAACCAGAGTCTCAAAAACTCGCGGATCACATCCTCGGCTCGTAGTTCAACTAGGATGAATACAAGGGTGTGGTCAGGGATGGCTAGGTGATGGATTGCAGTCACAAGTGGAGGAAGGAGGGAAGGGTGGTAAATGCAGTCAATGACAAGGATAAGATCTGGCGGGTCAAGAAAACTTGTAAGTTTGTGTCGGAGGTGAGAGGGGGTGGTAGAGAGTGTGATCCAGTCAAACGGGTGGACGGTAATGTTTGAGCCTGGTAACGGTAGTGTCGAGTCCACGCCATCGGTCCGTCTTGATCCCCAGCTGTGGAAGTTGAGGGCCAAACTTTTGCGGATGAGAGGGATGAGATCAGGGACATCCGTTGCAGTGTAGTGGGCGACGTAAGGCGAAAGAAGGATACTGAGTAGACCTGTGCCTGAGCTTAAGTGTGATTAGAATAGGAATGGGATGGGAGCATAAAGGTCAGCGTTGGCGTCTGGATTTTTTGTTTGGTGAAGTAGAAGTACCCTAGTTCAAGAATACGTTGCTGTTTTAGCTTTTGAGGATCGAAAAGAGAACTAGTGGGACTGGTGTGTATTTGGTGGAGGATCAGCTGAGCAAAATCTATGCTGGGTGTTGGGAAATGTCAGTAGAATAGATGTAGCCAATGCAGTATTCATCGCCTATATACCTGGCTTTCCATAGCACGCTCCCAGTATCACCTTTACGTGTTCTCAACGCAGTCTTGTCCTGAGCAAGCATGATGGAGATGACTTTGGTACGGCCTTTGTGGCCACCTCTCGCTCGCCTGCTGGCAGATTTACCAGTTTCACGTAAGGACAAAGCAGGCAACGTGATCTCGAAGTTGATATCAAGCAAATCCTTTTGAGAATCAACGTGCCCCAGTCCGCGGAATCCTGTCGTCTCTCCTGCAGAGGACGATGTGGATAGAAGATTCGAATAGATCAAGAATACCTTTTGTCAATCCTCAGTGTCAATATTAGAAATTCACATAGTAAAAGATGGATATTGGCCACCTCCTCATCTTCGTCAGTGACCCTCTCTGAGTCCGTCGGTAGTCGTAAAGCACCAAGTGTCTCTGGCGAGCGGGAAACGTCTTGTGGGTCGTTGCCAGTGCACATTTGAAAACCCTAACCCTAAATTCTACCTCATCTCTACTTTTACGCGTTGTGCGCCCGCAGATGTTTCGACTCCTTCTGCGCCGCCAGATATCTCCACCACCGACATTCTTCACCAGGAATCTCACACCCACACGGTTTTTCTCAAGCACGATATGTAGAGCGAACCCTGTTCCAACGAATGTCTTGTGGCAACCGAGGGCCTATGGTAAGGTGCCATCGTTCAAGGAGTCTTTGGTGAAGATCAAGCCTCCAGAGTCGTTCTCTGAAAAAGTGGGAAGGCCGGGCATGAGGAACCAGGTGATGGTGAGTACAAAGTCGATTGCTTTGTGAAGACTTAGTAATCCTATTCTATGTAGTTTGTGCTTGCTGGCTCGTGGCTTGCGTTCACATATGCCGCAATAAACACGAACATAGAGACGGAGATATGGGTAAGGGAATTGTCAAAAACGTTTCCTGAGTGGAGCGCTGGGAGCATCACAAATATCGATTTAAAAAGGGCGCAGAATGCAGAGCTGATAAGAGTGAGTGAAGTTAGAATCTCCCGCACAAATCATTAATCAGCCAGCATTTATGTAGAAATTGAGGGAGTGGTACTCCAAGCTCAATTCCGCGGTACAGGACTTTCCTACCCTTATCAAACCATGGATATCGTTGGCGTATGTAACGGTTATGCAGCCATATGCGGACATGTCAGAGGGGAAGAGATTGTGTTGGAAGATCTGCTTATTGAATGCAACTGTGTATGGGTTTTGGAAGATTAGACAGCTGCAGTCTGGCATGCTCCACACCTTTATGCACAACCCGCTGTCTGGGATGTCCTTCACAATCCTGACCAGCACCTTCAGGTATGTATTGTGCTCATTTCCTGTCAACTGTTCTCGCTGAAGTCTTCATCAGCCATAAAGCATTCCTTCACCTATTATTTAACTGCCTCGCGTTGGAAAGCTTCGGTTAATCAACCTTATTCCTATTCTCCACTGTTTTGTGCTCACTCCCACACAGGCTCAGCGGCATATCACTACCTAGTCAAGGAGCAATCCAGATTAGATCCTCCTCTCCTCGAATCCACTGCCAACTACCACTTCCTTTCTTTCTTTGTCTCGGGTATGTTCCCTTTTTCTCCTCTCTTCTTGAGTCTGACCCTTTACTATTATTCCCAGCTGGCCTTTTCTCTGGGCTTGTCTCCCACGTTGTGAGCACCAAACTACGATACCCTAAGCTCGTCGCCCAACTCGCATCTCCCGCAAACCTCCCCCGACGGACAGATAGCTGGGTTGCCGCTGTGTCCGCCTCTACCGTAGCTGCAACGCAGAAGGTTGCTGTAGCAAGGGAAGCAGCAAGCAAGATTCTCCCTTCACTTGGTGCCTCTGGAGCAATCTACTCCTGTGTGGTGGTCACAGCACTAGCGTTCCCAGAGGCACAGGTGGCATTGTTCATTCCACCGACGTACCCGGTCCCGATCCAGTGGGGTCTCTGCGGGCTAGTAACCCTCGATGTTGTAGGTATTTTGAGAGGCTGGAGGTGCGTTGCGTTTATTCAATGTTGTCTATTGACGTGAAGTTACCAACCCCTTTTTTTTGTACGTAGGTTCTTTGACCATTGGGCGCATCTGGGAGGTGCAGCGTTTGGTCTCGCGTACTATAATTATGGCCCTACGTTTTGGCATTGGATGAGACGAACATTGCAGACTGAGCCTAGGACTCCAGCCCTACACTAGTAGATTCACCCCCCATCTACACTCGTAGAGGTCGATTTATTTTATTTGTTGGCCAATAACATTAAATCCCGCCACTCTCGGAGCTCATTTTATCTTCACATTAAGTGTTGCACCGGATTAAGTGACTAGAGTATGTATGAGTGACAGTCGTGGCGGGTAAAGTGGTATAAAAAAAATCATCAAGATTTGATAGATTTACCATGTTTTACTATCTCTCCTTCCTTCGCCCCCCTCCAACCCATACCCGACCTACGAGAACAATTCATATTACACCACAAATTGCAAACGACCTCAGGACAGAATACGATACGCTCGAACGTGATATACTCTATTCTTGGTCTCTCATTACCACCCCCACCATTTCTACTTTACCCACAGAAACCAAGCCAGCCAAGCTGACGACATGGCGCCAGTCTACGGCTTACAAGGAGATACCAGTCCCCATTCCACCCGGCGTCCGAGATGGCCAGATATGGAGACTCATGCTCATCTGTGGTCCATTCATGGCTTCATCACCTTCCGCTCAAAGTCAATCATTCACTATAGATCTACACGCCAAAGAGATGGGTCGTATTCCATTCCCCGTCCTATCCATGCCCATCCAGTTCACATCACATATTCACAAAGGGCCTTCGGACCTAAAGCAAGAAAGAATAGAGCGCATTTACACGTTTCCTCTACCGTCCCCTAATACCATGAAGGCACTAGAGACAAATGATAGGATTACACGCGCTGCTATTCGAGTGACAGAACAAACATCTTTTGATCTCGACAAGGTAAGGTAAGCGCGTTTCTCCGGTTCAGAGTCACTTACTTATATAAAAGATGAAATTTTTGTAACCTGTCTAGAAAGTATGGGACAGTGGTATTGGTTTAAGCTCATGGCTGGTCAACCTCGCTCATAACGAGATTGTGTCATTATCAAATGAAGCGCCGAATTTGGATACTATTAAAGCTCTGATTGACGCACTTAGGGACTCATTATTTGCTAATCAGCCAAGATGTATTATAGAACTAGGTACGATCCGAGAGGATTGAATGAATTTCTTGTATTGATCTTTCCTAGGCGCGGGGACTGGCGTTGTCGCACTCACTATTGCTACGCTGCGTAGAGCCCTGACTACCATAGAGGGATTACAGGGCCATGTCATTACGACAGATCTTCGTTCGTTACCTCTTCATTGCATAGACACAAGAACTAGTCACTGAAGGTGTTTCAGCTTCTGCGATGCCATTACTTGAACATAATATCCACTCGAATGCTAGACTCTTTCTTGATTGTTCACGTGCAATGCCAGAAGCAGCTGTACTCGATTGGGATAGTGATGAGATCCCAGATTTCATCCAAGTTGTCGCAAAAGAACGTACCTCAAAAGGCTTTACGGCTATTGTGTATGTGTCGTGAATAAATATTAGTTTGTTTGATGCTTGACACCTTATCTACAGAATGGCTGATGTCGCCTACAACACTTCATCCTTTCCTTCACTGGTGCGGACTCTGTCAAGGCTTGTCAAACTTTCTGAAAAACCGCCGCTTATATTGCTGGGTTATAAAGAGCGTGATCCCGCAGAGCGAGATCTATGGAATATGGCCAAAGATGTAGCCGGCATAGATTTCTCTCTTGTGGGTACTAAAAGCGGTATGAGAGATCCCCCAATCGAAATATGGATAGGTCAAGTCATGAATGACTAATGGCTCAGAGGAGTTCTAATTGTCGAGGGGTTTTCATTAAATAACATCCATACATCCACATAATTACTAGGGAGAAGCAATTGAGTCATCATCCGAGTCCAATAATGGTATGAATCTCCTTCCCCCTTTCTTCGAAGAGGGCATTACCTATCAATACACGAAATAGAAGCGGTTCATTACTTACGGGTGGGGAATGCTTCCTTTGTGTTCGTTGGTTTGATCTCGACGGAATGTGTGTTGCAGCTCTTAGCTGTTTCAAGGTGGAATATCATTTATCACAGAGCTATGAACCATTGTATCTATTCAAATACCTGAACATTCGATATCTGGTTTCTTTTAGCTTGCGGTGTAATTGTGCGCATTGTGACCCTTTCGAAAGCTTCGGCTGCTGTCAGTTGGTGTGTTAGTGGGTGGGGCACAGAGGTATTGATGGAGCTTTCACTGAGCGGAATTTTGGATACAGGAGATACAGAGGGCTTGATCTTGGGTTTGCCAGTAGATGAGATACCAGAAGACTGGTTTCTCAGCTGCATCGAGCCATGAACCTGAACCCTAGAGACGGAAGAGCCCACCACGGAAACATTTGAGTTCTGGTTTACAGGAGTAGGTTTATGTGGCTGCAGGGACGGGCGACGTAAATATCCATATGGTGACTCATGCAATGTAAGCTCAGACGTTTTAGGGGTTCGTGAGGATCTTTCAGTGACCTTGGAAGCATTGGATTTATGCGGAGTTTGAGTATAGATAGCTGCCAAAGATGTAGGTCGGTTGTGAGTAGACGGCTCCTCGACAGATGATACGATTTGTTTGGAGATGGTTTTATTTAGAAAACTAGTAGACGAGCGGTTGAGTGGGATAGTAGGCTGCCGGTCTAAGCGTGGTTTTTTGTTTATTTGTACCCCCAGACTTTCCAGGTTCTCGGATAGGGAGATTGTACGAGGACGTTTACTCTGACTAGACTTAGTGGAAATCTGGGGAATTGGAGAAGTTTGAGTTGCCTTGGCATAAGCTGTTGAAGGATGTTTCCTAAGCGAGTTAGTCAAGCAGTTCTTCACAGAGTCTATATGCAATGGTATAGTCTGAAGTAAGGGCAACAGGGGTGTCAGTGCAGCGAGAATCGTGCATTGTTGTTCCTGGATGGCTTGCATGGCCTGAAGGTGTATATGTAGACTTTGAGCATGGGTTTGAGACAGCTAGGCATGATGACAATCAAAGTAATCAGAGAATAGCATCAACATAAGCGGATACCGTTTGTATTGCGTCTAGCCGTTTGTCTAGGCAGTCAAGGCGTTGATTAATGTCCTTGGATAGTTGTTCCATCCCTGATGCTTGCGCTGGAGAGCCAAGGGTCTTTTGTATTTGGGACTGGCATCTGTTGACTACAAAATCGTAGGAACGATCCCAGCCCAGGCGTCTGAAAGCGAGAACATACCAAGATCAATTATATCATTTGTCAAAGTCTCCTGACCTCGTTCGAATAGTGACTTTACAAGATTTATTTCGGACTTTGTTTCTGCTAGACCATTGAGAAAATTGTCAACCCGAGTGGAGAATTTCTCGAAATTCGCCTGAGTGTCGTGAAGCAATACACGCATAGAAGTAGCATTTTTGTCAAGAGGAGTCAAGGGAGGTAAGATGGCAGGCTGAGAGGACTTTTCAGTGTTGGATTCAGTGGAGAGGAGACGGGTCCAGAGGGAAGCTGAGGAGGAGGGAGGGGGTATGCCCATCGACTGTCGGACTGTATTGAGTGACATGACAGAGACAAAACACTGACAAAACGCGTCACTGTCACAGTGTTACGCGACGCGTTTCGTTGATCACGTGCTCAACACCCTCTTCTTTGTTTTCAGCGACCCAAAATGCCCACAGGACGCCGCCATTATGCCCAGCAAGACTCTCAGCCTCTTTATGCAGACGACACCGACATCGACACAGAACAAGATACTTCGAAACCACAAAAAAATCATAAGAGGCGCATAAGCGAGTCATATCTTCCGGATAATGACGCCAGTTTCACTTCCGATCCTGGTCGCGCACCCCTGCGCACAAAGTCAGTCAACATTAATGATGATGCAGCCGAGAAACGTAAAAGAAGGAAGAGCACTAAATCCACCACAATTGAGAACTCTTTACAGGGTTCTTCGACTGAAGCAGCAATGACTTCCGAGCAAGGCCATGGCGACACCACCAGAACTGGAAAACAGAAACAGTTGAATACTGTTGCTCTACCCCTCATTGCCGATGCTCCACTAGATATCAATTATTCCAACTTTGAAGAATGGATGAAGATGGCAACCGACAATGTATGCCTTTTCTTTCTCCTCTCCCTCTTTTTCTAACTATTGATTAGAGAATCAATGCTGCTAATTCCTGGAATTTTGCTCTCATCGACTACTTTCATGACATGTCGTTACTACGCAATAACGATGATAACTCAATCAATTTCCAACGCGCTTCGTGCACACTAGATGGATGCGTGAAGATCTGGACAAGTCGTGTCGATAGCGTCGGTACAGAAACCGGTAAACTTCTAAGCAATATCGCATCTGGAGGCATGAATGAAGACGACGACGAAGTGAACTCCGACAACCCAGATGCCGATCCAGGGCAAGTAAGGAAGAGACAGAAAGCTCACCGCCCTGGCGCAACACTTGCCAAAGATGCCGTCCAATTAAGGAGCAAGAAACTCGACTTGGAGTTCAGTGTAGATCCGCTGTTCAAGAAAACATGCGCAGATTTCGATGAGGGTGGTGCCCAAGGCTTGCTAATGAACCATCTGAGTTTAGGGATGGGCAGTGACTCAGCTATGAGAATCATTTTCGACGCAAGTGACTCTGTTGGCGGAAGGGTTGAAGGCGAAGAGGAGGATTTGATTGACCCCAAAGACGAAGTAGACCTATCGTACCTCCGAAGTGTGTCTACCTTTGTTTTCAACCTCAACCGTTACTCATTGTCGCTCCTAGAGGAATTTCTACCCGTTCTCTCGGTGATGGAGAACAAAGCAATATCTCATTCGTTAACAGGTTTCTCGTTCTCCAAAGATGCCTTCTCATTCGACGATACCGCTGACTTCTTCAGGGATAATGCCCGAAATGGCAACGATGACGATGATGACGACGACTTTGGGGGTGGAGATAACGCATTCGGCGGTGACAATAATGATGATCCACTGTCGATAGAAGATTTTTTCGTTGGTGCTGATGCTGTGATAGATGGCTATGGGGGCGATATGATAGCAGGTGACTATGAAGGGAGTGGCGGTGGTGGTAGTGGTAGAGATAGTGGTGATGGTGATGGTATTGAAAACGGCTCTGTCGGTGTAGAGGGTAACAATCGAGGAGAAGCAAGGCCAGGAGTCTTTGTCCCATTTGACCCTCGTCGTATGCCTACCGAGCGTGATCTTGTAATGGCAATGACGGATGCAGATGGTGATGGTGGTGCAATGGACTACTTTGATCAGAACTTCTTGAAAAACTGGGCAGGACCAGAACATTGGAAGCTTCGAAAGATTATTCGAAGACGTGAGTTTCCTATTGTAATCTGATGTCATTTTGCATACTGACTGCTCTGCATCAGCGGATGCAGATACAAATGTGACGAAGAAGGCAGACAAGCCCAGGCAGAAAAAAGAGGCTTTCAAAATCGATTTCCTTGCGCCTCTGGAGGAGGGCAAAGACCTGAAACAGATTGCAAAAGACTTATTTGCACCTGTCACCAAAGGTGCAGGTATCAACTTGCCTGGTACTGGAAAAACAGGAACCTCAAGGAAGGGAAAGAAGAGACAAACAAAAGAAAAGAAAGACGACCATAGGCTCCCTGACGATATGCATTTCTCAAGCCGGCAGCTGGTGACCCTGTTCCTAAAGCCCAAGTTCTATGTAAGCGTTTTACCTGTTCAAGGTGTTCTTTATTTACTTTTTTTTTAGCTCAAAATGCGCGGGCAAAAGGTCAAATTCAACGAAGCGGGAGATGGAGAGGTTGATGAAAACTTTTGGGTACAAGCCGCCGCAGAACAAGCAGGCCGAAATGGCCAGAAAGGTGAAGATGAGAGTATGTCTATCCTCTCACTGAACAAGAATGTATACTCATTAGTATAATAGCGCAAATCAGTGGTGCAGTCCCCTTCAACACACAATTTTTCCATGATGACTACGATGATGGGCCTGGACCTGGTGACGATGACCCATACGACGGTGATGGTGTTGGTGTCCCAGACGCAGAAGCAGGTGAACAAGACCTTTTAGCTGCAACGCAAGGCCAGACACGGCGCGTACGACCTGAATTCGTCAATTATGCCAAGCGAGCGAAACGAGTTGACGTGCGGAAACTTAAAGAGAACATATGGAAAAATCTGGATATCGTTGTGCCGCTCCAAAGGAATGAGGGTGGGGAAAGCATGGTTGGTGTTTTTACAAACTCATAGGCTTACTTCGCCTTTGTTGATCCGTCTTTTGCAGGACGTTGATGATAACGAGGCACATCCACTTACTGATCCCTTAGAATCTCGTGAGTTTGGACAGGTCATCACTGGCTTGCAAAGGATGTATCCAAAAGAAAAGATGGAGGAGATTAGTACAAGCTTTTGTTTCATTTGTTTATTACACCTGGCGAATGAGCAGGGGCTTAAACTAGAGACTGGCTCTGGAGCTATAGAGCAGAATGAGGAGGATGCGATGGAACGGATAGTAGGAGATATTTGGGGATTAAAGGTATGTTCTTATATGTTTGATGGACAATGAAGAATTTACCGAGTACTTGATGCTGACATAGATATATCGCGACCCAACTGCCATACCAGCAGCTTGATCTATTTTTTCTAGTCATTCATGCTCTGGGGTATTGTGATAGAGATTACCATATTACCCTTTAGCAGCTTTCTTTGATAATGATTAACTGGGCATCGAGTTCAAGTTTGTTCGAGGTATTCTATATTTAATATCCTTCATTGTACCTGGCCCTTCAATGATGTTGTAAAATCATCTCAGCACTATCAATCTAGTCAATCTAATTATTTGTTGATGTCTGTAGTGTATGTAGACTGGGGAGGTGATTTGTGTGGCTCCTCCCTTCCAAGGACATTACTTTATCAATCGATCTATGGAGCCTAATTTCATCAACCTCGTTGTAATCCTTAAGCTGGAACTGCCAATTATGGCTCCCTTTAAAATGTTATTTATTGTGCATGTGCATATCAACATTACAGGTATAAGTGCGAGTATCATATATTGCATACGATGTTTTTGCATATAAAATCGATCAGAGTAACGATACAAGGGGAAAAAAGAGAGAAAAGGGTTACTGCTACAATCGGAGACAGAGGGTATAAATGTGCTAGATGATACAGATAAAAGGATAAGCATAACCAGTCTGACTTGGTGAGTAAGCCAGGAGCCCAAAAGGGGACAATAGAGACGAGAAGCAAGAGAGATCTAGTGGCTGGTCATAGCAGACCACATCCTCTCGTAGTTCTTCTGATGCTTTGCGCAAAGCTTGGTATATCCCGCATAGGCATCTGGTGAAAGCTCGAGCATGTCCATGGCGAATGACTGCGACTGAGTATCGAGATGGGCGTCGTACTCATATGATGTAGATGGAGAAGGCAGGAGGACAGTCAGGACGTCCGAGGCGGAAATACGTGCATCGGGGACGGCAGAGGCTAGGAAGACGCGTTCGCCAAAGGGAGAGTAAGTGTGTACGTCGAGGTACTTATCCCTTTTAGTGTGCGGGCGTGTAACTAAAAGAATGTTCATGTTAATCCAGGAGCCATAGTAAGAGAGGGAGAGAATATACCTCGCACAACCATGACTTGGCGCTTGACCATTGCGATAGCGGTCGTTCCAGCTGACATCGACATTATTGTGAGAGACGGGCAGTGGATGGTGGCCTTGTTGCCATACTTTATACCTGTTCATCCTATAGATGATTGGAACAAGACAATAAAGTGAACCCTATTTCAAGGACAATAAAATGCGATCTAGTCTAATGTTCGTAAGGATGGGGCTAGTGTGGCACTGACGCCTTGTTGCGAATACAATGAAATGGCGTTTAATAAGGAAATTTGAATCAAGGGTCTAAACTTGGGACCCAAAAACGACATTGCAATCATATCAGAGGCACAATACTGTAGTCCATAACCTCCCAGCCAGTCCCTTTCATCACCCTTTCACGCTCCCACCCTTCGCAGTTCTTCGAGATACTTATGTGCCTTGCCCAACATCCAAATCGGGAACGAGAACTTGAAATTAGGGTATGCAATTGCACATGTCTTATTGAATACCCCTTCGATGGCTTCTTGTGGCCACGAACCGTCCTGCCATTGTTTGGAGAAAAAGTTATCGTGAGTCAAAAGAATGACTACGTCTTTGTGCTAAGTACTGTGGTGTACTCACGGGTTGCTGTCGTGACATCACAAGACGCACCCCACGTTCAATGGGTTCTGGGTGGGGATACTTGGCGTACATCAGTGACATGACTGCCCAACATGTTTGTACGACTTGGGTATTCTCATGCTCTACCCAAGCTCCCTGCTCACAGGACTGTCACTCCCAAACTGTCAATTACATTGTCCTCCAAAAGAATGATAAAGAACTAGACCTTGTAGCTCTCGCCCCACCCCCCATCAGCCCGCTGCTTCCTCAATAAAAGCTCACAAGCTCTGCGTGAATACTCGCTAGTTTCATATGTCTCTCCCACAAGAGACAAACTCTCAAGCGCAAATTGTGTAGCATATGTGAAACAGATACCCCACGAACCTACCCAACCGCCTTCAGGCTTTTGTGCCTTGTGGAGGTAATCAATAGCTCGCCTGATCGTTTGCCTGAAAGATGACACTATGAACATAGATAATGAAGCTATGAACAAAAATAGAGGCATACTCGATGTCCTTGGAACGGTAGTTAGGGTAGTATTTCCTGAAAATGGCCAGGCTTGTAATGACAGAAGTAGTACATTCAGGATAGCAATATTCAATCATAATGTCACCTATAAAGATACAATTTCTCAGGTAAGAACCGGGATAATAAATGCGATGTGATTGAACTCACCAAACACCTCAGCGGGGTTTAACCATTCAAGCCATTTTGGCCCTCTCACAAGCTCATAGCTAGCGAAACCGCCATTAGGGTTCTGGAGCGTCAGCATGACATCCACGGCATCACACATACGGCGCTCTGAAACGAGCTTAGGTGTGAAGCTAAGGGTGAAATCAAGTTTGGTCCTGTCGTTTGGGACGAAAACTCACCTTAGGTGGTTTTGTAAGTACATCACAGCTTTCAAACCTTCACCAGTACAGTCACTGACCGTGTATCCTTGTTCTTTCGTACTCAAAGAAACCAGTGTCAGAATCATAACGCGCAAGTCCAGACCAACACTTACCTAAATCCCCAAGCTCCCTTTGTCGTATGCCGATATGACGTATGATAATGCACTGGATCATCCCTCATCTGCGCCTGGTCAAGCCACTCCAGAGCCTTAATCAAACTCTCCCTATTTTCCTCCAACTCACACAGTCCCGTCTCAACCAACGCTTGTGTGATAAATCCTGTATCCCACAACTGGCTACCGTTCGTTCCACACATCATCATTCCGTCCTTCCCAATCCACATGAAATCCTGCCTCTTCACCTCGTGCATTTTGTATGCCTCGCTCTCGGGTCCCTCTACATGTGCACGGGCCACAAGATTGAACATCTTTGATACGGGACCGAGGGTTTGGTAACTCGTGTTTTCGTCCTCGAGTACGATGAGCTCATACGCCCTAGCTACACCTGCACGACGTAAAGGTGGGATCGAACAATGCTCGTAGTTTGTAAGGACGAGGTTAATGGCATCGAAAAGTGCACTGTGAGGAGCATATAGATCTGCTTTGCTCACGTTATTGCGTTGTGCAGGCCAATCAATTTTGTAGTAGTCTTCGGTGTAGAGTTCCTGACAAGTTGTGCGTAAGTGCTAGGTTAAATGAGGTGCAGGAAGGTGTTTACCTGTCGTAGAGATAGGATTAGGTCACTTTCTCTGGCTTTGAATCGAATTCCGTAAAGGTAACTCATAGGAACATATACAGTTCGTGTGTGTATCCACCATCTGTGAGGATGGAAGGGAACCCAGTCGGGTAGAAGCCTTGAATAGATTGTTAGCATAAAAAAGGCGTGAAGAATGAATGGTCGTACCATAACTCGGGTGGTACTGGGTTGTTGCCTTCCCAGTCGTAGACATTCAGGAGTGAGAGCCAGAATTTTCCCCATGCGGGTATAGCCGCAGCGCCACCTTTTTACATGATATGAAGAAGAGAGATGGTGATGACAGATAGCTTCGTACCAAGTTTGTGAAGCGTGGCACGCGCTTTAACACAAACTGGATGGTCAGCTGGGACACCCAGGATGCGCAATGTTGTGTAATTCAGGCCGGTTCCGAACACCGTTGAGTGTCCCTCGACATGGCTATATTAGATGATATGCTTAGTCCCCCAAGGAAATGATATAGAGAGGGCTCCACGCACATTCCCCAACCACCATCTTCTGGATGAGTGCGGTTCATGAGGTAGCGAATCATCTCCAATCTCTCTTCCTCCTTAAACCCCATTCCAGAGACATACGAGCCAATGACGAGACCAGGAAGGAGGAACATTGGGCCCCCGTACTCTCCCGGCCAGTGACCGTCATGAGCTTGTAGATGCTTGTAGAATGTATACCCGTTCTTAGCTGCATCCATCGCATGCTTGGCAGGAGGAAGAGCGGGTAGACGCTATCCAAAGTATACTTCAGCTATATCACCTTTGGAACGCGGAAAACGCGTACGGTTTCCAAGCCAAGCCAGAACTTGTCGAGGTATGTTTGAGGCCAGTTCTGGCAGTGTTGTTCTGTGTGCAAGTAGTGCCAGGTATGACGGCCACCGTCGTTTACAAGTAACCTCCACTTGGAATAGTCAGTAAACGGCTGGGTAGGTGGAGATTCTAGTGTAAATGGAGTATACATGAAAGAAGAGAAGAAAGAGAGGTAGTATCAGTAGTAGAAATCATACGAGATTACACTATAGTTTGAATCAGGCCGTCGTACTGTATAATCATGTCATTCCGCGACGCCAATGTCATTGTCATAGACACCTCCAGGTCATTCATACGCGCAGGCCTTGGTCTATACGACCTCCTCAAAATACCAATTATCGTATGTCCCCTTGAATCTACAGTTACTATATTACTTTTCACATACCATTTTTCTGAAAAGGCAATCCCCGCTCGCGTAGGCATTCGACGCAATCCATCCAGCAATGACAACCCTAACGGGGTTTACAGCCCAGTGTTGCAGAAAGAAATACAACAAAAATTTTTATCGACGAACCAGACTACCATACATCCACACTATACCATCTCCCATGCGTCAGTGAAGGATTATCTTGTCGGTACACAGCTAGATGAGGCCCTTGCAACGGGACAGGACATCCTCATTTCGTGGCCATTTGCAGAGAACACCGTACACGATTGGGTGCAGGCGGAAGCTATATGGTACCTACCCTGTTCTTCTCCTTCTCCTTCGCCTCTCTCTCATATAGAATTTCAGGAAGTACATCCTCTTCAACCAACTTCAACGCCGTCGTACCCAGAACGAGTCTCCCGTCCTACTCATCCTCCCCGCTGGACTTTCGCGTGCTACTTATGAACGCGCATGCCAAATGTTCTTTGAGCGTTTCAATGTCCCAGGCTTTGCCATCCTCGAACGCCCCATGGCCCAAATGTACTCCGCCAATAGCCTCAGTGGGGTCATTGTCGACGTCGACGAACTCAAAACAGACATCACCCCCATCTACGAAGGGTTTATCATCCACTCCACACGCACCACCGTGGACGTAGGCATGCGCGACTGCAAACTTTACTTGGCCAATTTGTTGAAATCCAATACTTCTGTCATGTCCACGCTCTCTCCCCAGGATAAGCCCCTTGACATGGAAACATTACATCAGACGTTATTGGAGCTCGTTCAGCAGATTTATGAAGAGGGATTGATAAAGGTGCCCTCGGATGGCGAAACGGCAATAGCAGAAGACGAGGGTGTCACTGACATCGCTGCCGTTGTCGTTGCTGGAAAGGAACGAGCTGTTATAGAGAGCGGAATGAAGAAAAAAATGACTGCAAAAGCGTCTGCCGCAGAGCAAGCCCGCGCCCGTGAGATCGAGGCGCTCGACCTCATTACTATCCAGTTTAGAGAGCAATCAATTACGCTAGGAAAGGAACGCCATAGGTTCTGCGAGCCTCTATTTGATCCGGGGCTTTTACAGGGTATCCCTGGTATCGTGCCCAGGAAATGGTCGTTGCCAGTGCAGGAGGTTGTAGGCCAGGCCGTAGGTCAGACCGATGTTGATCAACGCCCATATATTTGGCAAGGTCTTTTTGTTACTGGAGATATAACAAGGCGGGTAAAGGGTGAGTATAACTATATACAACCCTTGTACGGATACTAATATGGTGTTTAGGCATGAGTATAGCCCTACAATCCCGTTTAGCACCTTACCTGATCCAACCAGACTTGATAACAGACATACAACCACGTAGCATACGAGTATTGAACGTTCCAGAGTTTTACTCAGAATACCGGGAAACAGGGAATGGATATGCTGCATTTTTGGGAGGAAGTATTACTGCCAAGGTATACCTCCTTGACCTTCATCTTTCACCTAGCCTGCTAACAAACGTAGATCATATTCAGCGACTCAAACGGAAAGAACTATGTGTCCAAAGCAGACTACTCGAGCAGAGGTCCACATACAATTGTCGAAATGACACCATCTTTGCTGTAGAATATCTCTACTTTACTTATTCAACCGAGTCCGCTATTGTTGAATTGTTGGATGACAGGCTGTATAGTATAGATTTCATTTTTTAAAAGTATGCATACAAACCAGGGTGCATAAGTGGTTGCATGAGATGCCATAAACCAACCTCCGTTCAACAATCTTTTCAGCTTTTATGATCTAGGCCGTGTTGCCTTCAGCAAACGTCAACAAATCAGAGTCACCGGGGTCGATAACTGTCATTACACTATTATTCCTTGGATCAGCCAACTCAAGAACAAGGAGGAAGAAGCACGTACCCAACGCGGAACAATTTACCAGCCGCAGTGCCAAGCGCAACGTTTGTACCTGCAAAATGGTGCACAGTCGTCTTTGAAAGCATGGCGTAATACTCCAGCTCGGATTTGCGCAGAGGGGGGCAGTTGCCAGCGATCAACACCAATTTGGCTATTACAGTGCAAGAACGCAGAGGGAAGAACGGTAGGTCAGTTTAAGGGACCTTCTCAGCCTCACGCTCCAGTCCCCGGGGATTGGGAGGGCTCACCTTTACCGCTCCGCATCTCCTTCAGTGCGGACTTGTACCCCAACTTGTACTTGCCCGACTTGACGACGAGCGCCAGGCGTGCGGCGATAGATTCAGTGGATTTTGCCGCTTTGGATTTTTTAGTGGGTGCCATTGAGAGGATAACTGGATGTGGCGAGCAAAGGCGACGACGAGCGGGCTATTATTTGTAGATTGCCTAATTGGTAAACTGTATAGTTATTACTAATGAGGTCAGTAGAGATGTGATTGGATGAACTGACTACTGTGTTAAAACCAAAATGTGATACTATCACAAAATGCCAATACAACTTCATAACACCCAACTTGAAGGAGATCCTTCCTACCAATTGTCCACATCAAACCGGTCCAACACCCCAATGGCATCTTCCACATCCTTCTGAGCCTTCTTTCGCATATAGTATATTGGGCAATCCTTGCTCGTACACAGAACATCCTAAACAAGCTCTGTTGGTCTCTAACATCCAAGACTAAAGCTCTCTGCTCACCTGGTGCAATGAACCTTGACACCGCTGACACTGTGTCCACAACCGTGAAAACCGCGTCTGCAAGTCTGATGCGATTGCCGTCTGATTCTCGTAGAGCTCAAAGACTCTCGGCCGACAATTATTACACACCGCACTACTTTGGTTAGGTTGCAAGGGCGTCTTGCATCCTAGACAAGTGACTTTCTTGACAGCAAATTTCATCAAGCCACCAACTGTAGGTGTTGCGATTTGTATTGTGCGTGTATGGTCGCCAGATACTATATAGATAACCATGCGAATTTTGAGTGCAATGGAGATTAACCAAAAGTGTAGCTTACACAGAGAAGATGCCTTGTCGCCAAGAATAGGTTCGAAAATTCTTAGGAGCGGCTTTGAGAGTTGATTCTCCAAGTAGTACTTGGTATCAATTGGTAGGTTATTTTCCAGAACATATAGTGGGTCTTCTGATTTCTCATATGCTGCAGCACCTTTAATCCCTTTGATGATAACATAGGCGACACGATCGCCTAGGGCCGGGGCAGAACCTGCATCGCGCTGCTTCATCCTTTCAGCAAGCTCCGAATGCGCTTGTTTTCCAGTATACTCTAATCCAATTAGACATCCGAACATTTTCTTGCAGAAATTATTAAATTGTGAACCTAATAATACTCACCGGTTTTAGTAAGTGCCTTGGTTATCACCAATTGTGACATATCAATTTTATTCTGTAGCAAGTCACCTATTATCTGTTTGGTATACCTGGCAAACAGTATTAAATCTCAAAACCTGCTGAAAACTTTCAATACTTACTCTTCAGCACCCTTAACATCCTTGTCTATCAGCATCTTGTGCAGGCATGTCTCAATCACGGTCGAAACGAGCCGACAATTATCTCGCCGGACAGTCTGCATTCTCGAGTTAGTTGTATATTTGCACAGCCTGGTCAGAATCCACCTCGATCCCTTTCGAATCCATCTTGTCAAACTTATCCGGTTTCGTCCAATATAATCCAGCATATCTTTTTTTGTTGATCAAAAGATACGGATAGTAAACTTTCTCGAACTCGAGTTTGATTGGTTGAATGAATTTCGTTGTGACAAGATCCGCAGCCTGACTTCCTAGGAACTAGTCTCAGCCAGCCAAACCTTTCAGGAGATTACGTGTAGCAGTCTCACCAAGTGCCATGACTGCGCTAAGATCGGTGGGTCCGAATTTGACCATGACAGAATCTGTATCCCCATAGATAACCTCAGCATTATGCGTATGACCATTCATGATACAGTACTCCGCTTCCACTTCCTGTCCAATACGTTAATAAAACTCTTTTATTGCTTAGCACCTACTGTACCTGCTTGGTTTTTTCAATCATTTGTCGACCATAGGCGGTGACACTTGAAGAAATAGCTAGACATGGAAGTTTCCCAACAGTAGCCCCTGTAAACCCATATACAGAGTTGGCGCTTATCTGTCGAATTGTTTGTATGAGGGAGACAAGTCTTGCCAACCTGTAGTGAAGCAAACCTTTAAGGCCAGTTGCCGGCCATCAAGCACAGCACGTTTAAATGGATCTTTTTCATTCTTCAAATCTGCCTTGGCCCTTTTTCGCGCCGAGATCAGCTCCTCAAGCACACTCGGCAGCAGTCCTTTCCGCCTAGAAACCTTCACAAACAAATCTTTCAAAAAAGTATTTGAGCAAGCACCTCCACTGACATCTGAGCTTTGACCATACCGTTATTGGGTGTCTGGATATAATCAACATCCTTCACAAATCCCAGCCGCTCTACCGTCGCCCTATCCACCAGTGTTGTATAGCAAAGATTATGAGCCATCATGATCGAAGGATACAGCGAACTAAAATCCAGGGTAGCAATCGGTACATCATAGAAGCCTTTCCTGGGCTCAATAACAGTAGCACCTTCATACTGTTCATCCGATCCTATTAGGTTGTTCTAAGTATATGGTGAGTGGGAATGAAGTAGAGTGACTACAAACCATCTGCTTTCGCTGTTGGAATAAGATACCCTTCTTCATTAGCCCTTCTAAATAGTTGCGTTAGGACTTTGATTGATTGGCCACGAGACAACAAGAAATTGAAGGGTACACCTGTCACACGTGCCATCTCAATGTAGTTGACAAAGCACATAAGCTTGTCAAGTAACCGTTGAGGAAGATATGCATCCTGTAAATAATATGTTGAACCGTGATCACCATCAAAACAGACATCACATGCCAACCTTGAGACAGTAGACGGCTAATCGACGTCTAGACTCTGATGTGCCATTCTGTAACTCAGTAATAACAGAATGATGCACATCCTCCTTCTGCTCGCCTAAGAATTGTGCGCAAACAGAATTGAGGGTGTAACTGCGTAGCTTGTGCTCGCGCTGCATAAACTGTAAAACATCGAGTTGGAGTCTACCATCGAGTGTAGTTTCTTTGGAATCACGTTGACCGTATGCTTTTGAGGAAAAGTGGGTAGCTTTTGCCTCAGTTTTGACACCTTAAAAACATCATTAATGATCGTTGATGATGGTGGTTCTAACAGGCTTACTTTTCAACCTTCCAAGGTACGGAAAGTCCTTGAGCTTTAGGGCTTTAGCTCTGTCTAGCAGATATGGAAAATCGAACAGAGAAATATTATATCCAATCACAACATCTGGATCCACCTCTTCAATGAAATTTCTCCAGGCCATCAATAATAATTCTTCAGTTTTATGTTCAAGGACCTGAGACCCCACGATATGTGAACATGAATTCAGCGTAAAGACATTTCTGATGAACGGGTGCTGTTCGCCTGAGTATCAAGTTTGTCAGTGATAGCAAAATAAGTGAAGTTGCATAAAGAACCTTGATGGGTCACCATGTTGGCAATCTGAATTATAGGATCGACCTGTGCTTCGGGAAATATACCCTTTCGACCCGCACATTCAATATCAAAGCTGAGAATCCGCAATGGAGCGATTTTTGACCAGTCTCCTTCAGGTGCATGGGAGATGAACGCATCATGTCTGTACGGACGTTAGCGGATGACTGATTGCAAGTGCCTCTACTTACTTCATTGTGATCTCCAGCTGACAATGAGTTTTCCTGTTCTCTTCACTGACAACCTTATATTTTCCAGCAGGAACTTCAATCCAATTCATACCGACAACCTAAACTCGTCATAAACAATATGCAATACAAACCAACATGCCCACCTACTTTGGTATCTACCATAAACCGTAACACAAACAACAGGTTACTCTCGAATGTCTGTACTGGTTCAGGCCAATAATCCTCATAGTTGAAATCTCCTCGCTCGAAGAGCCGTACAGAATAGAAGACGACAGATAAGATGGCGTGTTTAACCTAGCAGAAGAAGAAGAAAATGACACTCATCTCTGACAGTGGGTACCTTTCGAGACTCGTTGAGAGTAAGTTTGAGAAAAGGTACTGTCTGCTCGCCCATATAACCCATGATGCTTCGACTCAAGAACCACTCTACTTTCAACACCATGCTTTCCCCAAGTGCATGCTTGTGTTAAACGAGTCAGAAGAACGCATGCCAGCGAAAGATGGAAAAGTCAGCTGACATTCAAAGCTTTCTTGAAACCTTCTATATCCTCTTTGGAGAACCCACGGGGAACTGCCAGATAGAAATAGGGAAGGAACCCAGTGATTGTAGCCACGATACTGTGCCCATCCTAATGAAGAGTGTCCCTCTCAGAGACATGGTGATGGAGGGGTAATATCCAAGACGCACCCCTGTCACGCCAAACATCCGTAATGCGCCATTGCCGACATCGTAAGCTTGTTGTACGTCAATTTGTTGAAATACTACATCCAAAATACACATGAGACACGTTGCACGTTGGCAGGTTTCACTTGGTACTTGCTGAGAGTATCCTTATTCTCATTAATTTTTCGTAATGGAGGACGAGGCCAGAGGTTTGCGCCGCCTTCCGCAACTAAGCTCGATATCAAAGAGAGTCTGTTCATGATTTTTGCATTTGGGACTGACCAGCATTGTCTTTCAACCGCTCGAGAACCTCGGCAAACGATGAATGCATTTGGGTCTGCATTGGCGTTCGTTGTGAGCTGGAGACTAATTTACGTCGTTTCAAAGCTGGTTCCACGTCGGTTCCGTTTGTTGTAACTCTAGCGGCCATTAATTGTTTGTAAGACGGAGATATTGACGAGAATTACCGGGTGGCAGAGGATGTTTTAGACAAAGGTGTCATATTGAGAGGATGGTGTGTTAGATATACAGTACAAGAAGGGGTGAACGGAGCGCGTATGGTGGTACAATATTTAAAGAGGAGGATGACACGTTACGTCACGCGTTGAGTGACGGACTCGACTTATTCTACACTGGCAGTATCATAAACTAAACAACTCTTTAAGAATACGCATCGTATCCGCAGGACTGCTGACCGAATGCCCAATCGTGCGTGGATCTGCAAAAATCTCATAGTCATTTCCTCCCTGTAATCAAATAGTTACCATCTCAGTGGAATGCTATCCGAATTCACCCAGCCACACTACCTTGTACGTTTTGTCTCCGAAGAAATGGATTTCCTCGAATCTTTCCGACTCGACGTGTCTTAATGCATAAGTCTTATCCCATCCATTAGGGAACACATCAAACGATATCTGACCCCCAATAGAGTACGTTAATCCGTAATCAGCAAACTTTTCTTGAAGGACTTTGACGAATGCGGCACGCACGCCGTGTTGCTATTCAAAGGTTAGTGCACTCCATGATAACACAGGACATGATTTACCTTGTCATATGCCTCGAAGTCATGTCGTTCCTGTGTACTGTACAGGTTGACATAAGCAATCACCACCAGCACAGCTAACGAATAATATACATACGTAGCGTTGCGACCAATAGGACTGACGTTTACCATTCCATTACGAAACTCAATAAAAGTTCCTCTGTGTCTCCATAGTAAGACACAGCAAGGATGGTGGGAGAACAGGCATACCTCTTTACAGGGATATCTAAATCAGCAATATAATGCAAAATAAAGTTGGCAAGCTCCTTGTATCTATCTTCACCCACGAACTTGATGAATGACTGAGACGGCAATTGTTGTCCCATTTTATATGCCATTAACCCGTTCTCAGCAAATGCGTAGTCAAAGTCGCGAATAACTATCAGGATATTGCATATTAACTAATTCACGCATTCAAAGACTCAATGGCAACAAGGGAGCATACCATCAAAGTCTCCCACTTGCATTTGTTCCGAGATTTTCGCCTGATCGGACCCGCCTACAATGCCAATGACAACCTTCTTCCGTAATTGTCTCAAAATATCAATCATCTCCTGCGATGCCCTCTACAACAAACAACACTCATTAGTTGGCCAATTTGCTTTGAGGACACAAAGCGTGTGGGTGACACCAGGCAAAGAAAAAAAACCAACCTGCCTCGCTGGGGTGAGCGTACCGTCCATATCAAAGAGAACGAGTTTGTTGAAAGGCCTATCGGCAAAAGAGGAGGGCATTGTGGGTGCAACTTGAATGGTTGAGAGGTTGATCAAGCGTATTGATAAGCCTTAATGAGTGCCTTGATCCCTAATTCGGTAACTCTCAAATCCTCACTAGGCCTCACTTGCCACTCGCCACATTTTATACCTCCACGATTCAGTATATAATCAAGGTAATCTCCTCATTCTACCAACTCTGACTAAATTCAACTCGCTATGAGCCCCCTAGTTGCACCAAAACCGATTCTCCATTCGGTTACCCGAACAACAGAATGGTCTGCACCTGCCAGACCAGTGGCTGATCTCTTCACCCGCGTTTACCCAGTTGTAGGCTCCATGCACTACACGTGTAAATTTCACCAAATGGCAGATCCGAGGCTTCGCAAGATGCTTTGCAATTTATCCTTTTTGGCAGGAAGGGAAATTGCCACCAGGGAAAAGAACCACCTCTACCTCCTCTTTGGTCTGTTACATGCCTTCCGCGTTGAATGTCGGCCAGATCTTCATATGTTGTATGTCTACGACCTCAGTATTTTGGTTTTTGTTTACACCCAGTAATTTCCAGACACCACGTACCATTCATTGGTGCTCGATCTCAATACTCTTCCACTGCTGAAGGCTCGACCAAACTCTCCAGCACGGCTGTTATGATACTAACTTATGTGCACCATCCAATGCCGCCCCCCAATCCTGATTTTCCCAATCCCCTGCCTGAAGAAGTAGAATTTACTGATAGGGACTTATGCATTGACTATAAAGATGCCTCTACTGACTTCATAGAAGGGCTCATCGAGGCCACCCAGCCTCTTGACGCACAGATTACACGCCAGAGAAGGGGATTCGTCTTATTGCCTTTGTTATGCGTGGCGAACCCATTTGAGATTTTCTCAGCCCTAACAAGCATGCTGTACCAAAGATATGTCTGGGGCATTAATGCACCCGTCGTAGGTATGGGATTTGACGAAAGGCACGCAGCTGGACGCATTTTCATTGGTTGGCTTGCCCCACCGCCATCTCCTGGTTACCTGGTATGTTTACTATCTGCTATACGACATATTTTTTACAAACTATTTTATTATTCATAGCCGCAAGTGCACTTTGCAACAGCTACCAGTGCAGATGCAGATTGTAGTCTTGGGCTATTTGATTTAAAAAAACCTTCCTCGATTGCTCAACTAGGCCAATTTTTGTGCGATCTAGAATCCAGCTTCAGTGATGTTATAACGAGGGCAAGGTCAGGATCCAGCCTTGTGGGTCATGGGTTCTGTTGGCGCGCCGATCATAGGTGTCTTAACCCTGGCGAGAGAGGCTGCTACACCGACAATCCTTTCATGGTATGATAGCAAGTCAGCTACATCTTCCTACAGACATTGATTATTACTAGCCTGTCCCTCCCCTCCAATGCCTCGTCCCACCAGAAGAGTTAGCAGCCGCTTTTGCAGAACTTAATGCCACGCCTAGCCCATTATCAACACTTCCCCAAATTGCACATCGTCCATTCAATTCATTGTCCGCATCGGCGCCTTTAACGTCTTCATTTGGTGATTCTGACCACGAGAGTGGTTCAAAGAAAAGATGGCCGTCGTCACTGGACTACAACAGCGTGGAGCACCTTTTGGGGATCTACTCGACGCCCGATCTTCGCAAGATGTCACCAAAATTCATTTTAGACCACTTCTTGGATGAGTGCAGGAAGGGTGAGGGCCAATATTCTCATGAACCTATGTTCCTGTAGGAGCGGACCATACATATTCGACTGAAGAGTGGTTTCTAGCGCCTTGTGAAGAAGTGATAAGCACATGTGCATTAAGACTGAGATAGTATTTAATAGTACTGTATGAATCATAATGTCTGCTGAGTGACTCAGGCTCAGCCACATCGTATCACATCCGAGCAACCATATCTGTTTTTAAACCTTCTCATCCAAATACTACCACCTCAGCAAGCAGCAGATATCATACCATGCGGCCGTCATCCAATTACTATCATGTCTTTTCCCTCCCACCAGAACTTCTGCAATCGTTCATACCTCGTACTCATGTAAACCAACTCATCCCTAGTTCTGCACCCTCTCTCGACCTACCCACCCAAAGCAAGGTACAAGGACAACCCATGGCAAACACCAGTGGCCCTATCTCATGCACTGTTTGCTTGGGAATTACATTCCTCGACGTCCACGCCCAACGCGCACACTATCGCTCCGATTGGCATAGATATAACGTAAAAACTAGATTGAATGGCGGGAAAGCTGTTACCGAGTCTGCTTTTGCTCAGCTCGTAGAGGGTGAGTGCTTTTGATCTGGAATTGCTCCTAACTTGTAAATATCCAACTGATTCTATCTACTAAACCTTGTCTTCGTCTCCATATTCAATTTTCTAGCACTCGAAGATTCTCTTTCCGGCTCCGCTTCATCTTCCACTGAAGAAGAAGACGAGAATTACGACACAGACAAAGTTACAACCCTTATTCACAAAACCCAAAAGCTTCTCTACTCTTCCCACCAAACCAATGACGACGATTCCAATCGACATGGCATAGTCCAGCCACAAACAGCATTAACTTGGTTCCACTCTCCTCCCGCTACTCAAATAGGTGTCTATCGTGCTCTCTTTCCAAGGGACACAGAGACAAATCGGTACTTGGATGAATTGAGAGCTATGCAGCGCCACAGGGGACACACTGATCATGGTCAAGCAGGGGAAGAAGGAATAGAAGGGAAGAAATGGGCGATGTTCATGGTCGCAGGAGGGCACTTTGCAGGTGCAATTGTGAGGGTGAGTCGGCCTGTGGAAGAGAAGGAAAACACAGAGAAAGAAAACAGCAAGAAAAAGCCCAAGCCGAAACAACAGGCAAAGCCCGAGACAGAAGTATTGAAAAGCAAGACATTTCATCGGTATACCAGTGAGTAAACTCAACCTTTGTTCTCCATTGGAGAAAGGATAGCTGACAAAAGATGTGGGGTGGAATGGCAACAGCACGTAGGAAGCAGGGAGGCTCGCAGTCAGTCAATGATAATGCGAAGGGAGCAGCCATAAGTGCTGGTGCGATGCTCCGGAGATACGGTGAACAAGCGCTGCGTGATGTGAGTCGGGCTTCTGACTTTGCTCTTCATATACAATCTTTCTGAGTGTAGCCATAGGACATACGTAACCTGCTTCGGGATTGGGCGGACGAAATTGACTCTTGCGAGCTTATCTGGATCCGGGCAAACGTTTCAAATAGAAGGATATTCCTAGACTATGAGGAAGCTGTTATTCAAAAGGGCGACGAGAGGTTGAGAACGTTCCCTTTTACTACTCGGAGACCCGTGCGTCCTCCAAATCAAATTAAAATCAAAAGCTGACATTTTTTGAATAATCGCTTAGACACAATCTGAATTGACTCGCTGCCTACTCGAACTAACACGTGTCAAAGTAACCCACTTGTCAGAGGACGAGCTCCGAGCTCAAGACGAAGCCTACCTCGCCTCTCTCCCCCAACGCAAACCACCACCTCCTGCCCGACCCATTGCAGATCCAGACAAAAATAAACCCCTTAAGGCGCCAAAGCTCACAAGGGAAGATGAAGTTTTGCGCGACAAGTGGACAAAGCTTCTAGACATGGTGAACAGAGGGCGGCTGGAACCACTCAGGACGTTTTGGGAGCGCGAGGGTGCGGCCTTCGGGAGCGTGGATGCGTTGATACCGGAATGGACGGGGGATCGAAGGGGGACAATATTGCAGGTTGGAGCGCAGGCAGGGCATGAAGATGTGACAAGGTGGTTGTTGGAGGAGTTGCGCGCTGATCCGACCATTCCGGTTCCCAATACCCGGATAGGATTGGGTATGGAGGTGGATGAAGACGAAGCTAAAGAGGATGGGAACGCATTGGATACACAATCATTGAAGGGTTATCAACGAACGGCGTATGATTTAGCGAAGACTAGAGCGGTCCGAGACGTGTTTCGGCGGTGTGCCGCTACGTATCCTGAATGGTGGGATTGGTTTGGTGCGGCGAGAGTCCCAAGTGGATTAAGCAAGGAGATGGAAGAGGAGCGGGAGGAAAAAAAGAAAGTGCGCAGGAAGGGATTGAAGGAGAAGGTCAAAGAACGAGAGGCTAGAGATCGGGAGAAAGAGAGCTTGCGACCAGTTGAGGTCGTCGAAACGCGACCTGAGCAAAGCAAGCTACCAACGAACGTGGATAATCCATTTGTCAGGCGCTTGGGGGGCACCTCAGGGTCTCAAGATGCGGTCGCTGGCTTGTCCCCGGAATTGAGAGCGAAATTAGAGAGAGAGCGAAGAGCAAGAGCAGTAGAGGCAAGGCTCAAGGCAATATCGTAGTTGTTTGGCTGCTCCTTCAAAATATAACAACATTATCTTTATTATTTTCCTTAGATTTTAATACCTTCCAATGCCAAATTGTAAGAGTATCCATTGTTCATCATTTCGCGGCTACAATTCTATATTAATTTATGTATAGATCCCTCGCTGGCGCAGCAAATTGCCCAGCTCGATAATACAGCCCCGGTCGGTGGGTGTACTGATAACAGGTAGAGCAAGTCAACTTGGACTAACATGGTCTAGATTTCGACCCCGAGGATGTACAGATCACTGGAGTAGACCCAGAAAGTGAACGTGTGCCCATCAAAGATTTAAGTGCTGCTAGGGAGCATTATGTTGAGGTTGGGTGAGTGGGTCAAGTCATGCTTCTGTTACCTGAGAGTAATATGAATGTATGCAGACTGAGTGCGATTAAGAAGTATGAGAGCATTTCAGAACCAAAGTATGAAGGGACGAGAACAAGTAGACAAGCGCTCATGGAAGAAAGTGAGGGCGGGGACAGATGTGAGGATGGGGATGAGGACATAAGTGTCTTGGAAGGATTGGAAGGCGAGGATGATGAGAATGAGAGTTCAGATGAAGGCAAAGTACGACCTTCGGAAACTGGAGAGGATGGTGATGACGGCACTGACAAGGAGGAACAGATGGCAGAGCCAAAAGTCTCCTACCTCCCTGCAAAACACCAAAGTGAAGGCATGAGGGAGAAAAATGATGAAGACAATACCGAAGGCATTTCTGCAGCATTGAGGAGAAAGAGGGAGGATGATAGGGCCAAGGGTAAGGGTGTGTTGAGACAGATTGTAAGTAATAGTTGGTATGATAAGCTCAGGAGGTGTTTTATCAACACAGAAATGCATAGGCAATTTGGGATGCACTCCTCGATGCGAGGATACGGATGCAGAAGGGTGTTGTGGCTTCAAACAGGCTACCTTTGGTAAGTTATCTTGTATGAGCAAGTGGAGAAAACAGACAAGCACTGATGGCCAGAACAGCCTCTAGATGTCAACGAATATCAAACTCAGCCTCAATGTCAAATATCTCTCGATAAGATGCTGGATGAAGCATTGTCCTTGTCAGATGAGTTATTCAATCTGCAGGAGGTGCGTTTACTGGTAATCCTTTTTTTCGCGACCTGGACTGAAAGCGGAACGCCAGTATCTGCTCGAAAAAAATGATGCAGTGACGATTACACCAAGAAAACGACGAAAAGTTGATGGAACGCGCCCTGATTATGGTGGATATCTACAGGAAGCTAGTGCCAATGCAACTACGCTGCAGCATATGTATGTCATTTGTGCTTGACTAATTCTCCTTGTCATCCTAATACCTTTCTCCAGCACACATCCGTTTCTTATTCAAACACTGACAAAATGGTCTGCCAAAATCCAGGCAGTCACACCATCCGTTCTCCTGCCTTCTAACCGCAACGCATTTTCAAAAGGGCCTCCGCAGGTCAAGTCTGCAGTCCAACTCATAGATGAGACATTTAGGAATCATGATAAGCTTGTATCCAGAACGCGAATACGACGGAACAAGTGTGCCCGTATTGGTGTTATGGACTTGGCTGGTGAAGATGAAGTTGGAGAAGATTACCAGCTGTTCGACGACACGGACTTTTATCAGCAGCTATTGAGGGATGTTATTGATTCAAAAAACGCGGGTAGTGGCGCCGATGATTGGATAGAGATGCAGAAACAACAAAAGGCGAAAAAGAAGGTGGATACGAAAGCTAGCAAGGGTCGGAAAATCCGGTGAGTCGAGGATCTGTTTCGATGGTTGGAAATCAGAAGTAGATGGGGATCGACAGGTACCAAGTGCATGAGAAGCTGGCAAATTTCATGGTTCCAGTGGGTGTTGTTGGTGGGTGGCATGAAGAGCAGATTGATGAACTGTTTGGTTGGCTGTTGGGTAGGGGGGAAGGGGAAAGGAGAAAGGGTAGATAATTAGCAGACGACAGCCACAATTAACTAGAAAGGGAAATGTGCTAAATAAGGGAATTCGTCCTTTGCTCTCCCCAAAACCATCGTAAGTTTCTCCTTTCCTCCTCCCTTCCATAGCTCATCGTCGCCCTCGGTGATGAGCAAGGCTTATTCCTCACTATGGACCCGTATGAAAATGACAACCCATTCGACCATGAAGCCGACAACCTTGCTTCTGAAACCTCATCCACTTCCAAAGTTGACCTCTCCGCTCCTCCGTCCCCACTCACTCACCCTTCTCGCACCCTCTCACCCTCTTCTCCTCATCTCACTCGCCCCTTCCCATCTCCCGGATCTCACAGACAGCCCCCACACTTCAAGAGTGAATTTTGCTGCCAGAGGGATCGCTACCTCCATTCTGGCGATGAAGTAGATATCTTAGTGAGTCATTTCTTTACTTTACCACCTAAATCTTTCTCTGAACATGCATATTATCTGGTCAATATCCCTTATACTCCGTGGACTATTATAGATCATGGATGCACAGAAGACGACAATGAATTCCAGTTCGCCATACATTGCGTATATTATCAGGACGGGTGTAAGAGCATTTTCTCCTTGTTCCCCCAGCTATATTGTATATATTCCGTTTTGACTCCTAGGATGCCGAGGCGAGGCACAGATACTCGGAATTCGAGTCCCTACGTGACAGCCTGATCAAGCTTTATCCAACCCTCATTATCCCACCCATCCCTGACAAGCAGTCGCTGAGTGACTATGCGGTCAAGCAGGGAAAGGCCAAAGAAGATGCAACCATGATTGCACGCAGGAAAAGAATGCTTCAAACATTTCTGAATAGGCTGGCAAAGCATCCCATTCTATCGAATGAACATGTGTTCCATCGGTTCTTGGACGGGGAAGTGTCTTGGGTGCGCGGCTACTTCTCATGGATACCGCTTGGAGGTTGAGTGAACTGATAATTACAGCACGAAGTCCTCACTTCACCACCGCTGTCAATGATTCCTAAAAACGTCCTCAAAGCACCGTCTCACAATCCCATCGATCGAAATGCGTCCCCGGCCTATGCTGCCCTCCCGAACCCATCCGCTGCCCACCCGCTTCGCAGTCCGGATCAACGATTTCTTGACTCGGAGGCATTTACTCACAAGTTTGCAAACCATATGAGTGGCCCTATGGAAAAGGTGACTCGGAGAGTGAACAAACGATGGGCTGGTGAACCTCGTTCCTTAGTCCACTGTTTTGTATGCATTGCTAAGTGTTGATTCAAGATTATGCAGAAGACCACTCCGATCTCGGCGCTGCATTGAATGGATTCAGTTTAAACGAATCAGATCAATTGGCCACTGCCATTGAGAAGGCAGGGCAGGCTGTAGATGCTACCTACATTTCAACAACCAAGCTGGTGAGTTCTTTGTTGTTTATTTCCATTCGCCGACAAACGGGGAACCGGTTTGATCATTTGATATTACATAGCTACAAGAACTAGAGCAAAATTGGGCAGAACCCTTGCATGAATACTCTCAATTTGCTTCCATCATCAAGAAACTTCTTGCCTACCGTCACCAGAAACATGTGCAATTTGAAATGACACAAGACACCCTAAGTAACAAGCGAGAGCAATTGGAGGAGTTTGAGAAGAGTGAGAGAGAGGCGCATCGTTTGGAGCAGGCGCTTGGTCGTGGCAGAGCGATTACGAGTCTATCGCCTAGTCCAGTGAATGAACAAGAAGCAGATGCTGCGGGTGAAAAGGAGAATAGCCCCGTAGTAGTGAATGCAGAGCCGATAGAGGGACAGGAAATACCTGGCTCTCCGCCTGCAATGACAGCCTCTTCATCTTATCTCCCTCCGCATCCAGGACCTAATCCAGTCAAGCGCAGAACCCGGGCTCCAGGCATGGGCCTCCTCAACGCTCTGAGCTACACCCTCCATGGTATGATGGACGTCGACCCCGAGACGGCAAGGCGGAACGGTATTACCAAGACCCGCGAGTCCATCTCTCAGTTGGAAGATGCTCTCCATCTAGTCGCACAAGACCTCAAGTATTCATGTTCAACTATTCAAGCTGATTTAGATCGATTCCAGAGACAGAAAGTAGCTGATTTCCGCGAGATGTGTATTGGGATGGCAAGGAGTCATCGGGATTGGTGTAAAAAGGTACTTTCGTTTCGGTTTGGTTTTTGAGCCTTTCCCTGGGGTAGTTGTTGATGTTGTTGGCGTTTTTGAAGTGCCTCTATCATTTTTATCAAGATGGGGCTCGCTGACACTAACATTGACAGAATTTGGAGGCATGGGAAGAAGCGAAGAAGGAGATTGAGCAAGTGCCTGATCACCCCAACAGAATACCACCTTCAAAGGATTCTCAGGGAAACGGAAATGACGCGAGGAAAGCCAGTGGTAGTAGTTTACGGAGGGACTCTACCGCCACCGTCAACGGACGATGAATCAACTCTTTCACTACCCCTCCTCCTGTCATTTTCCTTCTTTGTTTATTCATACCGGGTAGTGTATTGTTGTCAAGAACCTATAGATTAAGGAAAGAAAGGGGGGAGAAGGACGTGTATGTGTGAATGTGACAAAATGGTGATATTAATTCCCCGTCCTCTCTCCCCCCCCCCAATTTTTCGACGTGATCTTGATGTTGGACTGATTTTATTCCGTTTTTTTCTCATTCCCTCTTTTTGTAGCTGGGATCGGATCTCCTGTATATTTAAACACGAATCACGATTGTGAAGTCATGGATACTCATTATGATGCACTGGGTGATACTCGTGTGGTGCTCTGCCTCTAGCACTTTTCTCATGTGTCATTAGTGTTCCTGGTACCTCGCTACCGCCGCTTCTATTCTTTTTCCCCTTCCTTCCGTTTCTTTCCTCCTGTTGGATGCTAGACCTTCCTTGTATGTTTATCGGTTGGAGCATCTTGGTTCAGAAACCTAGATGAGTTTGGATGCTGTTAGCGACCATTTAAATACTTAATTCGGAATCAGCTCAGGTTGTTCTTATACTATACTCAGAAAAAAGTTACCACCACCTGTGAAATTTCGCTAGTGACAGGTGCAGGTACCGGCAATCTGGTCATAAATCTACTGATCATTGATCATACTGTACACTGTTGAACTGCGAAGCTAGTGCCAAACTAAGGTAACCGTAGCCAGTTGGGTGTCTCATGATTGTGTTTTTGACACAAATGTCTCAAGCACCGGAGACCTCAGACCCGTCAGCCAATGTCAATACCAATATCGATGAAGAACCATGGACAAAAGAACAAATTGTCTTGATCCTTTGTGGATTGGTAGCATCAGGGAAGGTACTCCATGTCCTCCACATATTATTTCTACCTAGTACCTTTCCTTTTCATATCGAATTGGGCCCTAAAACTCACTACATCCATTTACCAGTCGACGTTTGCCTTACAACTACAACAACATTATTCCCAGTTCTTGAGATGCAATCAAGATGACCTTGGTAACAGACACCGCGTCGAGCAGCATGCCAGGGAGGCCCTGTTAAATGGCATGTCTGTATGCATTGACCGCACCAATTTCAATCCCTTGTGAGTTACGATGACTCAGTCACCCCCAGCCAATATCACACGACAATAACGCTATCACCTCCCATCTTGGAAACTTCAAAGGAACCGAAATGGGAGGAAGGCAGCCAATCCCTGAGTGAAATCACACCAGTGATCCATTTTTGACATGATATTTGCCTCTTCCAATGCAGACAGCGTTCTTACTGGATCGAGATTGCTCGCGAGTTTCCCGGAACTCTGATTTGGGTCATTGTATTTGATACTCCATTCGAGGCCAGTGATAAGTTTAGATTCTGAAGATACGGATTGATCCTTAATCAGTAGCCCCACAGACCTGCGTTGCCCGCCTTCATGAACGTAAGGATTCCGCACACTCTAACTTCTTTTGAGTTCTCATGTCTTGTCCTTACCTATTCCTGACTGCGCAACAATCTCCTTCACAGGCACGTCTCATCCAACCATTAAGACCGCCGAGCAGGGTTTGTTCGTACTTTCACGTTTTGCATCAGATTTTGTGTATCCACAACAAGACGAAGGGTTTCACCGTATCATCTATTTGCCGCCGTCTGACCAACGGCCAATTTATTCGCGCTCTAACGTTTCCACTATACTCAAGCGTGTATGGGGTTCCGTTCCTATCACGCCTTTGGATTCTGCTCGGTACCTATCATGGCCAAATCACAATCTCCACTGGGTCAATTGGAGAAACAGAAGAGAGGATCGCAAAAACAGTCCTCATTACCGGCATTACGACGCTTGCAGGTCTACAAATCTGCAGAACATACCCCGCGGACCGCCACCAACACAGAGTCATGAAAAGTTTATCGATGCCGATCATATGGAATGCAGCAAAGGCAGTGACAAATGACTGCCGGAAACGGGACACAATGAAACCGTATATAGGTCCAGTTAACCATTTAAAACATTTCGTTGTTTGACCAATCCATGTTATTTTACCTCAATCAATATAATCGATACGTGATTTGGGACTGCGCATTGTGTTGGCAAGGCATCTCTTCTTTACATCACTTTGTCCCTGATACCAGTCATAATTTACGCAGAAACGCTGTATTGACAGGTGTGATCTCCACTGGCCAAAGACAATAAGCGAGTCTTCCCACTCTTTGAAGGCATCTCTTCTCCTGATGGTTAGATGTGAGGCGCAAAGAAACGGCATTGGGAAATGGACCCTGTATTCTGATCTATTCTTCTGATTTTCCTGTTTTTTCTGACTCCAGCGACTCTTTCATTCGCTGTCCTAGTATTTTTGCGCCCACCTGCGTGAATTCTTCAGTTTCATTTGACCTGTTCAGTACATGTCTGAACCCACATTTCGGATATGCACAGCAGCACGTTCGACACCGAATTCTTTACTCCGCTTGTACTGCTCAAGGGCCTCCTCTAGCCTCCCAGCTGCAAAAAGTCATTGTCAGGTGACTCTACTTGAATATCTTTCTATGACCTACTCGCTTCAAGAACGGCAGCATAATTGAATGCGATCTCAGGATCCTCCGGAGCCAAGGACGATGCAATTCTGTTACATTGTTAGTGGTGTAGTGTATCTCAAGAATGCGAACATACTGTAGGTGATGTAACGCAAGATCAGGTCGCGACACTGATATGAAGTCAGTCACCTTAGACAAACTTGAACTATATTTTCCGCGTGCCTGGTGATATGATATATGCGCTGGCAAGGTCTAAAAGGTGTGAAAGTGTGATCCTTTTCAATGAAAAGGCTACATACTGGTATGTGCGTCGGGACTAGAAGGCTGCAATGCTATTGACTCTTTCCATGCAGCAATAGCATCATCATACTCCTCTAAATCATTCAGATAGGTCCCCGGAAGGAGATATAGGACACTTACTGAGGTGATAATGAGTTACACCCAAGTTAAAGAGAGAGCTAGCATTGCGTTTAATTTCCACGCTCCGTTTGTATAGCTCCTTGGCAGCCTGAACATCGCCTTCCTCTAATTTTGTTGTGCCTTGTTCGAGACAGCTTAGTGCTTCTAGTTCTGCAGGATCTGTTGGTGTCGAATGGGGTGTGACAGAAGTTGCCCAGCCTTAGACAGAGGGTCAGATAAGGTATAACACGCATGTTCGGAAAATGTGAATTTACGGCGTGATACACTTGTGCACATCATATCCAGTGTTTTGGTGCTTGTATGCGCCTTTTGCCCGCAACTCAAAAGGGTTCCGATAGACCTTTGACATATTGGATAGCGTTTGACAGGATAAATGCTCAATCGCGCATTAACCTGGGAATATCTGAGGAAAGTCCGTGTGGAGAACGCGAAGGACATGCCAATTGTTGAGGTCAAAAAAGTATTGCGACAAAGTGAGGAGTACGGCATAGTATCACGTGATGCCGAGCTGCCGTGGTCGTCTAAATTTTGACAAACCCAAGCTTCACTGACTGACAACTATTTGACTTGTTCATTCTTCCCTTCCTACCCTTGTCATGTCCCAGTCCGACTCCTCCACCCCGCCAAGTCCGACTGAGTTCCTCAAAAGTGCTACCTTCTCTCGTACTGAAGGACCTGCGGTCTCACCCGAGAATGCTGTGACCGCCTCTGACTTGCTTATGGCTACCTATGACCCAGCACGGTTGCATCCTCTCGCACAAATTGGAGATAAATTAGATTACCTACTTCTTGATGATGACAAGACAAGTGACCTGCCGGGCGCCAGTACGGCAATTCCCTCGAGGGGGTGGAGTGATGACCTTTGTTATGGCACCGGCACAATGTATCTGAGTGGTGAGTGGATCTCTTTCAAATTACTACATTCGACGATATGTTTTCGCTTCCCGCCTTCTTTGCTCCCTTGACATCTCTCACCTTATCTCACAATTTCCGGGGACGTCCCATCTTTAGTCTTTCTTATTGTTCTTTTATGTCACATGTTCACCCTGGTTTCAAGGTTTAGCACTTGGCGGCAGTTGGGGACTGCGTGAAGGCGCTCGAAGGCCTCTTGCGGTATCAAATACAAGGTTACGGATAAATAGCATACTCAACTCGGTCACAAGGAGAGGCACCTTTATTGGCAACTCGGCAGGTGTTCTAGGTTTGTCTACATCTCTCTCTTGGATTCAATTTATCCAACATATCGGATATAGCCCTTGTGTATAACGGGATAAATTCTTCAATTGACTCAATGCGGGGGAAGCATGACACGCTGGGAAGTATGACTGCCGGTGCATTGACAGGAGCTTTGTACAAATCTACAGGTGTGCCCACAAATCGGCTGTTCTGGCATGTAGCTAACTATTATGTCTACAGCCGGAGTTAAACCAGCAGTTGTGGCTGCTACTTTAGTATCCGGTATGGCAGGTGTCTGGAGTCTTGTGAAGAAAAGTATTTGATCCTTACATATGTAATCTACACTTTGATTATAATTTACCCCCATTCTTCGGAAGCGGTGACTTGCGAACCTGTGAGCAACTTTTAGAAAGTTTACATTGGAAAAGCTGATGTCTGTACGGTTGGAGAAACCGGAGACCACCCGTTTGGCGTGCAGATTGACCCCTGATTTGGGTTTGGTGATCTAACATACTTCCAGAACCTTAGATGATGATATTTGCCGTATCCATTCCGCTGTCGTGGATTTGGATTCCACCCCTTGTACCAGGACGTTATAAATGATCGCGAGTCCAAGTTGTTATTCTTCGTGTATGATTTACTTTTTTGACTTGTCGCAGAGTAGCTGAAAGTGCTTCAGCCACCTTATGGCGTTGACAATCGTCTACCTCCATAATATTCAACCCATCGCGGATGCTCCATATAGACGAGGGGCTGATCTCATAGAAGCATCTCTGAAATTTTCTATCATTCCCAAGATCAAACCAAACTCTGTGGCGTTCACAAGATCCTTGCGACCTTGGCAATATTCCCTCTATAAGCTCAAGGTCAAGAATAATATACCAATATTACATGAACCTAACGACCGTTTTCCTTTCAAACAGCTTACATTCTACTCTGTTTCAACCAGTCGAATCAAAAATTCTCGTCATGCGCCATACCCGAGTCTTGCACTCGTTATCGTTCGTCGATATACTAGTATTCATGCCAACCGAAACCGACGGTGTATGAAGGCTATCTATTTCTCTGTGTCTAGCAGTGGACAGTCTTCGCATTCGTCGCCACAAGCTTCTTGCAGATCACTGATATTCTCTTCCAACAATCCGACTCCAAGTCTCAGTCCTCCTTCTAGTCATAACTCTTTTCAAGACAGCCCTCCCGTAGCTGCTCGCTCTATACGACGCCCTCCACGCATCCAGGTATCCTCTTTGCTCGCAGACCCGCATACAAGGTGAATATCCCGGACACCGCCTTACCCTGTAACTCTGATTGCTAGGTCGGAAGGTCTTACCACCTTGAAGTGATCCAGCACCCTGTCTCTACTGCAGCTTTTGGAGCTGCAAATCTGTCGCGACTACCTTTGTCACCACCACTCGTTGTACAGTTAACCATCCGGGACCCATCTGGGAACCCAATAGTTCCGTATGTGCTGAAATTTTTCAAAAGCTAGTTTGATAGAATTAATCAGAGTTGGAATGACATCAGACAGGCGGAACTCCCTTTCCTTCTTGCCCATTTGTCACTATATTCAAGCGACGGAACTTCCCTTGATATGGGCTCTTCAATTGGCAGGGACCATACACCACCAATTCTGTATGGAAACTTAGTTTCCACTATAGATCAACTTGAGGACCTACAAGGAAATATGGGTCTGTTCTTCCTTTTCCCAGATGTCAGCATCCGCTGGTGTGGACAGTATCAACTCGGCATACATTTGCTAAGAATCTACAGGCAGGTCACCTTTATTGGCAATCTTCCCTGGGGTACTAGGTCGCCGTTCTAATCGGATTCATATGCCAGTCCAGACTCACTAGGGAGTGTGAGTATTACTGAACGAGGTACCACGCTAGCTAGGGCCCGTACCCACGTTTTCAACGTTGTAGAGCAAGAAAACTACACGGCGGCACGTGAGTGGAATGGGTTGGTTGGAAGGTGACAAGCTGACCTGCTGACACTTCCCAAGCTCAAACGCGACTGACGCAGTGCTTCATTCGACAAGGCGCAAGAATGTTTACGTACATGTCCCGTCCTTAATTTTTCTCTTCCGGATGCATACAAGGCCATATTATTATAGTTCAGTGGTTGAATTCGTAAAGTTAGTGTGCTGTATATACTCGCTATTGCCGTTTGTTCTTTGTTGTCCGGACTTGGATTAGGTTACATTTATTTGTGATATTGATTGGTATGTATTTCTGCTGGGTTGCTCGGTTCCTTGTAATGGAGTGTGGGAATACAGGTGTATTAGTCATGGTCGGCGTGGATCGGGCCGATAGGGCCACAACACGCGATGTTGAATGTCATTTACTCCTTGTAGTATGAGATAGCCTTGTACAGTCCAATACTAGTATCTAGAAGAAGGAATGGTCGAATTTTCCTAGAAGCAGTGGCGCATCATATGAAAACTACATGTTTATTCCCACCCGTGTAGGTCAGTCTTAACCATTAAGTGTGTATGTCAAAGGATGCAGATACAGAACAAACGAGCTTACCCTGTCTCATTTATATTCATTGTTCAGCAACGAGTTAGGCCATCGCTATTGATTTTTGCCGAGGATCATCACCCGCGGACGAAGAGTTGAAAGGTTGGCCGACAGAGACCGAAAAAAGTAGGTTGTCAATGTTGTACCACCCCTAGACTATCGATGGCGCAATAAGACCACGGAAACTGTGCTTGACTCGGTGGTCCTGGTCCCAGCATACTACAGCGCAGTATAACATAGAAATAAATTTGGATGTTGAATATAGCTATGCGTTAAGCAGCGTCATCTGCAGACTTGCGGGTATGCACCAATGGCAGCCGCTGCGGAGGCAACGGATAAGCTTGTACAAATAAAGACTCGATTCCCTCTCTCTGGGTCAAAGTCTCGTACCACAGCCCTCCCCTGCTCCTCGTGCTTTCCTTCTCTTCATCTCTTCACCATTAGATCACCTATCATGAGTGCAAACGACTACTACAAACAGGAGCAATATGGTGCCCCTCAAGGAGGTTACTATCCACCACAAGGTGAGTAAGACAATCCACTTCTGTCACTACACCCTCCTATACCCAAACTTTCTTTTCAATCTTCGATACTTTGGAGAATAATTTTGCCTTGGACACTGGTTGGAATGGAATACAACCATTTTTTTTTTACACTTCTCGGAAGTAGTGTGACATAACGGGTTAGTTGACATTGTTGTTTTCTAGGTCCTCCACCAGGACAGGGGGGATACTATCCCCAAGTAAGTCCCGTCATTGCAAAAAGTTCTGGCCCAGTCAAGCTAACTATCTTGATTTCAGCAACCCCAGCAGGCGTATCAAGGCTACGGTGGACCTCACCAAGGTCCCCCTCAGGGGTATGGTGGACCAGGTTATCAACCACAACCTGCACCTCAGACAGTGTACATGTATGCATTTTCCTTTCCACTCCTCATAGATTCTATTCATTTGTACTGACTTGAACATTTATCATTATGTTAGTCAACAGCAGCAGCCTCAAAGCAGTGGTGCATCAACAGGTTGTATGGCTTGTTTAGCTGGACTGTGTCTCTGCTGCTGCGCGGAAGGTGCGTCATTTTTGCTATGAAGGTTCACTGGTAACTACTCACCAAATGACATCTCATTCTTAACAGAAATCTGTGACTGCATATTTTAATCTTAGCGAACCATCGTTTTACTTAACTACACATTTGTTACTTGAGATTTATATATCATATCAAGCTGACAGTTACATCTTCTCATCAATTTCATGTATTCCATTCTATACGCCATGACTCCATGACAGCCTTGGCAATATGCTTGTTTAATACGGAAAACTGAAGGAAGTCTAGAGAATCTATCCGAGTAATGACTCCCATGCAGATTCATTGAACTAGATATATCGAAGTGTGTGATCAAATACATCCAACATGCACGCTCGGCATCATACTCGACTATTGTACATATCATCTCCCCATAATACCCGATGAGCTTCCCAGATCCAAGAGAGAAGTTGACGTAGACGATGATAATGAGGAAGGGAGAACCACGCCATTTGTCTGAGTATGTCCGTACGAACCTCCTCCACCTGACATACCAACAATAGTCTTCTGCATATCCGCCCATTCCGATTCTCGTGGTATGGCCATATCACCAATATCATAAACGTACAGTCGTCCATCACTACCTCCCATTGCTACTCTTCTCCCTTCCTTATGATCCCATTGCAACTTGTTGAGCGCACGGCCAGACCCCACAGTTGTTTGTACTGCCGGCACCTCCGTGTCTGTGTTCAGGTTCCACACATCGAACTTGCCTGAACCATCCACCATACCGAACAAGGCAGGATGTGCCGGGTGCCACTTGACGTCATAGACATAATCATCCGCTTCGTCGAAACTGTAGATGGGTGCAATACCCACACTACTTCCCAGACCTCCAGTACCTGAGCCGACCTTACCACCATGAGTGACAGCAGCCGCAGCCGCAGCCGCAGAAGCACCGAGGGAACGTGCACGCCACAGTTTTACAGTCCAATCAACAGAGCACGTCAAGAAGAGGTCACTGAAATCGACAGGACCCACAATGGGGTGGAAATGCACTCCTGTGACAGGCCCTGCATGTCCCCGATAGACTTCGTGCTGATTAAGGCCAGCTTTTGCACCCGCACGATCGTAGCGGTTGGCTTGATAGACGTGGCCTTCCTCAGTTCCCACCCAGAAAGTGGTTGTCTCTGATGCTGGGAAATCGAGGCAAGTAATAGCAACCTCAGCAGTTTTGCTATGTCCGCCATGTACAAGTTCCAGTGTTTCCTGTACAGGAAGGGGAAACATATAGTTTAACTTGCTTGAATACAAATTCTTACATACCTGGGGTTGTGCAAGCATGTCTACAAGCCAACTACAGACTGTACCGTCGGAGCTACTAGTGATTAGGTTGTGCGCATTTTGTGTGCCGACGATTTGTATCGCATATACTGGATGTGTATGGCCGGCGGCTGATAGAGGTGTTTTGAGGACAGGAAGGTGCCTTGACCTAGTGTCCCATAGCAATATTTGGCCTGAGTACGTGCCGCCAAACACGAGATTTGAGTGGAAGGGGGAGAAGGCTACAGACAATACATCTGACTGAGTGTACAATGATATCATTGATAAGCAGAGGTATCTGGCGGAATGAGAAGAGACAATACTTGTGAATGGAAGACGAACTCTGGTCGTTCAAGTAAATGGAGGTTCCATACAGCAACGATCCCATCAGGCTCGTTTAATGCAGCAGGATTTTTATTATAAGAAGCAACACTGAGCTCAGGGAACTGTAGGGAACAACTCAGCAAACTTAAGAAGGCAGATAAGGCAATACATACTTTAGGTGACCAATCTACGTCAGTAATTGATCTATTCTTCCCATACCGCTCATCATGGAATTCGCAAACGCGTTTTACACGTTTTCCCTCTGAGTCATCTCTAACGAACATTATTAGTATAAGGCATGCGTGTTAACCAGTGGTCTCACCCCCCTGACTCTGTTCCAACTGTATAGTCACGAATGTAGTCGTAGTTGTCATTAAGCGCACGTTGAACGATTTTTGATGACATCTCAACAAATTCAAGGAACTCTGGCGCTGACAATATACTAGCTCGCTCTTCTTCTGTGAGTTCTGTAGAAAATTTTATGTGCTATGGTCATTAGTCAACTCTCAAGAAGTTTACCTCGTATTTCTTGCTCAATCTCTTGTTCTAGCTTTATACTCTCTTGTTCTAGCTCCTTCTCTCGCGCAAGTTGTTCCGCTTCTACGTCAACAACCTCTTTTGACAATCGTTGCTTGACATCCTTCGCATCTTCTTCTCTTCTCCAAGTTGGCTCCGTCTCTACTTCTGTAGTTTGTACCTCCTTGTTATAAATCACGCGTTCCTACTGTCGAATAAGCAGGGGCATGTGAAGGTGCAACGCGTAACAGACCTTCTGGGGTAGCACGAAGAGCTCCTGCTCAACGTCAATCAGGTCAGCATAGAACCTGGGTGTGATTGCCCTAACAGAACCAAATTGAGGGATATGTAGTGTATCAGTTATTGGACGAACCGGTCGATGACATGATCAGTTGAAGAGTTGATAGTGAAGACTTGAGTACTGTTTGAGTTATAGCGATCTGAGCCAACATCACTTTGTCGGCTCACACGACCAGAAGTGGATAAGGATAGCGAGGACGGTCCAGGTAGTGATACAGTATGCCCAATAGAAGGAGTTCCAGGGGTAGAAGTAATGGGTGTATGGTCAACACTAGCCGGACTTGATCTTAATTCTGGACCAAGAAGATCATTGACAATCCATTCAACATCGAGACGCTTAGCTTTAGATGGAGTCGCAGCCTGAACCGGCAGTTAGCAGGTAGTAATTGAAGTCAGACAAGCACCTCTGCTGCTCTCCGTTCAGTTTCAGCCCTCTGGCGCTCAGCGCGCGCCTTCCTAAGTTCTTCGAGTTTCGCGCGTTTTGCCTCAATTTCTGCTCGCCTTCGTTCGGACATTGGGGAATAGATTGTTGTGACGGTGACCCTTTCGTTATGTCACTCATCAGCCCCTCATCACATCCAAAGGGACCAGCCAAGCTTGGCCCCCGCCGCAATGAGAGCAATGTCATTTACGCGAACCCACTTCCCTTGCTTTTTGAAACCCCCCAATACAAGACCACCAATTTCAACAGTCCCGGTCTCGGTCTCTCCATTAATTTTGTGAATCCACATTGCGAGGGTGTGCTTGACAGCCTAACTCGATCTATTTGGGTCACAGATTCGCAACATTCTCTGATTCTTTGGCGCCGTGGTTTTTTTGGAAAGGGACTTCTATCTAGAAGTGAACCCAGTTGGCTTTCTCGACAAAGAAATACGACTGTAGGAAAACGTTGGTAAACACTGCCCAGCTCATACTATCGCACCTGACTACATCAATGATGCAGGACTCACTTCTGAAGAATTGACGGCGCGCAGACGGGCTGAACGAAAACAATTCAAAATTGATAGGGCGCGAGCTATTGCTGCTATTGCGGAAGAGGCTGAAGCCCTATTTGCAAGTGAAGGTCGCATTATTATCCCAGCACTGTCGGGTCCTGCCATTCCATCTGCTGCAACGTGGCGTTCCGATCAATCCATGGGTATTAACGAAGAGATGAATGAAGTCTCTATTCCACTTTACAAGGATGATGAGCCGCAAGTCAATGCTGAACATCTACAATTAACTCTACAAGAAGCATTCTTTTTGTCATGGAATCTAGATTGTCTGAGTATCTTGGATCCACAAACGGTAAATTCGTGATTTGTGTATGTTAAATGTTAACTGAATTTGCGTAGAAAAGTAGTCTAACCCTGCAACAGACCTGGTTGGCTTTCCAACGGGTGCATTGTCCACCTGGCCTATCAGTAGTTTCCTTTGACAATCCTTTCTTGGTATATTTCTCTGTATATAATCATTATCGATCACTTGGTTGGGTTGTCAAGGGAGGCGTCAAATTTTGTGTGGACTATCTGTTATATAAACGCGGTCCCGTCTTTGCACATGCGGAGTGAGATTCTTGTTTTAATCTTTATGCATGCTTGGTGTTGAATGTTTCGTAGATTCGCTATCATAATCTGTCCCATTTATGAAGACCCAGATGACCAAGCTTGTTCTCCATTTACACTTCAAAATACTGAGCCGCTCACATGGTCTTGGCTGAGTACGATAAACCGAGTCAATTCGCAAGTGCAGAAGGTACAACATTCCTCCCACGAGTGTGACCTGAGACTTACCTCTGGTATAGACACTTATTCTTACCTATGTAACCATTCCTGCGCGTTCGCGTGTTTCTTTGGATTTGCTTGAGTCCCCCAGGTGTCTGGCACATTATTCTGTGCGGGAGGTTATTCTACGTCGGTTTATCCCTGCTCGTATGCGTGATTAAGAGTTTAGATGGGAGTACATAATAGCAGTTAGTTACTCCTATCGCAGCTTAACTGTTGACCGTCTAAATCAGATTGCTGCCATATGTACGACCGTAATCACTGCATAATAATTGGCCTGTGGAATTTCCCGGTTCAACCCGTCTAGTAGGTCACGCGTGACGGGTCACTCCGTTCTCGTTCTTCCAAAATCCTTCAACTAAAATGTTCTCGAGGCTATCTGCGGGAGCCTTTAGAAAAGCAGCCAGCCAAGGGACTTCTCGTTCTGCCTTTCGATTCTCTCGGCCGGGACTTTTCTCGGTGATTTTGTTGCCTTTTTTTAACGCAGTGTTCACTGCATTCTAACACTTGTTGGTCACGGGAATTGTATATAGGTCCGCAACGCTTCTTCTAATGCCTCTTCCTCCACGAACTTCGAGGTGTGTGATAGTTGGATGTAAACTGTCATAATGTCTTAATCTGTCGGTAGTCGTTCGCAAACTCCCGTGCAACACTTGCGTCCCTCTCAATCCTTACAGCAGGTTCAATAGCCTGGTACACACACCTCTATGGCACGCTTCCATTCATTGGTGAAGTCCATGCCAGCGGTCTATCTGATGAGGGGTTACATCCCACTGCATTTCCTTGGTCGCATAAAGGCTGGTTTGACTCCTTTGATCACGCCAGGTAATTCTGCCATATATATAAATGTGTGTCGAGAATGGTTTTTAATAGTTCCATCCGATTTGCAAACCAGTATTCGTAGAGGGTATCAAGTATATCGTGAAGTCTGTGCGGCATGCCATTCGTTGGACCGTATTGCCTGGCGCAACTTGGTTGGTGTTTCGCATACTGCAGATGAAGTGCGAGCTATGGCGGAGGAAGTTGAGTATACGGATGGACCGAACGATCAGGGAGAAATGTTTCAGCGACCTGGAAAATTGGCAGATTACATGCCAGCTCCCTACCCTAACGAAGAGGCAGCCCGTGCCAGCAATGCTGGTGCTTTACCCCCAGATTTGAGTTTGATCGTTAAGGCCCGTCATGGTGGTGCTGTGAGTACTAGTATGAGACCTAAGGATCCAGGCTTATTCCATGCATTAGGACTACATCTTCTCTCTGTTAACCGGATATATAGATCCTCCTGCAGGTGTTGAGATTCGTGAGGGCATGAACTACAATCCCTACTTCCCTGGTGGTGCTATCTCTATGGCTCGTGTATTGTTTGACGGTCTTGTAGAATTTGACGACGGTGTGGCCAGCAATCTTGAAGTATTCCTCAGCTTGTTAACATAACTGTTCCAGGTACCCCTGCAACAACATCACAGATGGCTAAGGACGTTGTCACGTTCCTTAACTGGGCTGCAGAGCCAGAGCATGACGTTCGGAAACAATATGGGATTAAAGCTGTTATTTTATTTTCGACACTGACACTCCTTAGTCTATACGTTAAACGATTCAAGTGGACGGTAATCAAGAACAGGAAAATCTGTAAGTGGGATTTATGTAACTTTAGTGATACTACTCATAAGAGGCAGTGTACAAGCCGCCTGTGAATAAGGCACATTAGAAAACATTGCACTCTTTTGTACCGAGTTAGACAATTGAGTAATTCATTTCTAGTAGAGCTAGTGTTGTTGAGTGCTTGTGATGTTTGTGAATATTTGTGCCATGTGCGGATTAGGTGTCCATCATGGCTGTATGCTCATTACTGTGACTTTCCTACTCATTATACCCTCTCAATATTCCTCCCATTTCCGTCCTACTCGATGTCCTCTGATTCGTGGCCTCCAGCATTAAAGTCAGCACATTTCTCCGCATTTTTCATTCATCGTTTTCCTACCCGTGATCTGTATTATCCCACAGAGATTGGGTTGCAAAATGTCTCGGCCAAATGACAGATTCAAATAGGAGCGAAGCCCAAGCAGAGTTAAGACAGGTAATTGCTGACGCTTTCGCAGCCCAAACTCTTTGGACAACGGATTGGGCCGGGGTACAACTACAGAGGTCGGTTTCGGGAGTTATGGGACTCGACAATGGTAACATTGCCCATTTAGTTTATTGCCCAAGCCCACACCAGCTCTTAACCATCTCAAGCGTAAAACGTATGTAGAACTATCCGAGGAATTCTCTCAAGTACTCATTCTTTTGTGTAAAGCTTGGAGGGTACAGTGACAAATAAAAAGGCTAAGAAGACCCTTAAACAATCACAAGCGAATGCAAGTCAGCAGTACAGTAATTCAAGCACGAGCCATTCTTCTTCTGTGTTCGACCCAAACGACCAAGCAGCTTTAAATAGGCGTGCACAGCGATTTCAGCGTGAACATGAGTTGGAGAGAATCAAAGCGTTGAAGGCTTCTGGGGGTAGTGTGATCTTCAATGGGTCATCTACTTCATTAAAGGCAAACGCTCAGCACGGTCATTTGTTTGATAATGGGAAGGGCTTTTTGTCAAGGTCTGCGTCACCGTACGGAAGTGGAATGGTAGATGGTGCACCAGACGATCCAGAAGCTGATCCAGTAGGTCGGTTTCTTGCACTTTATATTATAATTTCTTACGGGGACTCTTTTTTTCCGCCATATTGCTCGAAATCGTATCAGAATGTTATCGATTGGGATCGACACACCATAGTTGGAACTTCCCAAGCGATATTCAAGGATTATCTCAGGCTAACAACAGTAGGCGAATCTCCTTCTACCGTTTCTAGCCCCTTCGTCTACCTTAATCATGTTGTTGATCATAGGAACCCAAACCAGAACAGATACGACCCTACTCAGTCCTTCAACAGACTTTGTTAGAGCTTAAAAAACGGTGGCGACAGAAGTGTTCTTATCAATGGATTTGTAGCCAGTTCAAGAGTTTGAGGCAAGACCTTACAGTGCGTGCTTAGACTGTGATTCGTCTTCCCAGATGACATCAGGCCTGCTTCTTTTAAAATTTTCTATCCTTGGTGGCGTCTGGTTTATCCACATGTGATGGTCAGATTCAACGCATCAAGAATGAATTCACCGCGCAAGTTTATGAAATACATGCACGCATGGCTCTCGAAAGTGTGCGGAATTTTCACCTCTCGTCGTTGCCTCCTTTTATTAATATTTTTGGGGTTCTTTTTTCCTTTTTCTTTTAGGGTGATATGGTAGAGTACACTTCATGTCAAGCAACACTCAAGACGCTTTATGATCTTGGAATACCTGGCAGAGTAGAAGAGTTTACTGCTTATCGAATTCTGATGCTTCTCCATGGACGGAATCGGAGCGGTGCGTCTGGTTGTCTCTTAATTCCAGAGTTAAGAATAATGTCGTTGTCAGAATTGAATCTCTTCGTAGGTCAACTAACACCCAGACAGAAAGCGGACGAAGCAGTGCAGCATGCACTCAACGTATCACGAGCCCTATCAATGGGAAATTATCATGCATTGTTTATTTTGTATGATACAGCGCCTAATATGGGTGGATACATCATGGACCACTTTATCGATCGAGAGAGGGTCAAGGCATTGATGGTGATTTCAAAAGCGTGCGTTCCTCATTACTCGGCTCCGACATGCATATATTTACATATCTTTTCGATAGTTACCGAACAATCTCACTTCCCTTCCTTCAGAATGAACTCATGTTTGCTTCACTGGACACTACACGAGTATTCCTGGTAGACCACGAAGCTGGATTTTTCACAGACCCACATAGTCCTGACAGTCAAAAGAACTGGGATTGCAGAGCGGCACATGTGAAGCTAAAGGAAGCATTCGAAACAAAGTATCGCAAGGTTGGCATTAAGGGTGCGATTTGAACAGAAATTAGTATAGCACACAACTGTGAGGTAGTTAGTGCGGGGGGATGTGCAATAAATAAGTCACGTGGTGAGGATTCGGGTTGAAGGGAGAATTGATCCGTTTGATCGAGGGGAAGGAAACGGAATTCCGCGACTCCGAAGTCGATATAACGAATTCGTCACTCTTGGAAACAGAGTGCGTCGTCCCAATCATGCGAGTTTCATCCGTCTCTACACATCTCATTGTTTCTTCTATTCGTAGTTTCATACGGAGATTTACCATGCTCTCCAGTAATAAGTTCCAGCAGGTTTGTTCCTGTCCTTCTCAGCACCCTCTCATCTCTCATTCCCATTCCCTGAGCGCAGGAGCCTCACAAGTAAGCACATTACCCCCTTTGGTACAACTCTAACGTGTAATTTTTCACTCATGCGATTCTAGACTGCTAGCGTGAGTCCAATCATTCTTATATGTGTTTTTTTTTTAACGTATGTCGTCCAGTATTCCAGGTCCAATCGAAGTTACCGATGAAGTTCTCTACGCCAATGCCCATCCATCCATGGCACATACCTCTCCAGAGTTTATCCCTGTATTCGGAGACTGCATACGCATGACGCGGTACGCACATTCTTATCATTCATCACCTTGATTCATCAACCTAATGTCAACTTTACAGTGATGTTTTGTTTACCAAAGATGCTCAGCCATTCATTATTAGTGGTAGCGGTACACTCGGCTGGGATCAGGTCGCAGCGAACCTCGTAGAGCCAAACGACAATGTGCTCGTTTTACATAGTGGATATTTTGGAGACAGCTTTGCAGAATGGTATGTCTTTTTCTTACTCTGCCATCCAACTAACAGTAGAAACTCCTAATGTACAGTCTTGAATCATATGGCGCAAATGTAACAGAACTTCAAGCATCACTTGGTCACGGAGTCTCACCATCGCAACTAGAAAGAGCTCTCAGAGAGAAGCAGTATAAGATGGTCACTCTCACACACGTGGATACATCCACTGGCGTCCTAAGCGATGCAAAAGCTCTCGCTGGCGTCGTGCACGATGTTTCTCCCGATGCACTGGTAAATCTTCCTTCTCTGCGTCCTACTATGATACCCTGTGTGCTTAGTGCATTACTACCGACAGGTTGTTGTGGATGCTGTTTGTTCTGTAGCAAGCGAAGAAATCCGAATGGATGACTGGGGTCTTGACGTTGTCCTGACTGCCAGTCAGAAAGGTTTGGGTACACCACCTGGTCTTTCGATCCTTGTCGCGTCCCAACGGGCACTCGGTGTATTCCGTAAGCGGATAGCGCCTGTTTCTTCATATTATGTTTCGTGGAAAAAGTGCGTGCATCGTCTCCAGTTGTTTTCTCCGGATAGTAACAAAAAAATGAACAAACGTGAATGTATTATCAGGTGGCTTCCGATAATGGAAGCTTACGAAGCCAACCGTCCAGCGTATTTTGCGACGCCACCCGTTAACCTCATCTATGCATATAATATCTCGTTGAAACAGATTGTTCGCTCACCAGCTCTGCCACTTACTGAACGCTTCAAACGACACAATCAGGCGAGCCAGACTGTGAAAGATGCTTTGGAATGTTTGGGATTAGTACAAGTTGCCCAGTGTAAGGAAGAGCGGGCAAACGGAATGACGGCAGTGTACTTCCCTGAGGGTGTCACTGCTGCTGATCTGCTGCCGAGAATGGCAAGCAGAGGCGTCGTTATAGCTGGAGGGCTGCACAAAGATATCAAAGGTGTTTACTTTACGTGATTTATGGGTGAATCTTGCTAACGATTTTCCTGCAGATAAATACTTCCGCATAGGGTGTGTAAATCACGATTCTGATTATTTTCTAGAGTTCACTGAGAAAAACATACAGACATATGGGTGTCACTGCTGTTGATGAGAAGCGGGGAGATATTGAAAAGATCGTGAACTCACTGAGGGACAGCTTTGCTGATATCAAGGCCCAAAAAAACCATGTAAAACACTGATAGATGAAGCGTCAGAAGAGGTCGAGCTTTGCAACCACCACCACTCGCAATATACATCTGCATCAATTTAGCAATTTTCATGCAATATGCATAGATGATGTTCATATCAGTTCAGAACATTGGAAGTAATGCATCCACTTTGCTATCATTCAGCTAAGCAAGGTTTGCCCGCCGCGATCGGCTCCGCTACCTAAATGAATTTGCCAAGCTGGACAGTCCAAGTCCAATGTGATTCATAAACCAACTGTGTTGTAACTGCTTCAGGAAGCCTGCGTCTTGTTGAATCGCGAGTCTGTGGTAAAAAATTTGACGATGATACCGTACCAGGCCTTTATTTTCATGCCGATAAAATTCACCAATGAATCTAGACTGGTGATACATCATCCTGAAAAGACCTAGCCCTGGATATAGCAAGCCCCCTTTTGTCGCCAGCAAATTTGGGGAGGGCCGTACATCACTTAAAGAAAAAGCTTTATTCGCGGATATGACCTGAGAATGAGACAATGACTAATCTTGAAATTGCCCGAGGATCATATGAAGGGAAGATGTGGAGTACTTTACTCCTTCGTACGTGCTATTAATCTTCAGCGTGGTGCCACACTGACCTGTATTGGCAAACATCATTTGTCCCGTTATATTCTTATTGAGCTTTTGTATAAATGATACAGGTCGGCCGGATCTCGACTGTGTCGAATCTTCGCAGGCGAAGATTAATACGCTTTCATGGTACGGTACTTAGATTTAATGACCTGCTTTTGTCCAATCTCCCCTGATTTATATTTTTTTGGTCAGTTTGTATGTTACTAACTCACTGCAAGACCATGCATACTATCTCCAGAAATGCTTGACGGTCCTATATCATCATGTTTCTTTAGCTCTATTATCGGCTGTTCTCCACACTCCCCACACCGTACTTTTGGCTTCACTTCACACAGGTACCACGGATGGAAGGAAGACGAACAAAGTTCTCATCTAGGATCTATCCATGAGAACAGCGTTCTGCTTGATGGTCTGGCGTTGTGCTCTGAGCTTCTGTCTGCTCAGATACTTCCAAGCACATCGAGATAAGGAAGTTCAGAAGTTCCGGTAATTACTATATACCTATACCTTTGGTCTAAGCCTCTTTGCTTTGGTTGAACGGACTAGTGATTTTTCCCATCGAGGACTTGGTTGTTGAGTTTCTTATTGATGATAGTTGGAGTGAGAGAGAGGCTGGAACCTTCGATATGATTTCATTATGGTATTTATGTCATTGAAGTACTCAGGGAAATGTGAGAGTATAACGCGCTTGGACAGTATTTATTTTCCATTACACACGATTCTACATCTCGATAGTTATACATTGGATGATCACGATATAAACTCCTCGCTGTCGCTGATCCTTCAGGAATACATTGCTTTGTTCTCCCAAGTTCACAACTAGGTGAGTAATATTTTCACTACATAGGCATAGAGGACTCGGACTAATGCAGGTCATAGGATGACTACTGTCGCATTTACGCAGGTTGGTTCTCCATAAACCACTGGCATTTGAGCGTCTACTGTACTACTGTACTGATGGCATTCCTTGTCAGGCACAACACAAGTGAGTGCACTGCCACCATTACGTAATAAATTTCTTAAATAAACCTTTTGTTTGTAGGCTACTTGCGTGAGTCCAAAGTAAAGTACTAACAATTTTTGCTTGCCAAATCCCTATACAGCGTTCCAGGTCCTATAGAAATTTCAGATGAAGTCCTTTTTGCAAATGCTCAACCACCCGTGCCTCACACTTCTCCAGGGTTCATCGCCATCTTTCGAGAATGTATGCTCATGACTCGGTACAGTGCACAGATGCCGTCATTTGTTCTTCTTCTCTGACCTCCAAGCACAGCGAGCTTCTGTTCACCAAAGATGCTCAGCCATTCCTGATCAGTGGTAGTGGCACCCTTGGATGGGACCAGGTCGCTGCAAACCTTGTCGAACCAGGCGAGAGTGTCCTCCTGTTGGACTGTGGATACTTCGGAGATAGCTTTGCACAATGGTACGTCCAAATCCATCCTAGATTGAGTAGTCATATACATCTACTATACAGCTTGAGAACCTATGGAGGGAATGTTACAAAACTCAAGGCACCTCTCGGCTATGCTATCCTGCCATCGCAGCTGGAGAATGCTCTCAAGGAGAAAAAATACAAGATCGTCGCATTCACTCACATAGATTCATCAACTGGTGTATTAAGCGATGCTCAAGCCCTTGCTGCAGTTGTGCATCGCCTTGCACCAGAGACTTTAGTATATTCCTTACTTCACTTCCAGCCTATCCTTGTACTGAACCCCTTGATTCACCTAGGTTGTCATGGACGGCGTGTGCTCTGTCGCAAGTGAAGAAATCAAGATGGATGAGTGGGGGCTTGATGTAGTACTTACCGGGAGTCAGAAAGGAATTGGAATCCCACCAGGCCTTTCAATCCTAGTCGCATCCCGACGGACGATGGAGGTATTCCGCATGCGCAGGGCACCAGTTGGATCCTATTATGTTTCATGGAACAAGTGCGTCATCGTTGTTATCTCCCTCACATATCATATGGCATATAGGGATATCAGAAAGATGCGTCATTACTAACGGATAGGTATTCCTGATTACAGGTGGCTTCCGATTATGGAAGCCTATGAATCCAACCGTCCTGATTACTTCGCTACACCGCCTATCAACCTCATATATGCATACAACACCTCCCTGAAGCAGATTCTTTACTCTCCAACACTGTCACTTACTGAACGTTTCCAGCGCCACAAGCAGGCGAGCAAAGCCATAAGAGAAGCAGTGGAATCTTTGGGACTGAAAATGGTTGCACAACGTGAAGAAGAACGGGCAAATGGTCTAACAACAGTATACTTCCCTGATGGTATGAATGCTAGTGATCTGTTGCCGGGAATGGAGGCGAGAGGTGTTCTTATTGCTGGTGGCTTGCATGAAGAAATCAAAGGTGTGGATAACGATCTTGTCAAAGTCCGAAACTGATTACTTTGGTGCAATTTTTAGACAAGTATTTCCGCATCGGGTTCGTCATTGTCAGTCTCATCCCAACCGTTTCAACTGATTTTGGAAAAAAATCTAGGCACATGGGTGTCAGCGTTGTTGATGAGAGACGAAAGGATATACAGCTCATCATAGGCTTTCTCAAAGAAGTGTTTGCTGAGTTCAAAGCTCAGAAAGCGACATGATGATCATATCATCAACTCATTGCCCATGAAGTGTCGTTTGTCGTGAGACTTCTCGTTTCTTACAACTCTATGCTTGTTTGAACCTTCTATTATGTAGGTTTGTATCAGATGATTATCAGACTTGTTGTCTCTCGGCTTGATGTGTACTCAAAAACAAACCAAAAAAAAAGAGAACCCCCTTTCGTGACTACTGGTTTTATGTTACCGATGTTCTTTGGCATATAGTATTTGCTATGTTGATTATTTCGATGACGGTGGGTTAGCTTAAGATGATAAGAGCTCCATGACCGAGTAAATACTAACATAGTAGATATATTGAGGAAGAATGAAATATCCACATAATGATAACTCGTTTTTAATGCATTGAATGGCTATACCGTCATCGTGATCTCCCTGTGTTCGCCTTTGCCACCCATACCTTCATACCACTTTTTGCCAGATGTAGTAGGCGATATGTACCCAGCTCGAATTGTCCAATCACCAAACCGTTCTTCCTCATATCGCTCTAACGAATACTGCTTGATCATTGGCCTTAAAATAGCCAGAATCTCGGGCTCAGTTACCGTTTCTACATTTTTGAAAGGTCAAAATAACCAGGTGCGATTGAATGAGGGGGGATTCGAATATCCATTCTCAAGGAGACGCACCTCTGTATATCTTGTTTAGCCGTTGACCGTAGTACCCCCCTCCGAGTAGCATCGAATAAGAGCCAGGTGCTTTCCCGACGAATGCAACTTCAGCGAGATAGGGTCTAGCACACCCATTAGGGCAACCGGTCATGCGCATGACAATGGAGTCGTTTCTCAGCCCATGTTCTTCGCAGATCTTTTCCACTTTGTCAATGAGTAGGGGAAGATACTACGATTTATCGGTGTATCAGGAAATCTGAAAATCAAGCCTTTCGGAATATCATTTCGTACTTACACGCTCAGACTCCGCCATAGCCAACCCACACGTCGGGAAAGCAACACATGCCGAGCTTGATAGTCGCAGTCCAGAATACTCTAAGTTGTCAAGTTTATACTTGTTAAGTAACGCTTTGATTCGTGGCAAATCCTGCTCTGCAATATCAGACACCATCAAGTGCTGGTTGGTAGTTAGCCTAAAAGTGCCTTTATGCACTTTGGCAATCTCGCGCAGCCCAGATTTGAAGTCATGTCCTGGTTCATCCTGGATTCGCCCGTTTTCGATAAAGAGCATAAAGTGATGCTTCCCGTCTTCACTCTGGTGCCAACCAAAGTCGTCGATATTCCGGTCAAAAGTGTAGCTATGGGCAGGCTGTAAACTATACCCGAGGAGCTTCTCTACTTCGGCTTTATACGCGTCAAGCCCCATTCGGTCGATTGTGTATTTAAGACGAGCATTCTGGATAATACTAGGTGGTCAATAAATCTTGAAGAAGAAGATCTATTTACCTTGCGACTGAAAGAAATGTTCTATCAGCGATAAACAGGTTTTTGAACAAAGTAAATCCGTACTCAGTCCGGTTTCCGTTGTCTCTTTGTACGAGCATCACCTTCTCAGCAACAAACTTGCCTTGCTCAGGGGTGCAGAAACCAATAATATCTGCCGCTCGAGGGTATGTCTTCTTGTTTCCGTGGGTCACGCCCATTCCGCCCCCTACTGTCACATTGAAACCAGCAAGGTTACCATCATCCCCAACAATGGCAATGAATCCTAGGTCATTTGCAAATACATCCACATCATTTGTCGGGGGAACGGCGACAGCGATTTTAAACTAAACAGGGATGTCAGAAGCGCCTACCCAGAAAATTCGAGTGACGCACCTTTCGAGGGAGGTAGAATTCACCATAGAGTGGTTCGAAGTCTTGTACAGCATCCCCAGCAACTTTATGCTTATCCAACCAAATCTCATGGTATGCCGTTGTTCTAGGAATGAGGTGATTGCTAATTGCTTTGGCAAACTCATACACTTGTGCGTGCAGCTTAGACATGGTGGGTATGGAAGAACATATGACGTTCCTGACAAGTAATTGAGTAACTTTTTCGTTTCTTGTTCGCATGTCTATCTTACCGATTCACATCGCCACAAGCAGCGAGTGTGTCAAGGAGTACCCGATTAATATCTTGTATGGCGGGCTTAAGGTGCCTTTTAATCACACCGTGAAATTGGAAGGTCTGTCTGGTTGTGATTTTGAATGTTCCATTTCCATGTTCGTCAGCAATTTGATCCATCTTCAACCATTGATCAGATTTACAGACACCGCCAGGCATCCTCACGCGAATCATGAAGCTATATGCGGGTTCGACACCTTGAACCTGACGTTCGTCACGGATATCACGATCATCTTGCTGATAGATACCATGGAATTTGGTGAGTTGAGTGTCACTTGCCGCTAATGCACCAGTGGTCATATCCTGAAGCCCTTCCACGATGGTACCACGCAGGTAACCGGAAGCGGCCTTGATGTGTTCGTTGGTAATTGGTTCAGGCTCAGGCTCGGTCACCTCGATGGAATCGACACCGAGGGCTTTCCAAAGTGAAGCTTCCCATAATTTATAGCCTGTTTGATATCCATCAGCATCCTGGTCATCCCCGAGACCCAATGCAGCAAAGCGTTCCCCTCCTAGCTTTTCCAATCTGAAGTCAAGATCCTTCCCTGGCTTGTTGTAATAATGTGCATCCTCTGGCCGAGGCCAATAATGACTATCACCCATGCCAAAGACAGAGTACTTCAATTTCGCTAGTGGTTGGGTATCGTGTGCAGTGGCGGCATTCACTGCCTTAAAGAATTGACGCCCATTTTGCGGAGGCTCACCCTGACCAGCCGTCGATGTGACGAAGGCAACGTACTCCTCATTCACAAGACTATCCAGGCTGATCGAATCAAGTGTAGCAAGCATTGTGGTGAGTCCACGGAATGAAGCTCTGTTAGCGAGACGTTTTGCCACCTTTTCGGCATTGCCACCATCTGAAGCATACAAAACAAGCAAAGGAGGAGCATCCAAGGCTGTTAAGAGTTCACTATACGATTGTTCGGATCGTTTCTGGCGTGCCTCCTTGATATTTTCCCCTAGGCTGCTAACTAAATCTGTTGCGATTTCGGGTCTGGAACGGACAAGCTGAGATAAGTGGTTCTGCCTGTCGAGGAATAGTTTGAGCTCGTTCTTGACAGAGTCGGAATCGAGCGAAAACGGTTCCCCTCCGTCCAGCTCTTTACTGGGATCCCATCGGTAGAGGGGCCAGTAACCTGTATCAACAGCAAGTTTGGTCTCTTGGAGAACTTGGAGTGCAGGACAGTCTTCGCTTTGGTAAGGCAAGTATGCAAGCACAACACTAGGACCATTGTACCTATCCGCTTCTGTCATGGCTTGAAGGACCTGCGCATGTGAAGAAAATATGGCGACGCTGGCAACATAGACATTGCCATAGTTCATTGCATATAGGCCAATATCCTGTTTGCGACGATGGGGATCAGCAAGATTGCGTTTGGTGTAGGGTGTCGAGTCGATGATGAGGATATTAACGTTTAATCCAGAGGCGATGACGTGGTGTAGACCCGAAGCGCCGAGATCATAGGACCATGCATCTGAACCAATAATCCACCGAGAAACGGAAGGAAAATGGCCTCGCAGAGAGAGGATTCGAGATATGGACGCATGCCGTGAGTGGCCCGACTCGAGTCGCGAAACAATCTCACGACCGATTGTCCGACTCTTTGTGGGATCATCCTTTGATATAAGCCACTGGCTAAGTAGCCGATGAAAGTCAGCGTTCTGTTGTTCACCTTGCAGAAGCTCTTTCACTGCTTGTACGAGTTCGTGTCTCTGTTCTACTTGACCTCTAATGCGACCGAGAGCAAATTCCGGGCTTGTGGCAACTTCTCCTAGGGTGGCAATAAGCGAAGGAGAGTTCGATATCTCGAACCTATCACTGAATAGATGATCAAGCATCTTGGTGTAGGATGATTCATAATGGGGAATGCGAGGTGAGTCCAAATCAGATTCCAGAGCAGTACGTTGTTGCGTGAGTGACTTGGAGACCGACTGGAGGATTTCGGGGATTGTTAGACAAGGGTCAAGGATGGCACTTTGAACAATAGGACGAGATTTGGCATCTCGGTGTTGTAAAGCACTGACGACATCCAGATATAACGGAAGCCACTTTGTGTTCCATTTGTGTATGTGTTCGACGACAACTACCCGGTTTGTGCTTGAAGGTATCGCGGCGAGAAGTCGGGAAGGAAGTAGAGGATTTAGGAGAGATACTGTCACTATGGAAATATCACCTAAAACTTCTGCAGTGTGGTTCAATCGGCCAAGCACAACTATGACAGTGTGTGGGTGCGATGTTCCTTTATAGCTGAGGGCTCTTGATGGCCTGCGTGTGAGGGCCAACGTATCAAAAGAGACAAGTTCATAAGCTCTGAACGCGGTAGACAGTTCCGCGTCGTCTGCACGAGTAATGTGGTCTTCATATTTTGGATGATCAAGACGTCCGCTTGCATGTCCATTTATACGTCCATTGGAGTGTCCGTTGGAGTGTCCATTTACGTATTTGTTCATACGTCCATTCATATGTCCATTCGTACTCAATTTATCATGTCCGTTCTGATGAATCCCGTTTTTTTGACTGGTTGTGCATCCCTTTGGGGTAGCATGGTGCTCGGGGCTTAATAAAAACGACAGAATTTTGTCATCTTCTATTTGCTCAATGTCCTCAGAGCCGTCATAGGGATAGAACACATGAACAACGGCTTGGTGCCATAGTCTAGTTAGCCTTGATGCAAGTAGTGCATTATCATAAGCTTCTTGGGCGGATGTTGATAGGAGGAAATATGGGAAGGCCGAGCGAAGCGGAAGAACCTCGGAGAGATCTGTGGCGAGAGCAAGGTGAAGAAGTACAGGGCGACAAGATAATTCAGATGATTGTAATATGAGCCTCGTCACAAGCTGAGAGTTAACTGAGGCCGTGAGAGTGACGAGGCCAACGTTTGAATGCCGTATGATGGAGGGTCCACAGTCGGTATTGGAAGGTAAATCAAGTACCTTGGGCTGAGACTGAGACGAATTTGAGAGGGTCTGGAAAGTCTGGGAAAACGAAGAAAGAGTTGGTGAATATGGTTCGGAATTAATTAACACATCTGAAGCAAGATAGGCGATACGAGCGATAGCATTAACTATCGACATGGTCTGTTTCCTGGTTGGAGGTCAGTTTACAAGGATAGACCTGAAATATGGCAGAAACATACGACCGAGGAGGATGAGGGTCAAAAGAAGGGGATTAACAGTAGACATTGGAAATAGTCAGTATGAGGTAGAGATTGCCCAAGAGCACCTCATTCCTTTGTGATTGTTTTGAAATGTGCTAAATCTTATCAACTCGCCTACACTGCCACTGAGTAACATCACGGTAACTCCTCGGAATGTCACGCGTCATGACTCAACCCTTAGGTCAAGGCAGGCTTGCTGCGTGTTAGAGAACAATTGTATATTGAGGCAGGTTAAAATCGTGAAGAAAGAACTGAAAGAACAATCTGCTACTCATATGGCTACTACTCTGAGTCTCTGTTGGGGATCACTATTACAGGAGTTGTTGCGTACGCATGTTGCTGCATACTGTAAAAGAATCACATCTACTGACGCGGATTTTGGGCGCTTAGTGTTTGAAGCCATATATTACAGATGTCGGTACGGTATGCAGGTGTTTCAAGGGGTTGGTTGGTTGCAGGTTTGAGAGTGGTTAGGTGGGAAACAGGGAGAGGGTAATTGAAATGTAGGAGATTAGAGATGAATATTATGCTCGGGAGCATATGGATTAGTGCAGAAGAAGCAAGAAAAGTTGCCCACGTTTGAGATGGTTGTTTGCTGATAAGATTTGAGGTTGTTCCAGTGACCAAGTAAAAGGCACGCGAAGCGTCAAGTAGGCTTTAAGCTGCCAGGTTGGGGAAGAGTGGAGTTGTGTCAACAATGGCGATGAGAAAGGGAAGACTGCCGCAATGTTTGGAGGGCTATGTAGTCGCACGACACGAGACGTCATTGTTTAAATGAGGTTGGGTGGAAGAGCAGGGTCAGTCGGGGGAAAGGATGAAATAAATTGCGGGAGACAAGGGGGTGCCTTACACACGACTTGGCAGTGTGTGAGAGTATGCAAGAAGCGGAGGAGAGTGGTCACATGGAACCTCAAAACTGATGCACCAAATGGCAATTAGACGGCTATGAGAGCAACATTGGCCATGACTATTGGTTGCGCCTAGAATGAAGGCAGAAAATAAGAGCAGCGTGGAGAGTGCAGAACAGCAGCCTGAGAGTAGGGTAAAGATTTTTAGTGGGACTTGGGACTGACTCGGGTGACATACCGTATGGATTGATCAAAACGTGCTGCCGCTTCGGTTGCCTCGTGTGACGGAAGGGCTGGAAGGAGAAGGAGCTCGAGAGCGAGTACATATAGTATCGATGAGATTTTCTATCAGCTATCAGGGTGCTCAACGTCACACACTTGCCAAAAAAAAATAATCTTGGTCTCAACCTCCCAACATCCTCCTCTGATACCGATTATCTCAAAAATCTTGTACAGTTTTGAATTTCTCAACAACTCCATGTTCTTTTGCAGACTGTCATGTCAGGCGATCGTGTGTTTCGTGAGTCGTGTGCCCTACCAATGTCTTTCCTTCTTGAAAAAAAAAAAAAAACAAAACAAAAAAAAAAAAAAAAAAAAATTTGCAATTTCCGTGGGCTACATATCTAACGTTTCTTTCTTTCCAGTCCACCCAAAACAACCTCTCCCCACAATGTCCTTTTCTCGTCCCAATACCGTAGGCGTCGTAAATAATTTAAATCAGGACGACGACGACGACGACGACAACGACATTTGTCCCGTCTGCGATGGAGAATGCACTTGCAACAACAACAAGCCTCCCAGACCAATTGGTCCCATATCCATGAATGAATATGCTACCCAATATGCGCCATCAACATCAACACCTCATCACTACCCAACTACATCCTCCCATTCTTCTTCCAAACCTACCCTCAAGATCAAACTCACTGTCCCACAGAGTCTCCTAGCAAAAAGACGCGCTACACTCCTTTCCAGCTCCAGTACACCCTGTAGCACAGAGGGCGTCGATGATAATAATGATGATGACGACGACGACGACCAAGGAATAGCTTCTGCTTCAGTCTCCTCCGCTCCCCCAAAACAACCCGTCTCTTTGCCAAAACGAAGGGGTCGTCCTCCAAAAGTACCAGTTCGTTCTTTTGCAGCCAACCGACAAATGCAGCTTGTGCAATCAGATGCGCCTCTATCACCCCAGTCGAATCCTCCTCTCAAATGTAAAAATGTATTCCTTAAACAAAAAAGGGCACCACCAAGAGCAAGACTCACAAAAGACAAGCAGGCGGCAGCAGTTGCAGCCGCAGCCATCTCACAGAAAGCTGCTGCTGCTGCTAAGAAGCGGAAACGCACAGACCATGGTCAGGTATCCGACGCCACCGATGCCTATGATGATGATGACGATAATGATGACACCGCCTCGGGCAAATTTCCTACCTTTGTTTCTGCATCGGCCCTGTCATCTCTTTCATCGTCAGAATCGGATAGTTCACCTTCTGGCTTTGATACTGATTCCTCGATCGAGGCTGAGGAAGAGAAATTTATTCTCACTGAAGTCCGTGACAAGGCTCGCATTCGACGAGAGCTGCTTGGTGACGAAGGTCAAAAGAAAAGAGACTATTACAATAATTGGGTTATCAGGCCCCGCAAAAGAAGCGTCGGTCCCAGTGATGCTGAGATGGACATCGACTCGGAAGCAACAGAAGATGACGATGACGAACAAGATGATGATGACGATGATGACGATGACGATGAAGATGGCGAAGGGGAAGAGACAGATGGAAGATGTGTTGGTAGGGACTACATTGGGCTCGCTACTGGATGGTCAGACGATGATGAATCAAGCTTTGATGCCGATCTGTTCTTTGCAAATCTATCGGACACAGACTCGTGGTCTGGGTCTTCAACGCCCGACACAGGTGAAGTTGGCGATCACTCGGACATGGACTCTGCATCTCTTACAGAGACCACTGCCACAGACCTTCTGCCTCATCTTCGTCAGGGTATGGAAAACCTGCCCTTTGAGGTTACAGAAGGCTGGGATGGACAGATTGTGTTTACCAATGGTCTTGATGATGGCCGAGGAGTGTTAGATATTGACTTTGAGATTGACGCTGCTCAGTTCATGGCTGGTTCCAGCACTCCTCCGAGCCGTGCAGATAGTGATGTTGACATGTCAGCTACTGATGTGGAAGATGGCGGACATGAAGAAGATGCAGACGGAGGTGGGGGTGATACCACCGATGAGGAGCTTGTTGGAAAAGATTACCTTCCAAACGAACGTGCCATGAGGCTCTTCAGTCTCCCTTTCAATGTCTCTGCAATCAATCCCATGTCAACAGTCAGTCCTGTAGCTGGTCCTGCAATTCGGCATTGCTCGGAGTTTCGCCCCCTTGATAATCTCGGTTCCCCGAGGCCAGCGGACATCCTTGCAGGCAAAGTGTACTGGGATTCTGACGAGCCAGAGGACATGGACTATCTGAGTAGTAGCCAACAGAGTCGGTCAACTTCAAGAGGTACCGGCCCACGGCGAGGCTCTTTTGTACCTAATACAGGAACACGCAAAGCCATCATTGATGACACGCATAAGGAGGTGCCGTCTCCGCACCCTAATTTCCGGGGCAGACGTAAATCAGCTGGTCGTTCCTACAATGTGCGTTACTGTTTACTTGGCCACCATGCCGTCAAGTGACTGAGCTGATCCACCTGTAATTAGCCTGTCTCATACCTTCGTCAGCAGTTGCCCACCAGTACTCTCGAAGCCTTGTCGGATGTTGTATACAATTGTTCTTCTCCATTTGAATCATCGGATTCCCTTACTCATAGTACACCTTCTGCGAAACCCATCGATCTGAATGATGTTTTAGAAGCATCGTTTTTAGACCCTGACCCTACCGACCCACCTGGATCTTCAAGTGCAGCTAGTGATAGTGACTCACACGACAATGCCAAAACCCTCAACCGCTGGAATACCATCCCTGTCAGCGCATTCCGACAAACACGGGAAGTCTCTTCTAGCATGGACTACAGAAAAATGATGAAAGCTAGTCCAACGAGTACCATGTTGTGGCAAAACAAGAGCAATGCTGCTGCCGGGCCATCCTCCACAAGAAGCAGAAATAGATGCAACACCAACTTCATGAACATCTCTCCTATCATCCTTCCTCGGGACCGAGACGGTGACCGAACTCCTACCAATAGTCACACCCATGTCCATACACCGAACGGCCTCCACGACCTTCATCAGCACCAACCGTTTAAAAGCCGCAAGGAGCTTCGTCGGGAACGTAAGCTCAAGCGACAGAGCTTTGGTCCAGCCCATCACCCATACCACAATCATCAACCACAACATCAGCATCAGCACCATCAACATCGCCACTATCCCAATGCCAAAAGCCGCAGCTCGGCATCTCTACAAAGGACAAGCTTTCTTAATTCATCTGTACCGCCCCTCAACCTGTAAAAATGTGAGAAGGGGAAGCTGCAATCGCTGCAATTCCCTTCAAAACACACACACACACACACACACACACACACACACACACACACATACCTCAAATCCCTCAACTGTACACTTATTGGAACCCATTTGAAACGATAAATTGAATGCTGCATTCTTTTCTGTTTCACTAACTGTATCCAAAGTATTTTTTTAAAAAAGGCTTCATCTCCTACTTATCCATTGCACTGTGTTTTTCATCGTTTCTTTCTTGTTTGTGAACTATGTCCTTTTTCCTTAAAAGCAATGGGCTTGATTTATTCTACTGCACTACCAATGACGAACGAAGATTCTCTCCTCCCTTTTTTTTTTACTCACAGTACATAGCTTTTTTTTTAACATTTTCGTTCCCACTATTCCCTCTGCTGCTTTTCGTTAACTTGTCAGAAAGTGTATTTTTGTGCCTCTGCATTATGCCCTTCCAATGCCAAATTCCGATATCATGTTCTACTCTTGTCCACTAACCTTGCCCTTGCAACTGCTCAGAATCAAGTAATTTCGGTGTAATCAGTGGTCTCTTTTCTTGGTGTGTAATGACATTATACCAGAGACCCACCGTAGCCACGTACGTAGGACTCCAGCTGTAAACAAATTTTATTTATTTTTCGCATAGAGATGTTCAGTATAGAAGCCGTAACAAACATGTCACGCTGCCTGCAGTAGAACTATCTTGTCAGTTGATGATCAATTGACGTTATGGCTACACCTACCAACGCCACCCAAGCCAAGGATAGACTATACGCCCAACTTTCCCAAAGTCTGGGCCGTATGACGAGAGCTATTGGGCACACAGCTGATCTGTGTGAGCAGCTCCAAGTTGACCTTCAAGCAATGAGAACCTTTGCGGCGTTGGATGCGGCAAAGTGAGTGCTTGTTCGTGCGACTTGCTGTGACGCTTTAAGTCGTCAATTGCGGTATTGTGTGAATTAAACGACTGACTGTATATTTACTTCCCCATGATATTCTAGATTTATGACCGTAGCAGCAGAATTAAACCCCGCTGAGAATCCGAGTGTGATGGTCGGTGAGGGCTCGTTGAATGGTAGCGATCTGTAAGCTGCAGAAAATGTTGAAAGGAATGGAGAACCTCGATGCAATATTACTACAGTTTATTAAGAACCAGCATAATGCTTGATAGAGGTACGCAACACAGGTTGTCGATTTATTAGGATCAAAGAGGTTATATATCTAGTGATCGACCCCAGCTAATCCAGTAATCTAATCTCGGATGCGATGAAATGTGCTTGAGGCCTTGCAAGAAATGAAAGAGTTGTTTGCACCACTTTGTATATGAGATACGAGCATTTGACTGCGGGCTGAGACTCTACCGACATCATCCATGTGCTTCGCATAGCAGATACATGCAGAAACTACTCACTGATAGAATGCCCCGCATTGCAGAGAACCCTTTAATACAATAATCCACGAATTGTTGACTGTTCGATGATCCTGCGTTGGCTTGGTCATTGCTCTCCTCCACACGACTGATTATTTCATCAAGGTTTGAAAGCACGACTAGAAATTGCTCAGCATATGCTCAAATGATTCAAGGTAGTACAAACCTTGCAAGATTGGCAACTTTAAAACAAGATATTGTGACTCATGAATGTTGTAACTACCATGATCAAACTTTTCAATGCGATCCATATGTTGGAAGAGTGGATGTTGTAGGCCGTCGATAGACAACAACATGGACACGTATTCATGCTCAATAGTTATTTGATCAACGACAAGGGATTCAAAGAATGCTTCGAGGAACATGTCCATCTGAGTCTTGGTAATCGTGAATTGCTACTTTGAACAAACATTACTAAAAAGCTTACAGAATACACCAAAGGATGAAGTTTCAGAAGCTGGACTACAACACCGAGATCGACTCGACGGCGAAGGGCTTCGGACGTTATTTTTTTCCACATGGTTTCCTTAGGTTCAAGTATTGCAGACCATTGCTATGGAGGATACAAATTAATTGGTCGCAAGAGTCTTTAGAATATAATTACCTTACTACTATTCCGTACTAGTACATCAGCACAACCAAGCCAACAGTAGATAGCCCTGTCCAGCTTCTTGATGTCATAGGGCGCTAGTTCTCTATCACTGTTATTAAGCTCATTAATGAGATTCATAAGATTCCTCCTAGAGAGCCAATAAAGATCAGTAACATGTATCGCCTGACATGATTGTGTCAATCATGAGTCCGTGAAAGTACATTGAAGTCTTACGTTGTACATCTTTTCTTCATGAACTTTGTATTCAGGTACGCCCAGTACCGCAATAAGAGTAGGATCATTGAAGTCAAAGTCAAACGACGCATTATATTCTTCTTGACTTTCTGTGTTTACCTCAACAGCAACATGCGGGCGTTCTGGTGCAGGTAAAGCAGTACTCCTAGCATCTAGCAATGTCAAAGTCAGTCGTTGAACCCTTTTCATTGTCTTGGGTTCACTGAACAACTCTTGATTGCTGAGTAAAGGTTTCAAACTGGCTTAAAAATCGTCAGGATCGACAAAAATAGTTTGTGTGCAAGTGAAGTAACGTACTGATTAAAGCTGGTTCAGGATACTGGCATGTGTGTGAAAAAGAATCAAGAATCCTACGGACGGCTTCCAAATGGGCTTGTATGCAGATATACAGTATTGCTAGCTTAGTGTTAGTAGGTGAGGGTGTGTGTGCCTTCAGTTCGTCTGCGAGAGATGTAGCAATTTCTGCAATCCACTCGGCTATGGCATCAATCTGTATGCCAATTTTCTGGCTCAGAATAGCAAGGTTCATCATGCCTCGGATGACAGCCATCCTTGTAGTGGTATCCGCGTTGGCGAAGATGACATAAGTTCTTGCGTGTGAAAAGCGTGTTTTGTGACTTGCTGGGTCAAGGTAAAGCCCAAGAGCAACAGCACTCAACCGATTGAACAGCATAGACAAATCATTTTTAGAAGGAGGAGTAGCTTTTGAGAATGGGAGCGACCCTAAAGGAGTAGCAAGGGATAAAAGTTTCCTGAGTCGGGGAGAAATTTCAATTTCTCTTCGCATTTCGCCATCTGGTACAGCGGCTCTGAAAATGAGTTTCAGAAACGATACAAAAGCGGAATCTGTTGCAATGATTTGCGAGAGAAGAGACCAATCGTTATGTAACATGAAAAGGGGATACTCGGGCTTTTCATGGCGTAGATTTGCAAACTTTCGACTGCGAAATATCTTTGCAAGTTCATTAAACAGTTCTGAAGCATTATCCAATTTCCACTTGCATAGATCACATAGGAGAAGGCATCGATGAGTTAAAACACCTATGTACTTGTCTTGCTCTAAATGAGCTACCAATGGTAATTTCTCGTCGACCTGGGGATCGGCACTGAGGCAGGTTTTCATTGCAAAAACTACAAGTTCCCATGAAGCAGGAAGTCCGAACTGATTAGTACTTATTCCATGTACAGAGAATTGAGAGAGAGCACAAAGGCAAAATATTGTCTTCCAAGCCACTTCGCTGTCTTCAAAGGAGGTTCCCTTCATTCGGTTCTGTAAATGGCCTAGTACAAGGCGCCAAAGCAAGTGAGGTGCTCTGCGCGGCTCTCCCACTATAGCGAAATCGCCGAGAAGGTGAATAAGAATCACCCACATCTCAGCACTTAGCTTGGGCGTATCTTCGCTATCCAAAATATCACCACTTGTGACAGCTTGAACGGCTTGTTGCACATCAAGCTCCACCAAGTGGCCAACAAGCAAGGATAAGGAGCTATAAAACGTATTGCTTATGTTCGGTGGAGTAGGCTGGTATCCAAGACGCGCCAAGAGTTCTATTACGAACCAGTCAAAAAGTAAAATCGAAGCATCCAAAGATGCCCTCTTGAGAGATAGCTGGTTAATACGATGAGTCATTTCGTTGACATGCTGTTCAACGGCATGCGTCAACCGCCTGTACTCTTCATTGCTAGCCGCATAACGAAACCACGAAATATATTGACAGACGATACGTGTGATGAATTTCCATTCGCGCAATTCCTGTGTCTGGTCGATTTCGGGTAACCCTGTTGCAGACTCCACCATCCATTCACAAATGTCACGTAATAATATTAGAAAATCATCCAGACCCATTTCAGGATGCAAAATAATTTTGCGTAGAGTGTATGACGACGGCATTGTTGTTCGTATCTTTGGCCCTAGGCTGTCAATAAGTTCACGCAACCAACCCTTTCCAACAAAGGTTTCAGGATGAAAAGTAATACCCAAGGGAAGTGAAGCAATTATCAGATCATCACTGACAATCTGGTGGTGTGACATTTCCGTTCCTGAGTCTTCAAAGTGGTGGTCCTCAAGAGCCTGGGTATTATCCCGACATTCCATAGATACATGAGCTTCATTCGGATCCTCGACAGGTTGATTGTAACTAGGTTTACCACTGTAGACGGATGGATGGTATAATTGTAGTTGATCACGTAGCGATGCGGGGGACTTCTGATTGTGAGAGTAATCGCTTCTGGCATCCACTGACGCAGATAACACTTCATTTCTTCCAGACGTAATTCGCTTATTGCTTTCACTCGCTAATAGATAAACTGCGTCGGTGCTTTGATGGGCATGACCTCCCTTGGCTTTGCTTCTTCTATCCATACTCCGGCGAACAGGAAGAGAAGAGTGGGGAAAATGCTGCTTGATATCGCTGAATCTTGTGGAAGCCTCCATCGTTCGATTTGTGGACTCCTTCACAAACGCCGTTAAGTTCTCGGCTTGGTGGCGTCCATGAATAGTCCCACCGAACCTGAGTAGTGCACGTTTTTGCTTACTATTTTTCTTACCACTTCGGTTTATACCATGAATCATACGTTGACACGTCCTAGGCCCTTTCCCTCTTTTGTACGAATGCTTGTCGCTGACGGATTGCTTCGAGTCACTGCTGATCGTTCGAGTCCCAGCCAACATCCAGTCAATCAAGTTCTCCATGTCTTCTTCGCTTGCGCTCTCATCGTTTTTGAGGTATGCATTAATATCATCTTCACCTATTTCGTCATCCGTACGTCTCACTACTCTGGCATCACTGTTGGATTCCGAGCCACTGACTGAAATGATACTATTGGCTTCCCATTCGGGTTCCTTGATGAAGGACAAGGATGGGTGAACTAGAATTTCCGCCGCAGAACCTGTCTGGGTCAACTCCTGGCTGGTACTCGTGAGGGGAGTCCCAAAAGACGAACGCATATCTTCAGAACTTTCAGAGTCTCCTCTGATTTCTTGAAGGCCTCCTAGACGTGATACTTTACGAGTCCGTGTTTTCCCGGGCCGTACTGGTTCTTCTTCCTCGCTTGACACAGCTGGAATCGAACGGTGCTTCTGGTGTTGCCTGTAGTAAGATGGCCGCTCTTGATTGAGGAGACGATTGACCACAAAAGCAGGAACCATTCGATTTAGAGCTCTCATGCTCTTTTTGTCAAGCAAGGGTTCCGACTCATCAGTAGATGATGAGTTACTCTGAGGGTCAGACGTTTGTTCAAGGACATCAAATATGGGAATTGAAGAATCCAAACTCGGATTATCAGTAGCCCCAACTTCCACGTTCGAGGACAGCGTTCTCTCCAAAGGACCGGGAGTTGGTGCTTTATGAGTCCAAAGAGAACCGTTATGGACCTTATGCAGAGGCATCTCATAATCCTGATCGTGACCAGGGAGATGATACAAACGCTCAGATGAATGCTAGATCTCAGTGAGTTAGAATATCTTTATGCGCAAAGAGAGGGAAAAGAACTATTACATTATCATCTTCTTCGTCCCCATCAGTGCTTCGCCTACGGTCTGTGTTGCAAACAAGAGGGAGGCATCGTCCGTACTTCATGATTCTTGTCTGTTCCTTTGCCTTTTTAGCGCTTCGTTCCCTTATCACCCTTCGAGCCTCGTTAGACCATGTGCGTAGATCTTCGTTCTCTTCATCATCAGTGCTTGGTAAGTCTTGGAGTATTTCAGGGTAACTGCTGGTAATAGCACTGTGACTGCTACCTTTATTAGGATTTGCATATTGTAGATTAACATGATCTGTGTGGATCTCGTTGCCTTGTGTGGTATCACCCTTGAACGAATCACCAACATCTTCGTATTCATTTCTTCGTTCACGACCACGTCGCTCGGGGCTCTGAAATCTGATAATAGCCTCTGGATTTCCTTGGAGAGCCTTCTTATATTGGTACTTATCCACCGAGTATGGAGCAATCTGTATCGCTTGACGTGTACGAAGTGAGTAGCGTCTTCCATTCCCCACACGTTTTTCTATTGTAGGCGTGGAGGCGAGGGTATTCTGAGAATTAAACATTTTTTCGATGGGGGGCGAGTTGGATATTGGAGATACTGCTTGTGGCGAAGAACGCAAAGCAGAAGGAGTGGGTTTAATGGTATTGCAAAGCCTAGATTGCGTCTGTATGCCATGCGTTTGGGAGATGAGTGTGGTACCTGATGATTCAAGAGGTTGATCGGAGCGGGATGACACCTCAACAGGAGGAAAGAGATCCACATGCGCAGGATGGCGAGGCGAAGAGCCTGGGGAGGCTGTGGGTTCTAAAAAGTCAGAAACTAGGACGAGTTCATCTGATTGAATCAGGAGAGGGTCTTGACTACCGTGGTCAGGTGATGAATCGTAGACATCGTCATCAGCGTTGTTAACGTCGATCATACCATGTGCATTTGTTCCTCGCTGACCGACAGGTGTAAGTGGCGACACTGATGTAGACGAAGAATAACTGAACAACTGAAGAGAGAATGGAGAACTAGTAGCTGGAGGAGAAAGCGGAAAGGATGGACTGCTTTTGATAGGCAGTTGTTTGGGCGATTGGGAAAGCTACCTTTCTGAATTAATACGGAGTTGATGGAGTAGCTCAGACGCACCTTGACGCGTTTTCGGGGTGAATTGCCATCACTTCGTATGTAGATATCAACCGTACGTGACGGATCGCGTTGGAAGAGGGTTGACGCTCTCTGCTCTTCTAGCTCTTCCAAGTCAGACGTTTCAACAACATCATCCTCCATAATGAGCGTCGAATTACTTACTGTCACAATCACGGGACAAGGCGTGACAAGTTAATGTGATACAACTGAAGTACAAGCTGTGTTAGATGCACCTAAATGGTTGCATAACACTCACTTGCAATTTGTAGGGCCATGCTGGAAGTTGTGCTTGTAAGCCCCTGAACAACACAACTGGAAGCATGGACCTGTAGTTTGCAGTGAGTGTTGCAACCATAGGTGCATCTAGCACAGCTTGCTGGGGGCTCCATACCCAGACCCCTGGCTATATCCCACTACCAATTCTATGTTTAGTCCCACTACCCCATTCCATACTTAGTTTACACAGGAGTAATTCTTTCAAGTCTCAGTTGTGATCTTCTATAAGTATACTTTACATTACTATTTACTGTACTGTAACAATACTCCTGGATAGACTACAATCTTAGTAGTGATTCCTTGACCCCTGCTATCTATGACTGTCCATTGTTATGCCCTCCAACCTTCAGCGCTCAAGGTTCAACCCCTAAGCACCCCTTTTACTATGCAGCCCCTATTTTTGATGCTTTGACACTTCTTTGTTTATGTCTGTTTACCCTCTTACAAATACTCACCTTTACTGCCTCTTTGGACAGTGTTTCATCTGTAGTCAACATTGCTGACTATTGCCTTGGGCTACTCTGATCCCCAGGCCTCCTTATTCATCACTTTACCAAGCTACTTACTCATCTAGTTACCAGTAGTAGCTATACTTATCCTCTTACTTGTTTTAACACTCTTCTTTAGTTCACCCTAGCTACCACCTTGTGTTTATAAGTAGTAGCTACTTGCCTAGGATTCCCTAGGCTTTCAATACAAGTATCTCCTCTACTCTCACTTCACTCTCATTGTCTGAGGATCTACCTAGAGCACATCACTCTACCTAGTGACCAGACATATCTACATCTTATCTAAGTGGTGGTCACCTTCCCAGTGCTGCTTACCTTGAGAGTCCTATACTTGGTCTTTGGCTTACTGCCTGAGCACTGAGATAGACATCCCTTACAGGTTAAAATTATTGGAAGAAATGATGAAACCATCATCACTGGAAAAACATCCAGATTATATCCAAACTTATTCCTGATACAAACCGAGATAGTATCAGGCTTCAAACATTTACTTTCAAAAGCAACCCTCCCACCCTTGGAGACAGACTCTCCAAACATCCCTTACCATATCTGGCATAAGTGCTTGGGACATCCTGGTGCAGAAGCCCTAAGGCACTTCAAAGATGATGCACTAGACATGCCATCTAATATTACAAAGCCAAAGATGGACAGCATCTGCATTGGCTGCATAAAAGGTAAAATGATTAATAAGTCATTCCCTTCATCTGAATCAAGAGCCAAACATCCTTTTGAGCTCATACATTCAGATGTAAAAGAGTTCCCCAAAGAAGGCTTCAAACATACTAAATATGTTGTCACCTTCTTGGATGACTTCTCTGGCTGGTGTACAACCACTCAACTCTGAAAAAAGTCTGACATACTGTAAACTCCACAACCCATCACACCATTCAACCGCCTCAATTAGAGTTTACTACGCCTTTATAGAGGACCTTTCCAGTGTCCGTCCAACCTCACATAATTATTGGGATTGTGTGTGTGTGTGTGGGTTGTGTGTGATCACGCATTTCCTGTCCACCCCCACCAGTCACCTTCTCATTTGGAGCCCACCACGAGGGTTGGTGTCTATAAAAGTCTAGAAACCTTTTTGGAGCTTCCCAAAAATTCCACCTAAGGGTCAACGAGCATGTCAGACTGGTCCTTATCCAGGTCCAAGTGATCGTCCGCCTGTTACAAAAGCAACCAGGAGTGCAAAGGCATCTGTTATCCCATATCTACCAGATCCGGATAAATTATTAAGGGGTCTATCTAAAAGGAGAGCAAAGCCCATAGTCACTACGGAGTCAACTGCTTCTATTCCTGGCGCTTTCGGTGAAGAACTTGATTTCCTGGAGCACCCAGAGACAGATAGTGAGGCCGCAGTAGCTACAGAGCTAGTACTAGACGAAGGGGAATCCAGTTTTGTTGAAGATCCAACAACTGTTCCTCTGCCATCGCCTAGCACCACCCATACAGATAGTCCTTTGATATTGCCGTTTGCAAATTTATCAATCACTTTACCAGACGACTTCGGAGAACAATTTACAATGTCACAAGAAAATATAAATAAAGGGATGCCAGCCCCTGAGGCGAAGGATGCACCGAAATTCTCTAGTGAAAAACCGGAGACTTTGCGACGCTACCTGACCCGAATGGAGGAACTGTTCAATCTGCACAAGGTTGTAGATGAGCGTCAGAAAAAGAAGCATCTAGGCAGATATGCCAATGCTCAGACAGAGGAAGAGTGGCACACTCTCCGGAGTTTTGCAACTGGGTCCTATGAAGATTTCCGTAAGGAAATTATAGAGAATTACCCTGCAGCTGCTACCACAGAAGGGGGCAGTCTGTCTACACTAAAGAGAATTTGTCGGAAGTACGAAGGGTTAGAGGAGGAAGATATAGACAAAGTCATGGCATTGCGGCGGGCATTTCTAATGGAAGCCACTAAATTGAGCAAGACTCCTGTACTAGCCTCTAATAGAGAGCTAGTGCAATATTTCCTTGAAACTCTAGACCGACATTTTCACCGGGAAATTAAACACTGGCTTAGTGTAACAGGAACTCGCACAATTACGGTACCAGTTGTGGGACATGAGAATGTAGAAATTGCTCGGAAGGCAGAAGATCTTTATTCTCTAGAGGAAGTAATGGACACAGCAGTCACCTTGTCAAAAATGGCAGCTGGGGTACCAGGCAGTGTGAGGCGTACAGGGGATCCTGAATTTTCTCAGGACCTTGTTAAGGTGCCACCCTTAATGCCAGCTTTTGAAGAAATTAAAGGGATGATGGCCTCGCTCTTGGATACTGCCAATACGAGTAGTAAAATGATGCAGCAGTTCCTAAGTAACCAAAATAGTGCACCTCGTCCACCCAGACCTCAAGGATTTCCAGAGGGACCTAGTGGTGATATGGGACAGTGTCATTATTGCTTGGAGCCTGGTCACTTTATACTTAAATGTCCGGAGAGAGAGAAGCACATTGCACAAGGAAAAATAAAGTTGACAGTGGATAATAAAATTCGATTACCAGATGGTACCCCAATTCCAAGGGAGCCATTTGATAAAAGCTTAAAGGACAAAGTGGAGTTACATCATACTCAGAGAGCGGCTCTGGCATATATTGCAGAAGGAGACTATGCTCTGGGAATTCTACCATTACCTCAGAGTGAGCAAAGGACCAGGTCCATTTATACCAATAAAGCATGGGACACTCAAGACGAGTTAATAGAGAATTTACAGAGGCAACAATTCTCTCACCAAGCCCAAAGTCAAGAAGGGGCTTCGGCTCCAACCATGGGACAGATGGCTTTTGCACCACCTATGGAAGGAATGACACGAGAGGAGTATGCTGCATATGTAGCAGACCAGTTATATGCTCAGGGGATAAATGGACAATTTGTAACAACTAGAAGAGGCGCTGAAGGCCAAGGGCCTTCGGGTTTTTAAGAGGTTCAGGGATGGATGCGCCTGGTGCA
>KZ301994.1:0-29033 GCA_002554575.1 Amanita thiersii Skay4041
TGAGCAGGGTTAGCCCTAGAAATGAAAAAAGGAGGATAAGCAAAGAAAGGAGAGAAGAAGAAGGGCACTCACATTGATAGACAGTAGTAGGAAGGGTATAGAAGGTGTATATATACCCAAAACCACAATATCTAACAGATATTCAGCTCATGGGAATAAAAACAGACTTTTACCATTAATTAAAAACATACAGATGTTTAGGAAGGGGAAGAGATATATAATAAGCCTTATAATGGGAGATCAGGTCATATAGGGTAGCTGTGAGTGATTGAAGGCAATACCTGAGGGCTTTATATGAGAGTGTTGAGTAGAGGAGGTAGGAGATGAAGATCAGTGGTGGTGGAGGGAAGGAGGAAGGGAAGTGTGGTGCGGGTTTTGGAAAAAAATAATTATTTAATTTTGTCGCCTAAAAAGAGCGGTGGGTGTGAATGAGCTTCTAAAAATGACTGCTGACTAAAGGCTTATCTAATAACTTTTTTCCCACCCGTTGCGCTTTAATTAGTAGGATTAGTAGGATTATCCCAAAACAAGAAATCAATTGTCACGCGCAACTTCAAGTTATCTATACATCACTAACTTGAACATGTCGGGCGTTGTCAATGTCTTCGTTGTGTCTCCTGATACACGCTCTGAGCGAAGAATAGATCCACACATCACGGTGGAGAAACTCAAGGTGTTGCGCCAACAAACCACTTGTCGTGTTAAGAGTTTTTACTGATTAAACTTATAGGATAAGCTAGAGCCCATCACTGGCATTCCTGCTGGGAATCAGGTTATAACCCTGCTTGATTCAGAGGGTGCCCCAAGTGCAACTGCAAACCTCAATGATAACACGAAACAATTGGGATTTTATGGTCTGAGAGATTGGCAAGTGCTCAAGGTAAGGGTGTCACGGTATTTGGTGCTGCAACTATTGTCTTAGAATCTATGCTAGGTGGAAGATAGTAATCCATCTGCTTCGTTTACGGGACAGCTGACAGATGTGTCTCATGTTGAGAAATTTGAGTTGAGTGAAGCTGAATACGCAAAAAGAACTGGTGGGTTTCTTACGCAAAATCAAAAATTTCCATTGTGATATGATCAAATCTCAGATTCTGTACTTGCATACAAACAGCGCCACAAAGTAGGACGGTTCGCGCCTCACGAAGAGACGGAAACAAAGCAAGCTCATGTGCCTGATGGGATGGTTGTTGGGGCGCGTTGTGAGGTTGAGTCCTCGGAACCTGGTCTAAGCAAGCGTGGGTCGATCCGGTTTATCGGAGAGACCAAATTCAGCAAAGGCGTGTGGGTTGGAATCGAATACGATGAGCCGATGGGTAAAAACGATGGATTGTGAGTGTTGATGTGGTACATCTTTGTTTCGCTTCCCGTTTTGCTCACGAAGCTGCTTAGTGTGCAAGGGGAGAAGTATTTCACATGCCGGCCAAGTTATGGAGTCTTTGTTCGGCCGGATAAAGTCAGCGTTGGGAATTTCCCTGTCGAGGAGCTCGACGTTGAAGATGAAGAGATGTAGTACTGTACTGATGATGAAGGTAGAATCAACGGGAAAAGCCACGTGGGAGATTTCTTTGGTCATGTTTTGACACACATATAGACGCAGGACGCGCGTCCCCTCTTGTCCTATAATCTTTGTATCGTACTTCGACCATCTACCCATATTTTCCTAGACACTAATGGCAGATCCGAGTGGTGCACCTCCGCAACCAGGACCAAATGACACCTCCACGGCCATTTTGAGGCCTAAGAAATCGTATGTCTTTGTTGCATTACTATAATATAGCCCTGCTTAATGAGCACGACATCTTACAGTCCAAATCGTCTAATCGTTGATGAGGCGACTGCAGATGATAACTCAGGTGTGTTGAAAGCCAATAACAATGCTAAATGAAATAACACAGAGTATAGTCGCCACATTGAATCCCGCCACAATGGAGCTATTATCGCTTTTCCGTGGTGATACAATTATCGTCAGGTAAACAATATTTGATAAGTCCCCTTATACTCTTATCATGGCTATAGGGGAAAGAAGCGCCGCGATACCGTTCTCATCTGTCTCAGCTCCGATGATGTAGAAGAAGGGCGCATACAAATGAACAAAGTTGCTCGCAATAACTTACGGGTGAAGCTCGCTGACCTTGTTACTGTGCATCAATGCTTGGATATCAAATACGGAAAGAGAGTGCATATCCTGCCGTTTGATGATTCTATCGAAGGTCTCAGCGGCAATATTTTCGATGTCTATCTGAAACCATATTTCCTTGAAGGTTTGTGGGAACATGTACTCAAGTGCCTCATCTGACATTCTCAAAGCATATAGGCCAGTCCGTAAGGGCGACACGTTCCTCGTTCGCGGGGGTATGCGTACTGTAGAGTTTAAAGTCATTGAGACGGATCCAGCAGAGTACTGTATAGTCGCTCAAGATACCGTGATTCATACCGGTGAGTTAATAAATACTATGGATGCCGTTATTTTGAGCCAATCACGATTCCTTAGAGGGTGACCCTGTCAAGAGAGAAGACGAGGAGGCAAATCTTAATGATGTTGGCTATGATGATATTGGTGGCTGTCGCAAGCAGATGGCTCAGATTCGTGAGCTTGTTGAGCTGCCTCTTCGTCATCCGCAACTCTTCAAGTCAATTGGTATCAAGCCTCCACGTGGTATACTTCTATTTGGCCCGCCTGGTACTGGTAAAACGCTGATGGCTCGCGCGGTTGCAAACGAAACGGGTGCATTCTTCTTCCTCATCAATGGTCCCGAGATAATGAGCAAAATGGCTGGTGAGAGTGAAAGTAATCTAAGAAAGGCGTTCGAAGAAGCAGAGAAGAATTCTCCTGCGATCATCTTCATTGATGAGATTGACTCTATTGCTCCCAAACGTGAAAAGGTAATTAAGGTACTAAGTTATGTGACTAGAAACTGACTTGATTCCTAACCAGACCAATGGCGAAGTTGAACGCAGAGTTGTTTCGCAATTACTAACACTAATGGATGGTCTCAAAGCGCGCTCAAACGTTGTGGTGATGGCTGCGACAAATCGACCGAATTCAATTGATCCCGCACTTAGACGATTCGGTCGATTTGATCGTGAAATTGATATCGGTATCCCTGATCCCACAGGCCGCCTTGAAATCCTTCGTATTCACACTAAGAACATGAAATTGGCTGATGACGTTGACCTTGAGCAAGTGAGTACTTGACTTTATGGATGTCGGTAAGGTTCTCACGTGTCTCTAGATCGCTGCTGATACCCACGGATACGTCGGTTCCGATATCGCTTCTCTTTGCTCGGAAGCTGCCATGCAACAGATTCGTGAGAAAATGGACCTTATTGATCTCGACGAAGATACCATTGACGCTGAGGTGTTGGATTCACTTGGTGTCACAATGGATAACTTCCGCTTTGCTCTTGGAACCTCGAATCCTTCGGCGCTCAGAGAGACTGTCGTGGAAGTACCCACCGTTACTTGGGACGACATTGGTGGTCTGGAAAAGGTCAAGTTGGAGCTTCAAGAGACCGTCCAGTATCCAGTGGACCACCCCGAAAAATTCCTCAAATATGGAATGTCACCATCCAAGGGTGTTTTGTTCTATGGTCCCCCTGGTACCGGTAAGACGTTGTTGGCTAAGGCAATTGCAAACGAATGCAATGCCAACTTTATCAGTATCAAGGTTAGATCCATTCTATGTGATTGGAATGGACGGTACTGATAAATTTATACAGGGTCCTGAACTACTCACGATGTGGTTTGGTGAATCTGAGGCTAATGTTCGGGATGTGTTTGACAAAGCCCGGGCGGCTGCACCATGCGTGATGTTCTTCGATGAGTTGGATTCGATTGCCAAGTCCCGTGGGTCTGCTGCCGGTGATGCTGGAGGAGCTGGTGACCGCGTTCTCAACCAAATTCTGACAGAAATGGATGGGATGAACACAAAGAAGAACGTGTTTATCATCGGTGCGACTAACCGGCCTGACCAAATTGACCCTGCTCTACTGCGTCCTGGTCGTCTAGATCAGCTTATCTACATTCCTCTGCCAGATGAACCTTCCCGTGTGTCAATTCTCAAGGCTGCATTGAAGAAATCACCTATCGCACCAGATGTTGATTTGACCTACCTTGCTAAGACGACGCATGGGTTCTCTGGAGCCGATTTGACGGAAATTTGTCAACGTGCTGCTAAACTTGCTATCAGGGAGTCTATCGAAGCAGATATTCGAGCGGCTCGTGAAAAGAAAGAACGAGAAGCTGCTGCAGGCCCAGATGCGAAGATGGAAGAAGATATTGAGGAAGAAGATCCCGTTCCAATGATTACGAGGTACGTGGTTGTGTGACACCGTAAAACTACCTTATCTTGACGAAAATTTCAGGGAGCATTTCGAGGAAGCAATGAAATATGCTCGCAGGTCGGTGTCTGACCAGGATATCAGGCGCTATGAGATGTTTTCGCAGGTATGACCCCGATCAGGAACGTCTTTGTATAGACCATCATTACTAACTGGCGTTAAAGAACCTACAACAATCACGAGGGTTTGGCAACAACTTCAAATTCCCTGAGGGAGCACCTTCAACGGGACCGGCAGGAACGACGACAACGACGACGAATGCCGGATTCACGGAGGATACAGGGGATGATGACTTGTATGCTTGATGTGAATGCAAAAAAGAAGAGTGGATTGGATTATCTTTTACGACTTGTGTTACAATAACTCGGCTTTGTGTCACTTTGTTTACTTCCCTGTCCGTTTAATGTAGAATGAAATGAATTCCACCGCCAAGACTCCATGAAATAACCAATTCCGGTTTATCTTCACGTGTATCCCTCCATTTCTTCATTTCCTATATCTCTTTCTCTCCCTCTTATATCCTTATCTTTTCTTGTCTCTCTTTTCCTTCTTGCCACCACTAGACATGGCGAACACCGTTCACCTCAATTCCGCTGATCCCCTTTGGTCTGGAAGCCTTTCGAAAGCGTCGCGGAACCTCTCTGCATCCTCTCTCAGGAGCCGCCTATCCAAACTCGCCGCCACTCCATTGAGTGTTACCAACCCTGTGGCGGCATTACATGCGAATGTCAAGTGCGTGAATCTGAGAGCAACTTTCCCTTCCTTCGACTGTCACTGACTACCTGCACTCCACACACACGCATATATTAGCTTTGTTCCCGCAAAAATACCGAGGAAGCGGAGGCTGCAGATGCTGGCGGTGGCGATATGGTCTGTCCTGATCGTGATAGCTACGGCAGTGTTCCTTCTACTATGGTGTGTTATCCTGTCTTGGTTTTACTTTTTCTCTCCACTAGTCCGTGAAGGCTGCTAGTTATCAAGTACTGAATCTCTTATTCTCTCTTCTCAAAGCTCTGTCCCCCCTCTATGGCCATTGCTTGCTGTGTATCTCATATGGGCGCTGTATATCGACAAGATGCCGGAGTACGGTGGCAGGAGTAGCAAGTGGTTCCGATCTTCCATTTTTTGGAGATACTTTGCCGACTACTATCCCGCGTCGTGAGTGGAACTGTGGATTATTCTATATTGGAGGATTCACGGAATGCCGGGTTTGTACTGTGTATTTTAGGTTTCTAAAGGTGTGGTTTGACTTCTCAGCTGGAATGATGGGGACATTAATGGAAATCTTTAACGATCGCAGGAGGCTGAGCTCCCTGCGGATAGACCATATGTCTTTGGTTATCATCCACACGGTATGGAAATGCTGCTTTTGTTTCCGTCTTTGGTTTGACGAGGGGGTTATTTCAACAAAGCCAGGCATCATCGGGATGTGAGTTTTTTCTTGAAGCACTCAGTGTTCTGTTGTGCTGTTGGAATTGACTATGATGCACCAGGGGTGCTCTGGCTACGTTTGCGACTGAAGGTGAGTTTTATCTTCCGGATATCCATCTAAGACTCGTTGCTTACTGTGTGTGAATATAAAGCAACCGGATTCTCAGAAGCCTTCCCGGGCCTCAAGCCCCATCTTTTGACGTTAAAGTCCAACTTTAATATGCCGTTTTACCGCGACATCCTTCTTGCGCTGGGGATATGTAGTGTGAGCAGGGAGTCTTGCTCGAATATCATGAAAAGTGGGCCTGGGTCTGCGATCACGATTGTGGTCGGTGGAGCGGCGGAGAGCCTGAGTGCGCATCCAGGAACGGCAGATTTAACGCTAAGGAAGAGGTGTGTTATTGACAATGGTCATGAATGGAGTGCTTGTCTCTTAGTCTTTCATGCATAGATTGGGCTTTATACGGATTGCGATACAGCATGGGTTGGTTTTTTTCCTCTTGCGATATACTGCCATTGGGAAAATGAGTTCTAAAGTATGCCTGTTCTCTATTTTTGACAGAGCGGATCTCGTCCCTGTATTCTCGTTTGGAGAGAACGATGTACGTGTTCTAATCATCTCACAGATGGATAATAGGCTTAAACTTAGTGATTAGATATATCAACAAATGCCTAATGAGAAAGGGACGACGATATACGCGCTTCAACGGAAATTCCAGTCCGTGTTTGGTTTCACACTGCCACTGTTCCATGGACGGGGCTTGTTGAATTGTGAGTTGTACCAAGCGATTTCAACATCCTGTCGCGTTCAACTTGAGGGGTAAATTTAGATAATTTAGGCCTCATGCCCTATCGTCGACGGATAGTGGCTGTCAGTGAGTACCATTATTCCCGCCATTTTTGTATAGATACCATACTCATGTATGCGCAGTTGGGAAGCCGATCCACACTGAGAAGTGCGAAAAGCCTTCTATAGAGGAGGTGAAGAGAGTGCAAGAGAGATATATTCAAGAACTTACACGGTCTGTGCTATTCTTCCCTTTCAGGCATATTCTGTTGGCGTTTACCAACCTTTCTATTCCTTTTAGCATTTGGAATACATACAAGGATCAATTTGCAAAAGCCAGACTACGCGAACTCAACATCATCGAATGACCCACACACCCCTTCGCTGGCTAACTTTATCATGTTCAAACCCACGTTATCACATCATCAGGCTCGTTGTTAGATAGAACACCGCTCCTTTTTCTCCATATCTTTGTAGTCAAATAATTTCTCCTGTGGCAACCTTTTTTTCCTTCTCGTTTATGCACGCTTACCCGTGGTGCTCACCTCCTTTCCTTTTTTCCCCCAACTGTTGGTCGAGTTGGAACAATCTAGGATTGTAAATCAACCTGCCACTTGTGTTTTTTTCTTCTTCTATCATTTCGTTTCAATAATCTCGCACATCTCAGTGACACATACAGATTTTTTTCCTTTTCTATACATGTTTATTTCACACATTGAACTGCTATTGCAACACACAAGACCCAAAGAAATAGGAGCATGGAGGTCGCAAAACTAAACGGTGTGGCGAGCTTAAATCTACAAGCAAGTTACACAGGGAGTTTTGCCACCTTTCTAACTTACTGGTGTACTGGGTGTGAATAACTGACCTCCTTACCACCGTTCCCCTAATGCACAGCAAAGGAGGGGTAAACTTTCCTTAATGACCGTCGTAGTGACTGTTTCAAGCATACAGGACATTGGCCACGTTCGTTCAGAGCTCTGGAGATACATCTACATTTCCTCGCACCAATTAGTTCAAGCTAGTTTTCGGCCCAAAAAAAAGAGGGGGTGACGCACGGTTCGCAGAACAAGTGCCCGCAAATTGTAGTCACCATCGTATTGGGAAATTCATGGCACATGGGGCACAGTATCGTTGCTGTTGTCGCTGGTTGCTTTCTTGGCGTTCTATGGTTCAGTGATCTACCGTGACTTCGACACGAAGAGCATGATGGCGATGGCGACAGCTTCTTTTCTGGCAATTTCATACCCGGCCATCCAACATAGACACCACCAGCTTCTGCGACTTCCCCAGACGTAAGCAGCGTATGTTCACACAGCATGCTGTTGGGCTCCATGGACGCTCCGGAGAGCAAACGGGATCCGGACCGCAGAGCACAACTAAATGACACCATAATTTTGTTACTTAGAAAAGAAGAGAGGACAGAGGGAAAAAGGCATGCGTACCCAGTACCGATTTTGAGGCGGTTAAGCGAGAATTGGCCACGAGTGTTGATGTGTGCTACCACAGAGCAATCATCGAGGTTAACATCATCTCCAAGCTATAGTCAAACTGAAATGAAATCGTTGTATGCACTACTAAAAGAGCATCCACGCACCTCGACGAGGTCAGGCTCAGTCATAAGCCCTATGCGACCTCCAACAAAGACGGCACAGTTCTTTCCAATCTTGGCACCGAGCGCCCTCAAGTACCAAACAATATACGCCGACCCCGTTAGCGGAGCGAGGACCCCGCCATTCCCGTACCCCCTGTGAATGAAGCGAGATAGAACGAGATGTAGCTGCCACCGCTGGCAATAACTACTTGTATCCCAATTGAACCGCCCTTCTGACCGACGTCTAATGACGGCCCACTTGGTGAGGATAACCCATAGCAACGAAAGGATCGCTTGTATATTTAGAACAATCACGAAGCAGAAGGCGATAAGCCCGTAGAGGATTCCGAAGCGGTACCATGTGGGCTTGAAGAGATCGAATCTGTGTAGCCGGACGTGCAGTTCTCGGAGGATTTGGGCGGCCGCGACGGCGCTGATGGACCAGTATGCTGCAGAGAGGGCGGCGATGCAAACGTGCACGAACAATATCAGCCAGTAAGGATAAACAAAGTAATCAGCTTGGTTCTTGTAGAACGCCCGCCCGAAAGGTGAGATTGTATCTAAGTTGGGATCTATGGTTTTAGTGCCCCTGTTGAAACAGACTGCTTCGCCTTTCTCTAAATTATGGACAATATTACTTCATGTATAATATACGTGGATTATTGCGCACCGTTTCCCATCCATGTTGACCCATCAGGGTAGACAGTGTCACGTTTGCCCAGAGACCCAGAGCCCATGGTAGTACACTTTCCAATTGTTGTGTTTGGTAGCAGAACAACGCGATCTGCAATCATGGCTATCCGGCCCAATGTTCAATGAACATTTGTAATGAAGAATGACATACATTACCTCCGTCTCCAATTGTGATATTCCCAGAACCCATTCCATCGGTCGTAAAAAACTCCGAACGAGATCCAAATACAACATCGTTACCAATCTCTAGCAATTCTGGGTCGAGGCAATATATTCCTGAACCAGGCCAATATATTCTACGACCTACTTTGGCACCCATGGCACGATAGATAACCTATCGAATTTTGCTCAACTTACATCTCTGAACAAAAGGAAAACGTACAGAAACATTTTCATAATGAGATCCTAAGATCGAAAATGCTTGATTGAGGTTATCCTGAGACAGCAGGACCGAATTGATATATCTTCGCAACAGAACAATTTGCGATGCTTTGGAGGTTGAACCAGCCTTATTCAATCCTAGTACTCGCTTCACTAGAAGACCAAGAAGAACCTGTACCAGAGGGGTGCAGAGTACCCTAACAACGCGGGAGATGGCATGAAACAGGACACGCCGAGGGGAGGCAAACCAGTAAATGACCGCCTCCATTGCATTCAGTCCATCATGTTCTACGATCGTCTGATCAAGCATCAGCCAAAGTGATAAAAACCAAGGTATGTCTACGAAGTTATATATTGAGTTTCCATAATGCTGAGTAATCATATGCACTCACAAGACGAGAAAAATACAACAAAGATAATTGGCCAGCCAACTAATACTTGCAATAGCCAATGAGGCTTGGCAACTGAGGTGCGGTTGTATCCTCCATATGATCTTGGAGAAGGAGAGTCATGAGATGCAGCATGGGGACCATATACTGTACCATCAGCGATGTCGGTGCCAGGAGAGACTCCCGTGTACGTATTGATAACTGCATGACGTCCAATAGTTATCCTGTCCAAACGAAAATAGCCATCCCTCTCCACACAGAATCCGCGTACCAAAGATGCGTCGACTCTACAGCCATCTTTGAACGTAAGTAAGTCGTATTCACCAAGTTTAGCCTTTTTATCAATATGAACGTTTTTTCCAACACGGGCTCCCAGCAGTCGATAGTAAAGGATCTCTAGTGACGGATGAACAGAGAAAACCCCACGGCCAGCGGCACTGAGAAGATATTGAGTACTAATCAGGTCGCAGACTATCGCAACTCACCGGAGACTCTGATTCACAATCCACCACCGCAAGTAATACAAAGACCACCTGACATACTCAGTACCGATGGTAATACTTGAGGGTTAGTACATACATACGATATCGTCCCGTCTTGTAACGCCCAATGATGATCCATTTGAAGATGATTGCGCCCAATGGACAAACAACCCTTGATGCCAACCGAGCAGCAATGATTGCCACAAGTAATGAACCAACCTGCTCCCAGAATTCTCCTTTGATATCTTGAGCGAGATAAGATAATGCGAATAATAAAATAGTCCCTTTATGACAATGTCATTGCAAGCAGTGCAATTGTGAGTTTGTGACTTACAAGTCAGAGTTGTCTTTAACGGATAAAAGAAAATAATGGGTATGGATTGTATCAGGAGACAAAGAGGATGGTTTTGACCACGATGACCAGTATAATGAAAGTCTTCAACCTCCGTGCCATAGCTACAAGCCGAACTATCGTCATAAGAAGATGATGTAGATTCCTTGCATTTCTCGGATTGAACATTGAACGTCGTGGTCGTTGAAATCGAAGGCGAGAATAGCACGGAACAAGATGCTGCTAGAAGGGATGCAATACCACTGACTGTGCTATTCGTATGGAGCTTGGATATGGACAAGCTTGCACCTGTTCGTTTTCGAAGGAGATGAAGAAGTTGCCCTAACAAGAGCGAGTTTCCACCAAGCAAGAAAAAGTCTGAATCACGACTAATCTTCTTTGCCTCAATGCCGAGTAGTTCTGCTACGATGTCACGAACGACAAGTTCCTCTTCTGACATGGGGGACAATTCTTGACGAGCGAGATCAGCCTCAATAGAGGGGAAATTGACATTTCCGGTCGTGTCTCTTGTCAAGGGGCATGTAAGAACATGTATCAGGTCGGGGACACTATAACCAGGAAGCTCGCGTGTCGCCAGTTTCTTCATTTCGTGCGCATCCAAAGCACTGTTACATGAGACGAAGACTTCCAAAGTTTTGTCCTGAAGATATCGAAGAGCAACATCAGCTACTCCTTCCATCTTCCTGAAGGTAGCCTCAACGTCCTCAAATGTTATTGTCACATTGGAGCATTCTATAGGATCTGATAGCGACGCTTGTGGACTGGGGACCCGGCCTTCATAATGCCGGCTCCATATGGGCGTCGAGTCGGCCAGGCAGCCAAGTCCTAATCGAGTAGCGAGCTTGATCCGCAAGGGTTTTCCTGCGCTGCGAGAAGCCATCAGCCCTAAGCAACGTCATAGTTAAGGAAAGGATAGACCTATTTTTCGGGAGATCTTCCATATATACAATAAGAAATGGCCACTTTGACTGATGAAGGTGATTCCTTTCAATGTAATGCTCAGTCTACAACGACAATAACTATTGTGTACCGTACCTGAGCAGGCTCTGCAGTTGGACCAGACCAATTCGTGGTTGATTGGGCTTGGGAACAATGATCACGCCAATTGTTTCTTGTAGAACATCGTGTTCAACTGCGAAAGCCAATGTACTCTATTTCTTGCAGTCAGACATAAGCTGTAATGGATTATACACGTTAAAAAACCTTGACGTGCTCCCTAGCTGCAATCATGATAGCTTCTTCGACCTCGAACGGTGAGATAACTTCGCCTCCTTTGTTGATAATTTCCTTCGAGCGCCCGGTGATGTATAGATATCTGGAAGGAAGGGAAGTTACATGCGAGTAGAATCAAATTGTGTTTGACTCACCCGTCTTCATCAAGGTATCCAACATCTCCGGTATCAAACCATCCTTCACTCGTGAACGTTGACTTGTCCAGTGGCAAAGTAACATCCGCTACTGTTTCATAACCTTCGAAGGTAGGTGGTCCGCGGACTGATACTGCTCCCGTAGTACGACGGGGAAGCTCCCGCTCTAAATTAAATGGATCTCGAATGGACAAATGGGGACCACAAGCCAATCCAGAACAACCTGGCCTTTCAAGTTGGTAATCAGTGGGAGGAGTTGCAATGGGCATGCATCTGAACTTCAGTTAATATATGCGAATTCTAGTTACAATATTATGGCCGGTGACTGACTCCGTCATTCCGTACGAAGGAAGAATCACTGCTTCGATAAATGTTTTCTGAAGCTCAACCGCAAGGGATGGAAGAAGGCCACCGGCTGCATTGCAGATCATCCGAATTGAAACATCAGTTGAAGCGTTGATACCATCAGGTCGAGATGTGAGGATGGCATGATGGATCGTTGGTGCTGCATAGTACCTGTGTGATGTTATTGTCATTCCTGCTTGAAATCACAAACGATGCTCACCATGTTGCTTTTAGCCGTGTAGCCAGATTCCAGAAAGTGATAGGGTCAAATCCTGAGCACATGATTGCACTACCTCCTGATAAAATCGGCGCCAACAGATTGCGAACTATACCACCCACATGAAAGAGGGGCATCATATTTACTTTCAAGATATAAATTTGTGATCCTTGATTATATGCACCCACTTACTATTGATATCCGATGGTTTCAGACCCCATGAATGGATGACACAAAGCGTTCCAACAATCAATGATTGAAGAGTATATGGCACTACTTTCTTTTTACCGCTGGTCCCTGACGTATGCAAAATCAAAGCCTGATCCAACAACCCATGGGGTGTTGAGGGATACTCTAGCGTGACAGGTGTGTCTCCCACGAGGTCCATATCAAACAAACCTGCAGGCCCACCGAGACGCGGTCTGATGATAATGATGTCGCAATCCAACTCCTCTTGAAGAATTGGCAATTCCAGTCTATCCACAGCATCCTCTGTTGTTACTACAGCCTTTATTCCTAAACGCCTGGCATCCTCCCTCAACTCTGGTGCGGTGCAATTCGCGTTCACCGGAGCACACGTATGATAGCTTGCTAAAGCGAGCAATGTAACGGCATTTTCTGGGCTAGTGGGCAGCAAAACCAAAACACGATCATTAGGTCCTAGGCGTCGCCGACAAGAGGAGTGTGGGAGGGCAAATGTTTCGATGAAGGCTTTCAAGTCGCTATGAAAGAGTGGCTGGGTCGATGACTCGGGGGAGAAAACGGCAGGCTGCTGGCCCGAGCAGAGGCATGTAGCTAGGCTCTTTATCTCGGATGCAATGCCATTGACCCGTTCATTGAGCAGATCCCCTAGAGAGTACTCGCCAGTAGTGTTGATGTCTGCGAGTAACGGGTACAGTGGAACGGACATTACTGCATGAATGGGTGTGCAGCTGGCGTTACGAGCAAGCTACTTGCCCTGCTGTAATATCTACTCGGCGCAAACTGAGTCCGTTGGCTCATCCTTGACATGAGAGCGTTTGTTTCTCAGTAGTAGCGAACAGAACAGGCGTCCGCCAACACGGTTCCGGATTGAATAACGAATGAATCTTGATCCCGGAAGCGTGAACCCACTCTCGCCATCCTAGCTGGATCTAGGAGGAAAAGTATTGATGTCATCTTTGGGAACAATTTCCCTGAGCATTCAGATTGGGGTTAGAGAAATACCGGACGATGGCCGTATGAAAGCGGGAACACCCTATAATACCAGCCAGGAGGTGTTGGACATTCTAGGGTACCTTGATCTAGGAATACCTTGACATGGATGATTCACAGAAGTGACCACCGGTCTGAACACCGCTAACAGGCGAAGGTATACCATCGACACTCTGGGTGTACCTCGTGTTACCTATGAGGAAATGAACGAATTCCCTAGACAACACAGTGATTCTGTACTCGGTGTCGCGCCAATGAGTACATTGAGCCTGAGTGACTGAGTGACACTCTTCGTGTATGGTGTTACTCGTTCATTACATGATGTCCAAATAGACCAGAACGTCAAGTAAAACCTTGTATTAGTGTAAGCTGACACACTTCCTCGATTTTTAGTATCTATTGCATACCACCTCACCTTGTCACCGAGTTGACAGGATCTGACGTGGCCAGTGATGTGACACCGATGCCTTAGGCCCTCGTCAAACGGTTTTCTTGAGACCACGGTAAAGGTGGCTGATGGTAAGCTCAGTTTCATCGTTCAGATAAAAATATGTACAAACAACAACTTGAATCTGCTTGCACCATGCCATCAGCTCGCATTATTGTTCGTATCAGCACAAACTAGAACCTTTCTCTGTACTCCACCACCTTGTGCTTTGCAGTACTTCCCTTCTTGATGGATGGTTCATTATATCACGCCCTGAAGAATTTCTCCGACAGCTTCCCATAGTACCCATACAACCATAACTACCTACCGCCGGCATGATCGATTTCTTTGGCCTGATTGACTGGACATCTGTCGGCACAAAGAATCCTGTTTGGGCTTCCTGTATCTGACAGGCAACTTTGTGTATTGAACGAGCGGCATCCGCTCTAAGGGAGAGTTTTGCTTCTTCGGCCCCCCCACCCTGAACGGCTTAGAGGATTGTTATTGCTACTAACCAAGAAAGTATTGCCCTTCATGACGTGCTTCCTGTGCCCAACGTTGAGTTCATAAGCCGAGCCTTTGCTGCTTCATCCACTTAAGAGATCAAAAGAAGTAGAAAGGAAACGTTCCGAGGGTGAATCAGACGGTATTTGAACCCGCAAGCAAACAGATATTTCTTCACACTTGGAGCATTAAGAAACCAGGTGACTCGTTCTATTTTGTGATAGGTAGTTCAATGGTCGAGAGTAGGTAATTAATGTGCTTACTGTACGGAGACCAAATCAAAATGTATTACTTGCAGGGTAAACATGAGGTGCTGTAGTATGATGGATGCACATGTCTAGCAGATCCACTACCATTACGACGTTCGTATTCTACCATTGACAACTGCCCTGGTTCTATCTCCAGGATCACACTTCTTCAACTTATCGTAATCGTACCATACGAGAACCTCATTCGAGTAAGCGACATAAGCTCTCTGGGATAAAGAATAAGCCTTTGCGAGGCCATATATAGCTGCTGGATCAATGCAAGTGCCATCTTTGGGTATCACGGGACGATATCCGACCAATAACTTTCCAATAGTAGGTGAGGATTATAAACTATGTACTTGGAAGCATAGAGGTCAACTCACGGTATCGGGGTATGTGACGGGTCTGCGAAATTGAACTGCGATGGATTTCAAAATTAAGGCAACACCTTTTGCTTTAATCATATCGGATGCTCCTTCAGGACCGCCCAACTCTTCTGCGATTGACTTCATCCACCTAATGCGACTCTGAGGAGAGGTTAGAGATAACACTTAGACTATTGGAAATCACTTACCGACTCAAAAAAGCGGACTAAGAAGCATCTTGAGTTTCGTAAATGAGTAACGTGAGTTGAAGAGAGAAAGTATTACCATATCTAACGTTGTTCACATGCCTGGACAAGGTTCAACCCTGGAAGTAAGACGGGTGAATGTAGTGTGAACGTACTGAAATGCATCCTGGTCTCCCCAGACAATCCTTTGTTCCCAGAAGGATTCAGGGTCGAAGCCATCTTTCATCATTTTTTCTTGTGCCTCAGCAAGCCCATCTACAACGTCTGAGACTGTCGTTGAGACGGTGGACTGGGGAAGTTCATCTGGAGAAGCGGGCCCTTGAGAGCCTTGAGGTATATGATAGGGCGAAGTCGGGTCCCGGAACGCTGCTTGTAAGTCCTAATAAATTAAATAAAAAATTTTGAGGCAATCAAGTAGCATTCTGGAAGCTAACGTACTGCAATAGTATGCTTCCCTCGTCGTAAACTATGGCCGTTTGTTGCACGCAATGCCAACCGGATACCGAACATACCTTCGCCTTGCTGCAAGAAAGGATATGTCAGCGGTGCGTGGATGGGCGAGGGTACTATAGTTCCGGCAAATTCGGCCGGAAACATACACCGGATCCCTTGCCGCGTCGAAACCCTGAAAGAATTGTTACCCTGCCTTGGTACAAAGCAGACCACGCTCTCAAGTGTCTCGCAGACTACCTTACTTAGTTGGCTGGTATGAAGGTATATAAAAACACACACTCCTTTATTTAGATTCACCAACGGATATTGGCAGCTGGTGAAATAGTTGCCGAATTTAGACCGAGAACCCGTTTTTATCAAACCGCTGGTCGCTTGCCTCCGCCCTAGGTCTTGCGCTTCTCCATGAATCCACGGTAACGTTAAAATCCTGCAAGAGATATAGCTAAACTTGAATGTTAGAAAGCATTTTATGTTCAAATTACATCCTGTACCTGGCACAATGAACTTTTGACCACTGATTCACCGGTGTGGCTGCTGGTGTCTTTAATAGAAGTTTGTTTTCGCTGCCTGAATTCATTATCGTCAGACTCAGTTATTCCCTCACAGGCACATATGTCATGCGAGTCATGGTCCAAACCGTTTTCTGAACTTGTAACGCCAGTAAATGCCCCCGACGACTTTGCATGACATCATGCCTCGCTTCACCTCATCCTGCTAGGCGCGTCCAGCTATCGAACACTTGTTTATCCATTCGTAGAAATACCAATGACGGTATCTGTCTCCCGATCGGCCATGGACCAAACTCACAAAAACAGTCAGCCACCCCCACCCGTTTATAAGAAGGCAGTCGACGCATATACCCACCCACCCTTTCTTTCTTTCCACCTTCACCTTCTGCTGATCCTGGTGATCATTTTTATTTCTTCTATAACGACTGGTTTCGTTACATTTTTTCTTACTTGCCACACACTATTACATACATTCTTTAACTATGGTCGCCCTTGATCCTCAGCTCACAGTCCTCGCTGCTCAATTCCTAATCTCGCTCTTGTCCATTCCCTCTCCAGTTGGCGCGGTTGTTGTACGGTCGACCCATTCTAGTCACCATGAGACTCCCCATAGGCATCAGCGACCACGCCCACCTGTCATTCCCTCGCCACATTCTGGGCATGGTAGCCAACTTTTGCAGGAAAGTAGAGGACCCCACGTTGTGGAGGGTGTTCCAGATTACAACCCGCACAAGCACCACCAGAGATCAAATGAGGTACGCCGCGATATTTTATTTTGTTTGCTTTCTCAGCATGAGCTAGGAGGCTTCGGATCTTCTTGTGCATCTCCTGACGTCTTTGAGTGGTTATAATGGCATGATGGGTGTTCCAGTGGTCAATCCTCGGGTCCATAGAGGACAAGCGCACGAACAGAGAGTCCTACAGAGTAGGCAGCTTCCACAAGTACTCGATGCTCTCAAAGGCGAACTGGGTGGCGTTCTTCAAGATGCTATATCTGTTCTGGGTAAAATTCTTGGATTACTGGCCCCACCTCCGGTTCGGCGAGGTCACCATGATCATTACATTCAAGAAGAATATTATGAGACATTCACCGAAGAGGAACGGTATCATGGACACTCGAAGGACGATTATCATGTCCATGTTCATAGAGAAGCCAGTCCCGATGCGGAGAGGAGAAATGGAACATGCGCCGAAAGTGGCGTTCAAGGGTTTGTTGCAATCCAGGTGGGCATCGTTTTCTACGCTCTTTTAAAGCTTGATACGGAAGTTAATATACCGTTTGGTAGAGCAATAGCCGCAATGTTGGGCACCTTGAGCTGGACATGAGCAACACAACATATGTTCTCAAGGCTTCCGCAAACAACCGGACTCTAATGGAAATGTTGGACTGTTCCTCCTCTTCTGTCCCAGACCAAGGAACGCTGTGTATTCCCGTGAAGCTTATGCTGCAGATTTTTGATCCATCACACGCAAATTATGTCGAATATTGCGCGACATATGATCCAGATCCTCCTAGTCCCAAGCCCTTGGAGGTGTTGCCCTGCACTGAAGCGTCTTCTGATCACAGCAAGCAAGTATTTTGCTATAATAGTTCCACCAATGCTATTTACCCTATCCGTATCACCGGGGATAAAAACGAGACAGAAGCTACTACAGACGACCCTGCTCAAGGCAACCGAACGAGCACTCAAGCAGATAGTAACTCCACCTCACAAAATGTTACTCTAGTATTTGAACCAAATGCTCCTGCTGCTCCCACTTCATCTACTGTGACGACAGTCACTGTAACCAAAACAGTTACCGAATCTGATCCCTCGATGAACGCCGCTGCTGAAGCAACGACGACTGCGAGCCCTAGTCAGACAATGACGGACTCGACATCTGCAGCAACGAGTTCCCCTACACAGCCAGCAGCAGGGATGTTGAACGTGGAGATGGCAAATCCCTCTTCATTACCTGCCAGTGTACCCTCTGCCATGTCTTCGAGTACGCCCTCACTTCCCAGTATGACTCCACCGACGGATCCTAGATCCACACCACCACTTCCAACAAGAGATCCAGAATCTGTGGCTGCTGTTATTGTTAGTGAGATGTCAGATAGCACTTCGGCGTCCACGACATCAACATCTACGAATTCACAACCATCTGAGTCTTCAGGTGCCTGACCTAGTTGTTGGGTACGTGACTGTTTCTTTCAGTGCGGGGTTGAACACTGAGCACGTATTTTTCTGTAGATTTAGGGATTGGAGTTTGAGGAAGAATGGGAGCATTAGTCGTAGCAAACTGTAAAAATAACATGGCGAGATCAGTTTGACCCTTGAAAAAGTGTACCTGAAAGGGTAACCATTCTAGGAACGAACAATCAAGAAAGAGGGACTGTGACAAAGTGTGACATCTAGACGACAGTGTGAGGTTTTAACTGATCTTACCCAGGCATTCTTGCCTTGTCGATTGTTTTTCTTTTGCTCTCTTTTCTGCTGTACACTCTTTTTCTCTTTACACTCCTTTAACTCCCATGCAACACAGAGCTCGTTCTCATCGTCGTGTAGCCGCTGCACAGCGCATTTCAGATACCACCCCTTCAAAATCTCAACCTTTGGTCCCGCGCCAAGGTCCCATCGTCTTATTCTCCACCCAGCCAATTCAACGTCCAAATCCCGATGAAGGGGATAAGCCAGGTAAACGTACGTAATACTCCCTTGACTCGTTAATAAATCACCCTGTGATTAAGTATCTCGTCACCCATACTTCTTTAGATCCCGAGAATGGCTTCACTTCAATTTTCCCTCCTCTTCCAACCTCAGATGTAACCCTCCCAATTCCGCTCACTACAAGCCCTACACCTGTCCCTGTAGTTATACCCCCTGTTACAAGTGTCGTTGTCCCAAGCACGACCTCTCTCCGAGTTCCCTCTACGCCTTCTACAACTTCAGTGGTAGTACCTACTACCTCCACAACCCCCTTGGTGCGGTGTCCTCCCATTGGTCTTATCATAAGATCACTAACTTGTCCACAGCCCTCAACGATGTCTACGTCAACAACACGCCAATCAGTTGCATTGGTCACAGAAGTTAGGACCGTCACGCCAACTACAAGTAGGACGGCTACGGCTGCTTCTAGCACTGCTTCTGTATCTGGTGGCTCATCCAATTCGAATACTGGTGCTGTTGTTGGTGGTGTCCTTGTAGGTGTGCTGGTCCTTGGTGCATTAGTATTTGGAGCGTCATGGTTTGTGGTAAGAGTGACGATTATTTTAATTTGGCAACTAATGTGGCTAATGCTCTCATCAGCGTCGCTCTCGTCGGCAAAAGGAGGATCAGTTTGATGCAGACAACTTCCGTCGCTCAGCTGTTCTCATACATGATCCCGCTCCCCATGATGATTACAATTCTCAGGGTACCAACCCGCGTCCCCCCACTATGATCGAGCGTAAATTAGCCTCATCACCTTTGGGTTATGGTTCGCCGTATGGTGCACCTCCACCGGCTGATTATTATGACGCTCCTGCTGGCTATTATCCTGGCCAGGTTGATTATAACCAACCTTACTCCCCGTCGTTTGTACCTGGTCAGGTTGTGAATCCAATTGTTCCTCTTCCCATGACCAGCCAAGGGTTGTATCCTACTGCTGTTTATGAAGCAACTGGTCACAATGTTACAGGTACTCAAATGCAGCCTCCTAGCCCACCACCCCCGCTGACAAGACAGCCTACCAACCAATCTCCCCCGAGATCGCCTATTGTTCGCCCTGCATCAGGGAACGCGCCAGGGGCAGCCAATGGCTTCACATTCCCTCCCCGTCAGCATTCTCAACGGATTTCGGACCCAATGCAACATCCAATTCCTGATCAGCCTGCAGTGCACCAAGTCCCTGCTGATGATTACGTTGATCTCAGCCGTTCCAGCGTCTCGCCCTTCCAGGCTGCCCAATACGTAGAAATATCAAAGAAACTTAATACTGAGGTGCCGCGTGGTTTGAACAATACGACTAACGATGAGATGCCTGCCGAATCTCAGGGTGAACTGAGTCAGGATGCTCCTCCTCCTCTTCCACCCAAGGACCCATTCGAGGACCCTTCATCCCGTCCCGAAAGTCCAAAGGACTCCATCCGTGATTCCTATGAATCTGCTCAGTATGCAACGCAGCACCCAATGCTCAACCAATTCCCGGCACCTCCCTCTCCTGTTCAAACCATTGCATCTCGACACCGTATTGATTCTTTGCCGCCAACTCTCCCAGAGATCAACGGAGGCGGAAGTCCTCTCATTCAGCGAAAGAGTTTGATACCCGAGCCGACCAAGTTCCAAGCCACGCCGAGCCCTCTTGCATCCAGTTCGATTATTGCGAATAATATCGAATCCCAAGCCACTACCCCTGCTAATGGGCCCCAACATGGTGGTGATAGCGCACCAAAGATCAAGAGACCTGAAACTGTGTACAACCCTGAAGATGCCTACGGAGGCATTTAGGCGCTTAAAGTATTCCCATTATCAAGAATGTCAAACGGATATGCTTCTTTCTCTCTTTTCAGAACTGGTATTCTGGGGTAACAATATATCCATGGTTCTTTTTTTGTTCTCTTTTCCTCTTTTTCTCACTTTCTTTTACATGCACAGACATGGTTCAGATGCGCCTGAGGGCATACCACTACTGGATAGTCGATACCCTTGAATTATGGTCTATTTATCCTATTGTCTTCTTACGTTGTGCAAGGAGGTACATTTCTTTCCTTGCTTTTAGGATTGGTACTCTGTTTCTCTGATAACATTTAAGGATGTGTGTGCAAATATTGTGCCACTACAGTAATAGTGTGGGGAAAGTGCTGATATTTTGATTTGATAAACAATACACTTGTTTTCTACACATTCTTTTGCACACGGGATTGTCCGCATATGTGAATATTATTTGGATAGATGCCCATCCTTGCATGAGGCAATACTAAGCTTACTTGAAGTGGTTGAGTCATATTATCGACCCTGAGGCCATATACAGCATTGTGCCCTTGAGCCTCCCTGACAAACTCGCCTCTCACACTACACGATATGACTCCTCCAATCTTGATAGTACGCCTTTTCTTCTGATCGATGACCCCGTGTTGTCCTGAAGGAACCTACAGGTTGGTGCTGGACCCACTGGATTAGCACTTGCTCTGGCTTTGAGGCATAATGATATACTTGTACGCATCATTGATAAGAAACCTACCCACCCAATTGGGCAGCGTGGAGCTGGAATCATGGTATATCATGAGCATGGATAGCTTATGAAAGGAACGATGACGTATTTTCTCGCAGCCTCGCACAATGGAAGCGCATAATATTCTGGGTACGCTGCCAGATGTCCTTAGCCTCTGTACGGGCGTCCCTTTGATACGGCGCTATGAGTTGCCTGGCGGGGTAAAGCCGATAGGTACTGTCTCCCTTCTTCAGATTGTGGAACCAACGCCAGCGATTCCATATGTAAGTGCGTTATATTTCTCAGATGGGAAGGATGATCTCATGGAGTGTTTTTTTTTGCCTGGTGCAGCCCAATCCAATTACGTTAGGACAAGATGCACAAGAGCGTGTATTACGTGAGCATCTCGACAAGTTCGGATGTCAGGTAGAGGTTGGGACTGAGCTGCTGTCGTTTGAGCAAACGCCTGATGGCGTCTCCGTGAATCTGGTACATCATCGTGAAAATGGAGAGGATGTTCCCGAGTCTGCGCGGTTTGAGTATCTACTTGGCGCTGATGGAGCCCACAGCAAGATTCGGAAGACGCTGGGTCTTGAGTTCCTTGGAGAGACGCGTACGGAAGATAATATGGCCGTTGGAGATATCATCATTGAAGGTGGACTGGATGAGGAGGTGAAGCCCTCTTTTGTGGTTGTACTTGCTACAAGCTCATTTTCGTTTCCAGTATTGGCACACTTGGGGAGATGCTACTGACAAAATGTCAGCCACTTTGTTGCTCAATTGCTGTGAAATATTAAGTTGAGTATATGCGACTCTAGGTTCATGCTGAGGTCGACACAGGAAGGAAAGAACATTTTCAGTCTTTTGTGCTTTGGTCGGAACCTTGATCGTGCGAAGGTGACGTCCAGTCGTGAGGAATACATCAAGGAGTTCTATGCCGTGACGGGAAGAACAGATGTGAAGTTTGGGAAGCTCATCTGGCTCGGCCAATACCGGTATTTGCTCTCTTCTCCGTATATCTGATCACGTTAGTTACTGAGGTGCTAGACCTAATATACGAATGGTATCAAAGTTCCATCAGGGAAGGGTATTTTTGGCTGGTGGTATGTTTCATGTTTCAATACAAATGTTACTTTGCTGAGAAGAACATAGATGCTGCACATTGTCACAGCCCTACCGGCGGACAGGTCTGTGAAATGTCTGGATGCCGGAATAGAATGCTGATTATTCTTCTATAGGGTATGAATTCGAGCTTCCAAGATGCTGTAGGTGGATATTTTAAAGATTGTACCCGTGTCACTAATCTACTTCCGTGATTAGTGTAACCTTGGATGGAAAATTGCACTTGTCCAAAAAGGTTTAGCAGCGCCAGCACTATTGGATACCTATGATGCCGAAAGGTTGCCAGTCATCGCGGACATGCTAGGCAAGACAACGAAACTTAATGATAAGACTTTCACAGCGGGAGACCACGAGGGAATCCGCGACTCATGGAAACGAGGCGGCGCTCTTAACCAGCTAGGCGTCAATTACCGAACGAGCCCCATTATTGTTGATGATGACGTACCACGAGACGAGAACTATGCAGCATATAGCAATGAGAGCGAGACCGCAGCTCGCGCAGGTGATAGAGCACCTGACGCTCCGGGATTAAGCAATGTCAGCGTACCTGGGACAACAATCAATTTATTCAATCTCTATAAACCGACACACCACACAGTTTTCGTCTTTTCAGGTACCAAGAGCGGCTATTCGGAACTGCTAGACCTTTGCAAACAGCTACCATCCGCCACCGTTCGTACCTATCTGATCCTACCTCCCGATGCAACAGCATCTATTCATTCGTCTTTCGATTGCATACTACAAGACAACCAAGGACATGCGTTTTCCAACTTCCATGTTCCGTTGAGTTCAGTAAAGGTGTTTGCCATCAGACCAGATGGTGTTGTTGGTGCAGCTGTGAACGGAGTCGAAGGATTGAGGAAATACTTTGTTGGAGTATTTGGTTCCATCACAACAGTTTAACGGCTCAATCGACGATGGAACGCGGCGGAATTGTAAACAATACAACTGTTGGACTATCTGTCCCATTTTCCCAACCTGTTAGTTTCTGTTCTTCGGGGAGAGCGCTGCCCGGATCGACCATACCCAGTCTGTAGCCGGCTTCTTACCGCTAAACAGCTTCTTATCTATGATCTTATCTCTACTTGGCAACAATACGTTTTTGGGGTTACGTTTTTCTTGTACTGGGTAATTTAAAAAGCTGTATGTCCGATTAGTCCTTTGCTTTTTCAGATACCTGAATCAGAGATCCCTCAGTTTTTTGAAAACATAGCAATCTGCTGAGTCATGCTGGCATTTGACCTTGTGGGACAAATTCTATTGAGTTATTCTCGGCCACCAGCGCCTATGAATGAGTCGGAATATAAGCAGGGTCGTCCCTGTGCCGGTCACCCCTATTGCGAACTACCGGACTGGGTTCATTGCGAGTAACATCTTTACGTTCTTTTCATATGCTTCCATCTGTCCTAATAGTCTGTGTTGTTTTTCCCTTGCATTCTGAGCACAATACTGAGCAGCACCTTTATTAGGTCGGCGCAGGTCCTACTGGGCTTGCACTTGCAATCGTTTTACTTCACAATGGGGTACCCGTCCGCATTGTTGATAAAAGAACAACCTATGCAGTCGGGCAACGTGGTGCTGCAATCATGGCATGTTCATGTGCACACACCTTTGCTGCAAGGCTTTGTTTTTGGCTGACACTCGTTATTTCGTCATAGCCACGCACGTTGGAAGCTCATAACCTCCTGGGTACACTTCCCGAAATCCTTCGGTCGGCCTGTACCATTCCGGACTTACGGCACTATGAGCTGCCTGGCGGTGTGAAACCCCTAGGTACCTTTTCGATTGTCTCGCGTTTGGACCCTACGCCGGCCACTCCTTTCGTAAGTGTTGAGTATAAAGAATCGTCCTCGTGGTTCTACTTAATTCATTTCATTTCATCCAAGCCCAATCCTGTTGCATTGGGACAAGATGTGCAAGAGCGCATATTACGTGCGCGTCTTGAACGGCTTTCAGGTTGTGTTGAACTTGGAATTGAACTCCGGTATTTTGAGCAAAGGACGGACGGTATTCATGTAACTTTGGCGCGCCGTCAGGACGACCAGGAAGTTGTTGAAGTGACGCGGTTTGACTACCTGTTGGGCGCTGATGGTGCTCATAGCAGTGTCCGCAAGGAACTTGGATTTGAGTTTCGTGGTGTCATGTATGCAGAGGACCATATGGTAGTAGGTGATATCGTCATTAAAAGTGGCCTTGACCATGAGGTTTGGATCATTTTTTTTCCCGTCTTGTTTGCCACGAAATATTCATCATACTGAGAAAAAAACCTCTTATCACCCATGCAGTATCTACACGTTTGGGGGGATGCGACGAACAAGATGTAAGTGTTATAACCATGTTCCAGTATGAAATTTTACACACTTCATTATAGGATTACGTTGCGACCAACGAAACAAGTTAATGGTGTATACCACGTAATATGCTTTGGCAGACGCTTTGATCGCGTCAAGATGTCCTCATCTCGTGCAGAGTTTATTAAAGAGTTCTATGCTCTTACAGGAAGATTGGATATCAAGTTTGGTGAATTAATTTGGCTTGGTCAGTATAGGTAATTATTGTTTAATGTTATGTTCATTTATGAGGAAGTCAATTCATGACTTTTCATGAAACCAGGCCTAATGTCCGAATGGTCTCGAAATTACATCACGGAAATGTATTTCTGATTGGAGGTGAGTTAAGCTGAAATTATTTGCACAATTTGGAAATGAGGGCTGACTGTGCGCATAGATGCTGCTCATTGTCATAGTCCTACAGGAGCACAGGTATTTGTCCCATTGAAATTCAGTATTGGGGTGGCTTGATCCTGATCTTTTCCAGGGTATGAATTCTAGCTTCCAAGACGCAGTGCGTGACATTTTTTTTTCTCCCGCAATGTTGCTTCTGACTTCGATTGTTCCAAATCAGGTCAATTTAGGTTGGAAGCTTGCCCTCGTTATTAATGGCCTTGCACCGCCGTCTCTTCTCGCCACGTATGGAGAAGAAAGGTTACCGGTGATCAAGGAGATGCTTGACAGAACAACAGAACTTCTGAACCGGACTTTCGAGGCGACAGACGAAGATGACATACGGAAAGCGTGGCAACGAGGAGGCGCGTTGAACCAGCTAGGCGTCAACTACCGAATGAGCTCTGTCGTCTTTGACGAAGACATGCCAAAAAGTATCCAATATGCGGCATATGGCACTGAAAGCGAGACTGGTGCTCGTGCGGGCGATAGGGCTCCTGATGCGCCCGGTTTGTGGTATATCAAAGACGAGATTAGCCAGCCAACTACACGGTTCTTCAAGATCTTTAAAGTGACTCATCATACTATTCTTATCTTTTCGGCGGCGGGGACAGGGTGGAGCCACTCTGCATTACTACATTTGTGCAAGTCGGTGCCTTCGAGCGCAATCCGTACCTGCCTGATACTGCCCAATGGGGCACCAACGAGTATTATGTCAGGGTGCTTCGACTATGTCCTTTTAGATGGTCAAGGACACGCTTTTGCAAACTACCACGTCCCTTTGAATTCAGTCAAAGTATTTGCAATCAGACCTGATGGCATTATTGGCGCCGTTGTCAACGGAGCAGAAGGATTGGACAAATACTTTGCGAAAGTATTTTGTTCATAACCTTCTTTACTTTCTTTGACTAACTGGTGGCGAATATGGAGGACATGTAGGATATAAATAGTGCTCGTGTCCGAATCCAGTACTAAATATGTGTGTATCATTATATCCATTGCTGGGGTCTACTATACATACCTCATGGAGCAGTGGAGACGGTATTGTAATATACAACCGCAGAATGAGCGTCCTGGTGATCGTCCTGTATATACCCATATTACAATTTATTTTTTCTTTTGCTGTGTGTCAACCCGAAAATAATCCGTATTCAATGGTGGTACACAACACCAGAGGTGGTTTTACCATGTCATGGGAATGACGGGTTTGGATATGCAGACGGGGCATATCAACTGCCGGTTGTAGTACATGTTTTTTGGACGGACCCCACCCCGCCGTGCAACTGAAGCTGCAAAAGGCCAACAACGGCTAATTCATAATTTGCCGCGTCAGTGCTACCAGTGTCATCTGGCATACACTCATATTCATATTCCTTGTGGCACCAAGATGATGCTAATGATGATGAAGACAAGGGACCGCCAAACAGGAATGCGGGCGTGGGAGGGAGGTGCATATTTAGTGCGCTGTCGAGCCACGGTCCACGCAAGGGTCTAGGGCAAGTTGAAAATGAAGACGACGATGACGGTGATGATGATATTGATGACGAAGATGCAGCAGAAGCAGATGCAGCAGCAAAAGCGAGTGGTGGTACCTTACGATGTGGAGCCTCGGAGTCATTTTCATTCTCATGAGTGAGCCTTGTGGCACGCAGTTGGCGCGTAATGGAGTGGTCAATCTCGTAGTTGTCCGCATAGCACAATAGGTCAGTTATGCTTAGCAGTCTAACGCGAGCAGGAGGTGTCTCCTCGTCCGACGGGAGTGGGCAGGGTTTCCCACTGCTGATCATGCGTACGCACTACATGAATACAAACGAAAGAGATTCACATCGGCATTTTTTTAGCTCGGCACTGATGAGATTTTGTGATCCTTACCATTACCGATGTCTTTGCGGCCGACATATCGTCGTCGAGTGGGAAGGTAAAAATAAGATAACAATATGACTGGTTGGGGAAAGTTTCAAGAGAAACGCGCTTGTATGTCGTCGTAAAGAGCAAGCACTACGACGACTTTAAATCCCGCTGAGAGAGGACAAAGGTCCTTTGTAGCATTGCAGACGCGCGTGAAGGGAGGGGGAGGGGGGGGGTTGGTGGAGTCACAAAGGGACCGGACAAAAGAGAACAAGATGGTTGTCATTCATTCATCTTATCAGTCTTAGCTAACCTTTTCATCTTATCTCAACGGCACCTCGGCAGAATTTTACACTCCGCCACAAAATATCGTTCCAAGAATAGCACCCATTCAATTTTCGGAAGAGACTCGCCATGGTGGTGGGCGACCCTCGAAGAAAAGGGTCCTGTGATCATTAAACACTTCGGAACACGGTCCCAATGACCATCCCACCTCCCGCGTGGCCATTGACATTACTATAAAAGAAAGCATTCCCTTCTTGCCCGACCCTTTCTCTAAGTAGGTGGCAGTATGTATATCAGTACTGGTATGGATGAACGTGGAAGCATATCAATGATCAAAAACAAAAAAACAAAAAAAAAGAAAGGCAGCAAAAAAGACTCGTAGCAGCGACTCTCATGCAACTAAACGAAAATTCCTCTCCCTTCCTCTTCCTACCCTACCCGCCTCCCTCTCTCATCGGACGGAATCGCGAGTACTACAGTATCGCAGGCTCTTTCTTATGGGTAACCGTATCTTGTACCGTAACTACCGGTACGGTATTTTATCGCTGTCAACCTCACACTTTTCTTCCCTGTCTTCCAAACCGGGGAGTCTCATTCCAGAAATTAATAATAATTCTCTCCGAGGAGAAAAAAGCCCCCACTCCAACACACGCAAATACATACATCCATACATATACATACATACACATTCAGTATACACACATATATACACATACACGCATGTGCGTAAGAGAGCTCCAACGACTTGCTCCCAAGTCAACAAAGCGAACCCGAGGGGATCCACAAATCCGGAATCTACACTCCTTCCAAAGTGCCAAACCGAGAAACGAAAAAGTAAAAGCAAAAAAGACAACCAGGAGCCTCCTAAGCTTTTAGCTGTAAAAGTCCCAAGCTATGAGTTGTCAACAGTACCAATTTAAGTTCCTCATGCGTGTCGATTGCTCTTTTGTTCTGGGCTTGATGCAGGTCCAAGGACGCCTGAGAACCTACAGAAAATAATCCCATGATAAACCCCTCCAGCCTAACCACGCCACTACAGCCATCCGAATACAAATTACATGCAAGAATGCCAAGCTGCCAAGGAATTCAGTCGTACAGTAACAACTGTCGCGGAATACAATAACAACTTGTATCAATCTGGAAATATCCCAAGATATTGCCACTTGTTCATTTCGCCACCCCCCTGTGCAACGTGTGTTGTTGGGAGAAAGAGTGTTTGTGAAGGTGTGAAAGTTATGAGAATAATCGAATGACACGCTTCACGATGATAACGACGCTAATTCAAATCTATTTTTTTTCATTTCCTTAACATCCCTTTTACGTTACCTCATGTCGATTCATTTACGTCAATCGTCACATTGTCACAAATAGACAGGATAGAAATGTGTATTCCTCTTTATTAAAAAAAAATAGCGAAGGGAAAAGGAGAAATGAAAAAGACAAATGAAAAAAAAAAGAAAATTGAAAAAATTTGTACATACAGGGAACTACTATATATCAAGCAAGCCAGGAGGCAAGGGTGATCACAAATTAAGGCCTGTAGGTGGCTGGTCGTCTGAAAAAAAAAAAAAAAAAAAAAAAAAAAAAAAAAAAAA